>JAINUW010000660.1:0-600000 GCA_020205615.1 Panax quinquefolius | reverse complement strand
TAGCTGCACAAGATAGATAGAAGAAATATGCCGATTAACATCTACAAAATAGAGAATTTGATGTCGGTAGTTATGTTTTCTTAAAAGTATCTCCCTAGAAGGGGAAAATTCGGTTTGGCAAGAAGGGGAAATTGAGCGCTAGAGTTATAGGACCTTTTGAAGTGCTTCAACGAGTTGGAGAAGTGGCGTACGAGGTAGCTTTACTTCCGGAGTTGGATCATATTCATAATGTTTTCCATGTCTCGGTATTGAGGCCTTATAAGCCTGACTATAAGCATGTTATAGAATATGAGCCCTTACAGTTTGAGAAAGATTTGTCATATGAAGAAGTCCTTGTTCAAATTGTTGACAGAAAAGAGCAAGTAATGAGGAATAAGGTGATACCTTCTGTTAAGGTAATCTGGAGGAACCACAATGCTGAGGAAGCTACATGGGAGCTTGAAAGCATTATGATGAAAAATTATCCTCAGTTATTTGCTTGATCTTGTATAGCGATTCTGAGGACAAAATCTTGTTAAGGAGGGAAGAATGTAACGAATAAAATTTTTTCGAGTTGTGATTATGGGGACAGAATCCTTTTAAGGAGGGAATGATGTAACAATTGAGAAATTTGTAACTTAATTTAAATATTTATTGAATTAAATAAATATTTTAGATAATTTATTTATTGATGAAAATAAATAATTAATGAATTTTGGTGAAATAATTTGGTAACTAAATTTATTAATGTTAATTAAATTGAATAATGATAATTTTATTTAAAGAATTTAATTTAAGAAAATAATTAAATTAAATCAATTGCTTAATATTTAGGGAAACAATTAAATTAAATGAATTGTTTAACTTAAAGGAAATAAATAAATTAAATAAAGTGATGTGTCTAATTTATTAATTAAATTAGATATATAATTATTTATTAATTATAAGGTATAATGATAATAAGAATTTTATTATTATTATTATAAGTTATTTAAATTAGATAAACTAAGGTTATTTAAATTAACTAAATTAATGGTGTGACATAAAAACTATATAATAAGAATTGTATAAAAATAATTTAGTTTATGGAGTTATGCGGTAGCCAAATAAGGCCTTGTGGCCTTTGGCTTATTCAACTGACGGCTTTTGTTATTTCTAACGGAAGAGTACGTGGGGTGGTCAGTTTATTATACGCATTCTATTTCTGTGCCTAAAGCTAACTAGATATCAGAGAGTTAGAGAGAGAGAGCTTGGAAGAAAAAAGAAAAACACAGTGATATTGAGTTGGAGATGAAGGGTTTTGGAAAAGGATTGCTATCAACTTTGTTATCATTCAATCAAAGGATTTAGGTATAATTTACCCCTAATTCTAATTTTCAGTCTTGTAATCTTCTATTCTCTGAAGTTGGTTTTGTGGAATTGTTGTACAAGATGTTGTTGATTATATATATGTATACTCTTGATAAATTGTTTGGTTATCATCTGTAATTGTATATCAGTTATCAAATTCATGTAAATTGGGTGTAGGAAGAAAAAGGAAAAATCACAATGTTTATGTTCATATAATATGGTTTAGAAAGTACAAAATTTCATGCTTAATGTGTGTTAGAATCTGCAATTTGATGTTACAATATGTTTGTATGTTATGAAACGAAAACGACGTAATTGGAATCGTGTCAATTGATTGAGAAACGAATACGTGGTGATCAAATTCGCTAAAGGTGTCAAAAATAGAGTTTTCATAAGAAAACATGAAATTTAAGGAATCAAATTTGTTTAATTTGATGTTTAATTGTTTTAAGTCGATGGATATGTGAGAAAACATGTTTGTGTTAGTTTTATATCAATTGGATTTGCTAATTTCATTGTCTTATGGGTGAAATTCATGTTAGTTGGGCTAAAAATAGAACACATTGTTGCTTTCGTTTACGGTTTATGCACCAAAGGCGATTCTTGATTCTTATAAGGCCAAAAACGACGCAGCTTTTCCGGTCCCAGGCTTAAGTATGGAGCAGCTACGCCATACCTTGATCTGAGACAGTGAAGTCTGCTTGCTTGTAGGATATGAGTAATGGACTTATGTGGGTTAAGCATGCATGTTAATGATGTTAAGGCATAACGTAAACTATAATAACAGATTGTAATGTGTTGTAATTCAAAGTGTGGAGATTGTAATTAATTATTTAAATAAGTTATAAAATGAAACTAAATGTGATGTTTTCAAAAGTTTAAGATAAATGATAAGATTTATGTTAGTTTATAGTGTGATTTCAGAACTGTTAAAGTGTTAACCAACATGGTTGGGTTCTAGGTTAGGGTTATGACCTAAATGATGGTTTAAACCCTAAAGCTAATATTCATATAACTAATTGTTGATGCAAATTCAATGTTATATGTAGGGTAATTGGAGAATATTTTACACTTGTGTATCTTACATATAAGGCAAGTTCCTAAACCTTAACTCGTTACATTGAGTAAGCTTTCTAAACTTCATTCTTTTCATGTTGAATGCAAGTTCCCATTCCTAGATTATTATTGTACAAGTTCCTAACATTCCTTGTAAAGTTGAGCAAGCCTAATTTATCTTGAGTATGGTTGTACAAGCTCTTGTAACCTAATTCGTTACACCGAGCGAGTTTAACTTTCTTAATTATTATACAAAGCATATATTGTTCTAACACGTCGATTCAAATGAGATTATTCTAACTCTTTTGGTTATAGAACTTTGCATGTTTATCATGTCTATTCAATTATATATTGTTGATATCCGATCTTTGATTTTGATAGCCTTGTTCAGTTATAAATTCTTGTATTAAAACCTTCAAGTAGTAAGCAAACCTTTATTGATGGAAATCAATAGTGTTCTAAAATTCTAGAAACACTGATAAGCTAGTTCCAAACTAAACTTTCTTTAGTGCGAAAATTCTAAATTCAAAATGAGACGAACAGCCCTAACATAGGGGATTTTGTACATGTAACGTTTAGATGTTTGTGCACAATACATGGTACAAAGGGTTGATCCCCTTAAGTATGTAAAGAAGAGTCTGTACAGTCTAAATGACTGTTAAGGTTGAGGTGATAATACCTAAATACCGGAGACATAGTTCATGGTCTTAAGACCCTCATATATTAAAACTCGAACTTATTTTCTATTTTTGATTCATAGAACAAGTTCATTGTTGTTCAGCAATCGTTGTTCATTCTCGTTTTTTTATTATTACTACCTTCTATATCAGTGAGCATTTGTTTGCTCACTCTTGCAATTAACACTGCAGCTAAAGTGGAGAAAGTTGATGAGCCATCCACTAGCAAAGGAAAGGGCATACTGTCTAAGTGCTGAAGACTTATGGAAATTAATTTAAATTTTTTATGTTATGAGACTTGTTTTATTTTATGATGTATTCCGCAAACTGATGTAATAAATTAAAGGTTAGATCACCTGAGATTATTTTGAGATGATGATGTAACCCTTTAATGGGAAAGATTGTTGTTTAAGTTATTTAAATTATGTCTCTATCCTTTGATTATGGGTAGTTAGATGTAATGTTTTGGATAGTGAACACCAAATCCTGTAGAACTGGAATACCTGGATTTGGGGGTATCACATTAACCAAAAGCCACAAGGCTTTGTTCGGTTACGCAAAATTCCCCCATTCTAAATTATTTTTATAACACTTATATTATATAGTTTCTTGTGTCACATTTTAATTTAGTTAATTTAAATAGCTTACAATTATAATTATAATAATTATAATTTTCATTATAATTATTCTGATACTTAATAAATCATTACATATCTAAATTAATTATTAAATTAGACTAGAACATTATTTTATTTAATTTAATTATTTTCTTAAATATTAAAAAAATCATTTAATTTAATTATTTCATTAAATTAAATTTTCAAATAATAAAATTACCATTCATTAATTTAGTTAACATACACACTTAACTAAATAATTGCACCACAATTTCATCAATTATTTAATTTTCTCAATGAATAAATTTATTAAAATATTTATTTAATTCAATAAATATTTAAATTAATTACAAAATTTCTCGATCGTTACAATGAAACTTTCCTTTTTAATAAAATCTATAACTATATATCCATAACTATAGTATATATATTTATTTAGCCATACACCACTTCAGATATGTTATCACATATTAATTCACTATATAGCACAAAGTTTTAAATATCAATAATGTATATACATATAAAGTAACTTGGAATTCCTAGTTATTACATCCTCCCTCCTTATAAGAATTTCTTCCCCGGAATTACACATAAGGTTACTCTTAAAGATGTGGATAATTTGCCCTCATCTTTTTCTCGAGTTCCCACGTAGCTTCTTCAGCATTGTGGTTCATCCAAAGAACTTTTACAGAATGTATAACCTTATTTCATAACTTCTGCTCTTTTCTATCTAAAATTTCTACCGGAATTTCCTCATAAGACAAATTTTTTCGACCTGAATTGGTTCGTATGATATCACGTACTTGTAGTCAGGCTTATATGGTCGTAACACTGACACATGAAACACATTATGAATATGTTCCAGTTCAGGAGGAAGAGCTACCTTGTACACCACTTTGCCTATCTTTCTCAAGATCTCAAATGGTCCAATAAATCTCGGACTCAACTTACCTTTCTTTCTAAATCTTATCTTCCCTTTCAAGGGAGATACTTTCAAAAACACATAGCTTCCCACTTTAAAATCTCTCTTCTTGCAATGTAAGTCCGCATACTTCTTCTGGCGATCTTGAGCTTCTACCAGCCGGGCTCTTATCACCTTGATGATCTCTACTGTCGGCTGCATTAATTCTGGTCCCAACAGCATGCGTTCACTAACTTCGTCCCAAAATAAAGGCATTCTGCATTTCCTCCCATACAATGCTTCATACGGTGGCATTCTAATGCTGGCGTGATAACTATTATTGTATGCGAACTCTACTAATGGAAGATGATCCTCCTAGCTGTGCTTGAAGTCCATCATACAAGCTCTGAGTATGTCTTCAATAGATTGAATCGTTCTCTCACTTTTCCCATCGGTCTGCAGATGATACGCGATGCTCATCCGTAGCTATGTCCCCATTCTTTCTTGAAGACTCTTCCAAAAGTTTAACGTGAATCATGGATCTCTATCCGATACAATAGATTTCGGTACTCCATATCTCAAAATAATTTCTTTGATATATAATTTGGCTAGCCGGTCCAAACTATACCTGATCTTGATTGGCAAAAAGTGAGCTAACTTCGTAAGACATTCTACAATCACCCATATGTTGTCGTGCTCTTTTTGCATTGCTGGAAGTACCACCAAAAAATCCATCGTGATGTGCTCCCGTTTCCATTCTAGAATTTCTATTGGCTGTAGTAATCCACTCGATCGTTAATGCTTTGCCTTGACTCTCTGACAAGTTAGACATTTGCTGATGCATCCCGCAACCTCTCTCTTCATGTTTGGCCACCAAAAGTGTTGACGTAAATCTTGATATATCTTTATGATTCCTGGATGTATCGAGTACCTCGTATTGTTCACTTCTTGCAAAATCTCCTCTCTTAGTTCTGGTACTGATAGTACCTAAATTTGTCCTTCGACTTTAAGCAGTTTGGTTCCATCAGTCTTTTATTTTAATTCATCGCCTCCAGTTAACCGCTTCTTAATGTTGTCGTAATCTTCGTCCTTCTCATGTGCCTCTTTAACCTTATCTAATAAGGTTGGGCTTGCTTCTACTATAAATAATTTTTCGTCGGTTTCCATCGGATACTTGATTAATAATTCCAGTTGTTCAAAATCTTTCACTAACTCCTCTTAAATGGTAAATTTCAGTAACTTCTCCCTGCCTTTCCTGCTCAGGGCATCTGCCACTACATTGGCTTTGCCTGGATGGTACATTATCTCATAATCATAATCTTTGATCAATTCTAGCCATCGGCACTGCCTCATGTTTAGCTCCTTCTGTGTGAAGATATACTTCAGACTTTTGTGATCCGTGTATAACTCACACTTCTCGCCATAAAAATAATGCCTCCAAATCTACAAGGTAAAAACTACCACTGCTAACTCCAGGTTATGCGTCGGATAACCTTTCTCATAGTCCTTTAGCTGACGTGAAGCATACACAATGACGTTGCCACGCTGCATCAGTACACAACCAAGACCCTTGTGTGACGCATCACTATACACTAAAAATCCTCCCATGTTGTCTAGTAAAGCTAGCATAGGTGCTTGACTAAGCCTCTTCTTCTACTCCGTGAAACTCTCCTCACATTTCTCCGTCAAAAGGAACATCATCATCTTTCTAGCAAGGTTGGTTAATGGAGATGCTATCTTTGAAAAATCCTGGATGAATCTCTGATAATATCATGCTAATCCCAAGAAACTTCTGATCTCTGTCGGTGTCTTCGACTTCTCCCATTTCATAATCGCTTCTACTTTTGTCGGATCCACCAAAACTCCATCCTTGTCGATAACATGACCTAAAAAATGCACTCTCTCCAACCAAAATTCACACTTGGGGAATTTTGCATACAACTTCTTCTACTTTAACGTCTTCAACACTATTCTTATTTGGTCAGCGTGCTCTTCCTCCATCTTTGAATACTCCAGAATGTCATCGATGAATATGACAACAAACCTATCCAAATACTGCTTGAACACTCCATCCATCAAATCCATTAATGCTGCTGGCACATTCGTCAACCCAAGTGACATTACCAGAAACTCAAAGTGTCCATACCAAGTTCTAAATGATGTCTTCGGAATGTCCTCCTCCCTCACCTTCAATTGGTGATAACCGGTCCTCAAATCGATCATCGAAAAGTACTTCACCCCATTTAACTGATCAAATAAATCATTGATTTTGGGCAACGGGTACTTGTTCTTAATTGTGACTTTGTTAAACTCTCGGTAGTCGATACAAAGCCTTAATGACCCATCTATCTTCTTTACGAATAAAATTGACGCTCCCCAAGGTGATATGATAAGTAGGTTTTATACCTATTTATCTGGTAATTGTTACTTGTATTAGTTGCTTATACTTATGTTTCTTAGTTACTTTTCATGCATTTTGTGTTCATTTTGTAGATCTTAAGCTTGGGAACTAACGACTATTGATATGAAAACACAAGGAAATTCAATCCGGGGATCATTTGGGCTTTCATGTTCATTTCATGTTCTTGGCTTGGAACTTGGATTATGTTGTAGGGCTTCTTCTTATCTTTCTAGAACATCTTGAATCATTCCAATTGGAGTTCGGATGCAAGAGTTATGACCTTTGTACCAACGAACGTTGAACGTCACTGTTTTGGGTGGCCATTTGCATAGCTGTCACTTACAACAAAATTTAAGCCTTCATCCGTCCATTATTTCTCATTTATCAAAGAATGAAAGTTGTAGAGCTTGTCGAGGGCTTCTATTTGATAGGCGGCAGACCCCGTAACTCCTCCCAGATCAAAGGTTATGGCCATTTTACTAGAGGACACTACAACAGAAAATAAACAGCGCGGGCACGCGGATTTCTAGGCTATTTCCTGCACGGCCGCTCCATTCCCTGGAGCAAAAAAATGTGATTTGATACTTGAGCGCGGGTGCGCCCAACTTCAGGCCAATTCCAGCGCGGCCGCGCCACTTCGGAAGTTTACTAGAGATGACTTTTTCGCTAGATAGTGCAATTGAAGCGTAACTTGGATGGGGGTTCAATTAGGGCTTATATATTAGACGTATTATCACTATGTAGAGTGGATTCCACCCTTGTGGGGATCATTTTTACATTACATATGCTCTTTTCTTTTCTTTAATTTCCTTATTAGATTATAGTAGATTAGAACCCTAGAAGAGCTAAGATTTGGGGATTGAAGCAATTGAAGATCCTTGAAAGTTCAGAACTTAATCAAGAGAAGAAACTCATATTTGCTATTCTTAATCCCTAACTCTCTTTACTTCTATTTGTATCTTTCAATGTATATTCAATTGTGGATCATGGATTCTAATTCAACTATGAGTTAAACTCTATTTTGGGATTGCAATGGAATCTATTGCCTAGTTTATTTTGACATACTTAATTGTTAGTCTTATTAATTTTTATGAGATTTTCTATTAAGATTCATGCTTATTTGCTTAGTTGATTGGCCATCAATTATTGTGATAATCTATATGAACTTGAAAAACGAAGTATGTGTTTAGATCTGATCTTGATAGCTTGTGTTTGTATGTTCTACATGGTGATGGAATGTATGATTCATGCTTAGGATAGACGTATAATGAAGCACTACTCGTAGTCAATTGAGAGCTTGGGCTTAAATCCTATTTATTTGTAAATTGCATAGACATGTAGCGGTTTAGATAATGTGGGTGTTCATGTGTATTTTATCAATTGTGGATTACATGTGATATGTGTATGGTACATCGAGAGATGGCTATATTTCACTTTTATGTTCTCGACTAACAATCCACTATAGATAATTTGGCTTAACAGGAAGTTTGTCAATTTAAATGATTCAATAGGGGAAATTGTAATCTCGAGTCTTCATTATCTAGTTTCATTCTAAGGGTAGTTACTATTATTTAATTTTATTGTTTTCATCACTATATTAAATTATTTGTTTAAATAAGAGTGAAATGGTTATGGGTTAGTGCTTGGTAAACTTTATTAGTTAATTCTCTATGGGAACGATACTTTACTTACTCTTTATTACTTGTTGACCGTTTATACTTGCACGCATATATTGAACGGTAAAACGACCAACAAGTTTTTGGCGCCGTTGCCAGGGAATTATTTTAATAATTTTTGCCAACATTAATTTCAATCAAATTTGTCTTAATTTAAACATTTTATTTTATTTTATTTTATTTTAATTCTCTTCCTATATTTCTCTCTTTTCAGGTACCATGGATGACTTTGCTTATTAATGGCCTTATGCGAATATGCCTCAACCAAGGGACATAAGCACTGAGGGACTCAATGTATTTTCTACATTGTTAGCACAAATTGCAACACTTTCGGAGAGGTTGGATGTTCTTGCAGCCCAACGTACTCGAGAGATAGCAGTTACATGTGAATATTGTGCTGGCGAGCATCCAAGTTATAAGTGCAATATCAGTGGTGGACAAGTACAGGTTGGGGGTGATTACCTCAACAACTATGTTTATCCCAATTATCACCCAGATTCAGAATGGAGTTATAACCATCGAGACCAATACTGTGTCCCAAGTCCAACACATCCGTCAGATTTCTCATATCCACCTCCAATGCAACAAGAAGAAAATTCAAGGTTGAAGGAAATCATGTTAAAAAGCATAGCAGACCATGAAGAGATGATGATGAGTCAAGAGTTATCTAGCCAAAATCTTAACAAACAGATGGAACAACTCATTAACTCCTTAATGAATGGTCCTCAATACATGGATTTCGAAACTGAACAAGATATTTCAAGATTGGAGGATTTGTGCTTCAAGTGTGTAGCATCAACAGAGGAGAAGATGATTGAGCAAGAGAGGTCAATTCAAAATCTGCAGAATCAGATGGATCAAATGTTCAAAACCTTGAACAATCGCCTTCAAAACAATTGGTGCTATGACATGGATGATGAAATCGATGGAGATCCAGAAGTGTACATACCACTGGATGAATTGAAAGGAGTGGATATTAAGGAGACAACTGGGGATTTGGAAAATGAAGAATATCATATCACCTTTATTATACCCCAAGTACATTCTCAACCAGAGTTGAAAAATCCAGAGAGTTTTGCACACCCATTCCCCCTTGGTAGCCACATTCAAAGTAATGATCAGTATGATAATGAGGCCTCTTGTACACCATGGTGGGTTGAGGAAGAGAAAATAGAAGAGGAAAAGTTTGTTATATTTTTCATGCCTCAATGCAAAAATTTATTCACAAATACAACGGACGAAGAACCTAGCTATGCAATAGAACTGGGGGCATCATGTATAGGAAATATGCTAGGTTGCTTCAATTCACAAACTTGGAAGATGGAGAACCTACCTACGCATATTGCAGTTCTAATGGATGGAGGGTTATTATCTTATCGTAGAGGAATCAGATAGCGGTGTCAAGAAAAGAGTCTAGCTAATGGACTATAAATCGAGCGCTAGATGGGAGGCACCCCATCCAATCTATCTCTCTCATTGTTTAATTTTTATTTATATTTTCATTTACTTCGTCTGCTATGTTTAATTCTTTAAGCTTTCCATATTTAGTAGATGTTTGATAGTTGTAAGTCTTAATAATAGTTTGATTGTTTCTCCTCTTAGGTTCAATCCAATTGCTATAAGCATTCAGGATCAAACAGAAGTGGAAAAAAAAAGAAAGTCGCCATGGTATGTAGTAGGTAAGCGGCCGCTTCAACTACAAGCCAAACACAGTAAGTCTCCGCGCCATATACTCGCTTATAGAAAACAAACAATGCTAAAGTTTTAGAATTTTTTGACTCAAGCATTCTGATAGTTAGAAGGCCACACTCAGTTTCCAACTTTAGATTATCTCAAACTTATCCATCGCCTGATATACCATCAGATCTTGAGGAGACGAACATAGATGACATTGCCACTTCGGGGAGTATTCTTTCACTTTTATTGACAATTATGGCATTGTTCATTTTAAGTTTGGGGGTATTAGGTTTAGTCAGTAGTTTAGAGCATGTAGTGTAATTGCATGATATAGAGTTATTTCATGTTACATATAGTTAATTGCATGTAAATTATTAGTTTAATTTTGACGTAATTTTTTTTCTTTTTGTTTGCTTAATATCTGTTTAGTTGCATAACATTGCATTATCCCAGGTTTTTAGTTAGTTGAATTCTAATTTGGCCAATGATGACATAGAAATTTGATAGATTTTTGAATTTAGTGGATAACATGAGCTTAGTTATAATGTTATACATGATTTAATTCATGCTTATTATTTAGATGATATCGGTTAGCACATAGGTGTTCAAATCACCCTCGTGAGTAAAAATAAAGCAGAATAAACCCATTGTTGAACCTTAGTTTGTATTGATGTGTTGGAGTAGTTGATGTCTCATTAGTATATGCAGTTCTTGATTTAAACTTCAATTTTCCGTCTTAAACAATATAGCATATGGTATCTTCACCTTTGTCAAGCTTATCTGTGAACACATCACACACAACATCTTTATAGTAGGTTAGGATTATCTGATTGTATGTAATTATGCCTTTAGCTTAGTTTGATGTTTTGTTCTTGGATCTTGATAGTTCTATGAGGCATATCTTATTGGAATTCTTAACATGGCTGGAAATCTGGGGATTCATTATCACAGTAGCGCAGCTTGCATAGCATGTAGATTGCATTATATTGTGTTGCTTGGGGACAAGCAACGATTTATGTTTGGGGATATTTGATAAGTAGGTTTTATACCTATTTATCTGGTATCTGTTACTTGAATTAGTTGCTTATACTCATGTTTCTTAGTTACTTTTCTTGCATTTTGTGTTCATTTTGTAGATCTTAAGCTTGGTAACGATGTCAGCGACTATTGGTATGAAAACGCAAGGAAAAGCAATCCGGGGATCGTTTGGGCTTTCATGTTCATTTCGTGGTCTTGGCTTGAGACTTAGATTATGTTTTAGAGCTTCTTCTTTGATTTTCGAAACATCTTGAATCATTCCAATCGGAGTTCGGATGCAAGAGTTATGACCTTTGTACCAACGAACGTTGAACGTAACTATTTTGGGTGGCCATTTGCATAGCTGTCACTTACAAAAACATTTCAGCCTTCATCCCTCCATTATTTCTCAATTATCAAAGAACAAAAGTTGTAGATCTCGTCGAGGGCTTCGACTTGATAGGTGGCAGGCCCCATAACTCCTCCCGGATCAAAAGTTATGACAATTTTACTAGAGGATACTACAGCAGAAAATCAACAGCGCGGGCGCGCGGATTTCTAGGCTATTTCCTGCACGGCTGTGCCATTCCCTGGAGCAAAAAAATAGGATTTGATACTTGAGTGCGGGAGCGCCCAACTTCAGGCCAATTCCAGCGCGGCCGCGTCACTTCGAAAGTTGACTAGAGATGACTTTTTCACTAGATAGTGCGATTGAAGCATAACTTGGAGGGGGGGAGGGGGGTTCAATTAGGGCTTATATATTAGACGTATTATCAGTATGTAGAGGGGATTCCACCCTTGTGGGTATCATTTTTACATTACATATGCTCTTTTCTTTTCTTTAATTTCCTTATTTGATTAGAGTATATTAGAACCCTTGAAGAGCTAAGATTTAGGGATTGAAGCAATTGAAGATCCTTGAAAGTTCAGAAGTGAAACAAGATAAGAAACTCAGATATGATATTCTTAATCCCTAACTCTCTTTACTTCTATTTGTATCTTTCAATGTATATTCAATTGTGGATCATGGATTCTAATTCACCTATAAGTTAAACTCTATTTTGGGATTGCAATGGAATCTCTTACCTAGTTTATTTTGACATACTTCATTGTTAGTCATATTAATTGTTATGAGATTGTCTATTAAGATTCATGCTTATTTGCTTAGTTGATTGGCCATCAATTATTGTGATAATCCATATGAACTTGAAAAACGAAGTATGGGTTTAGATCTGATCTTGATAGCTTGTGTTTGTATGTTCTACATGGTGATGGAATGTATGATTCATGCTTAGGATAGACGTATAATGAAGCACCACTCATAGTCAATTGAGAGCTTGGGCTTAAATCCTATTTATTTGTAAATTGCATAGACATGTAGCGGTTTAGATAATGTGGGTGTTCATGTGTAATGCCCCAAAAATTCGGATCATCTAGAATTTAAGTTTAAAGAATTAGTTATTAATAAAATAAAATTTTATTAATAATATTATGTGCTATGTGTTTATTAATCGTTTTAGAACCTAGGATGATTATAAGTTGGGACGATTCTGGCTACGAGCTTGACTGAACGAGTAATAATTTTCAAGACAAAAACGAAATGTTTTCGGGAACAAAAATAATTCTGGGGAAAAAGACGAAATAGGCACTATTCACCCGACGAAACCTAAGGGTTAGGGTTTGAATAACCTAAGCCATTCTGAGGGTTTGGTATGTCAAAATGAAATTCCGTCGAAAGATTTGACAATAATATATCTTGAAAAGTTAAGTAAGCCGATAAAAGTTTTTCTTGAAAAACGTGCAAAAATCGGACTAAATAAAAATGACGAAAAGTACTGCTGTGTACTTTTCACTCATTTAACTACGTTAGGGTAAAACGTGAAGGAAAACACTTAACGCCAAAAAGTGTTTTTCAATTTTTCAAAAATCCGAAGAATACATAAAAGTTAATCGGTAAAGAAAAGACGAAATATCCAAAAATATTTGGATTCTGAGAATCGCAGTTTTTAAAATTGTCGGACGAAAACCCGAAAGACGGAACCACGTAACTTAAAGGCTAAGTAGACTTAAGGGCTAAGTTAACTTAACACTTAAGTCATGAATAGTAAGGAGATTAGGGGTAAAATGACTATGCCCTAGCTTTGGAAAATCTATAAATAGGAAGCTAGATTTCAATTAAATGGGATTTTGAAAATCCTACACTAGAGAGAGAGAGAATTCGGATGGAGAGGGAGAAGGAAGAGCATGAGCATGATTGATCGGATAAAAAATGTTCGTGAAATGGAAAAGCTAGCAAATCGTCGGTTTTGTCTAACGGAAGAAAAATAAAGAGGAAAGGTATTAAAACCTAACTTCTATGTTAGATTTTCTTTAAGTTTTTTATGTTTAAAACATAGATTAATGAGAATAAGAAGTACATGATGTTAGGGATGATTTCATATGGTTGAAATCATGAGAAATAAAGAAAATAAGAATTTGATGTTTACTAAATAAATTTCTTAAGGAAGTATAAGATTCGTAATGAATTAGAACGATCCGAGTGGATTATATGAATGAATAGATAAAATAAGTAAGGAATAATGTTCTATAACATCAAATTCCAATAAAAAGTGAAATCGTAATCCAAAATATCGATTAAAATGAAGAACAAACGAAGAACATGAAGAACACGCGAATAACACGAAGAACGTTGTTCATGGAAAATTTAAAACCATCGTAGGATAATTGTTGTTGATGGACAAGTTTAAAACCATCGTGTATAAGTTAGATGTTTATTGCTTGGTTAGGAACAGTAGAAACATTCATGAAGTAAGGATTAAAACTTAGCCATAACGAAGTTATAGCGAAAAATTCGTAAAAGACGAACGAGAATTAGAAAGTTAGTAAATGAACACGAACATGTAGTGTTTCATAAGAATGTAAGAGAACATAGAAAACGTGAGTCGTGGACTCAAGAATGAAAGAATTCCGAGTTCGGATGACCGAATTACGGACGAACAAACAAAGAGCGTTAAAAACGTAAAATGAACGAAGAGTGATGATCAAGCCAATCGAATGGCATGTTAGCGGATTTAGAACGAAGTTCTGTGTGGGGGTTATTGAAGTACGTAATATAATGAAGAGAATGGCTTTAGAACGACCTCATTCTGAGTTATAATGAAGGAGTTATGAGATCGGGAAGTAGCGTCTCAAAAATGAAGTTAACACTTAGAAGAAATTTTCAAGAATTAGGGCTTGGCGTCGCGGCGCCAACCATGCCTTAATAAAGGTGGCGCCAGAGCGCCATCACCGAAGAGTTGGGTACTTCAAACTCGCATCAAGACGCAAGAGATAAAGGAGAGGAAAGCGTACTTGGCCAATTAGGGAAAATGCCAGAGAAGAGCTTTTAACTGCTCAACTCTTAGGGGAAACATAAGGAAAGATAAAGAACATAATGTTCAATTAATGTAACCCTTAATCTAGTAAATTATACCTTTGATGAAGGTTGAACGAAAAGATTAAATGAGAGTAAAAGAGAAAGAATGTAAACGCGGATTACGGAACCGATATCTAGGGACCGTAGTTACGATAAATGAACGTGGAAGATTGATATGGTTGTGATTCCTTAAACGTTGAGCGACGAGAATAATGAATAACAATATGATGTTATGTCATGATAGTGAGAGATAAGTGTAAAGCGTATAGACGCTGCAAATGCAACGCTGTTGCGATAAACGAGCGGTCTTAGCATACAACGAATGGTATGGCTTGGACATTAAGAATGACTAATGAACATGGGGTTCAAGTAATGGATAAAGAAAGTAATAAGTAAGATATGAATGATATTAAGAAGCCGTAATGAATGGTAATAAGATTAATGGAAGCTAAATGTGAGTCTGATGAGAACGTTAGAATAAAATGTAAGTGTTGAACACTTTAACCGACGTGAAGGTTGAGTGTACGCAAATATTAAACGGATAGATCCTACACCCCGTGTATGGTTTGACCGTAAGATGATGAAAATCAATGATTAAACCATGAACGGTAAAGAAGTTGAATTAAAGATAATAACATTTAATGTAACAAAGCCGAGTTAAGGATTAAAGGGAATGATCGCTCTGAGTATACAAAAGACTGTATGACTTAGACGATAAAGAGAGAATCATGAGGTGTGGCATTTAGTTGTCAGGAAGCCATAAGGAATGAGAAATTAACTTAAAGATCATGTAGTTTAATAGTTCGTATAAGTTAAGATAAGTTAAGTCGTAGTACAATCGTAACCTTTGATGGTTGACATATGGGCTCTGGGCTAAACAATTCCTTCAGAGAGTGAAGGTATATACAAAAATGGCAACCGAACTAACTCACCGTTATGGGCGATTATAGGTAGCGAGACGAGAACTTGTTTGTTGGTTGTTTGTGGGAAACCACTTTCAGTACCATATATGGACTACTAGCGGAGAAGCGATGTGTGCTGAGTCTTAGAGAAGTAATAAGAAGAAGATAAGATGTAAAACATCAAATATGATGAACTTAAAAGTAAGACATCTCCGTATGTCATGAAGCTGTAGAAAGGTAATGAAAGTGGTCGTGTAAACTTAGGTTATAAGAACGTGAACCCTAAGAAGTAAAGTTAAGCAAACTAATGCATAAGTCAAATATACATGACTAATTAGTGTATGTGTTGTTTTTCTTATGTGCTACATAGGAACTGGAATGAGAAGTTCAGCGTAACCTGTAGCTGTGCGTAAGGCAAGTTTCCTAACTTCATTCATATTTCAAATGAATGCTAGTTTCTTAAACTTCTCAGAAGTTGAACTTCAGAAGTTCTGTCTATGTGCTAATGTGCTATATTTGTGTAAAGTGGTAGAACATATGAGGCCTTGTGCCACAATGTGAACACTTCGGTGTTTCTATGAGATGATCTGTTCTATGATTTAATTGTTCAATAAGAGAATGCTCTGTTCATACATGATCCATTATTGTTATGTCTGTGCAAATGATTCTAGCCGGACATAATGTGTATGAAAAAGGTAGAAGAATGAAAGTATTTAAAAATTAAAGTGAATATTGTTTTAAAATGATAGGAATCGAGACTATTCCTATTATTCAAGCTGCTTCATAACCTTTGTTCGGTTATTGAAGTCTTAAAAGAATGTTTGAATTCTTGAAGATGTTTGTTCAACTGTTATGACTTGATGGGCAATTGAATGCTCACACTTACTTTAAATGAAAAATATTTTCAGCGAACGATGTTAGAAGAACTTAAGGATCCTGTAACGATCAAGCTGACGGTATCCAGATGAAGTGCCATTCAGAATGTGAATGAGCGAGAAGATTAAGTAAAGACTTGTAATATAGAAATATGAAATTGAACTATAGACTAGTTTAAGAAACTGTTATGTATCCTTGGTGGCGGATAAAAGTCACTCTTGTAAGATGAAATGAATAATGTGTTTATCATTATTTGTAATGAAAAAGGTTATATGGTTTTTAGAACTTGGGATTTGAGAGTGTATGTTGTTATATTTCAGTATATAATGATGAATGTTTGGAAGAAGATGGGATCATGACGTACAAAATCCGGGTGTGAAGATATACCAGATTTCAGGCGTTACATCATGTGTATTTTATCAATTGTGGATTATATGTGATATGTGTATGGTACATCGAGAGATGGCTACATTTCACTTTTGTGTTCTTGACTAACAATCCACTATAATTATTTTGGCTTAACATGAAGTGTGTCGATTTAAATGATTCAATAGGGGAAATTATAATCTCGAGTTTACATTATCTAGTTTCATTCTAGGGGTAGTTAGTATTATTTAATTTTATAGTTTTCATCACTATATTAAATCATTCATTTAAATAAGACTGAAATGGTTATGGGTTAGTGCTTGGTAAACTTTATTAGTTAATTCTCCGTGGGAATGATACTTTACTTACTCTTTATTACTTGTTAACCGTGTATACTTGCATGCATATATTGATTGGTAAAACGACCAACATGATATGCTCGGCTGAATGTATACCTTGTCTAAAAACTCTTGTAGTTGAACCATTAGTTCTTTCATTCTACCGGAGCCATACAATACAGAGCTTTGGATACCGTTGTTGTCCCTAATGCCAAATCAATAACAAACTCTACCTCTCCATCCGGTGGAAATCCTAGAATCTCATTTGGGAAGACATCAATGAATTCCCTTACAATAAGTATCTCACCTAGTTCACCCTCGACTTTATGAGTATCCACAACGTTAGCCAATATAACCTATGCAACCCTTCCTAAGAAACCTTTTTGCTTGCATCATCGTCAGACAACAAGATTGTCTCGGTGATTTACTACCATGAAATACCACATTCGACTTATTCAGAATCTTTAGGTGTACACACTTTTTCTTACAGTCAATGATCGCTCTATGACTCGATAACCAATCCATCCCGAGGACTACATCAAACTCTCCAAGATGAATCAGTATCAAATCCACGTTAAGCTTAAACCCTCTCAAATCATCACAACAAATTCTATGAATGTAGTCTACATGGATAATTTCTTTGTTTGCTACTTCTACATTCATTGGGTGTTCTAATTGTTCACGAGGTAAATTTAATCTTTGAGCAAATTTATCATTTACAAAAGAACATGAAGACCCCGAATTGAATAACACATAGGCATTTATATCATTGATCGGAATAATACCTGAAACCACCTCCCAAGATGCCACGACATCTTGCATTATCAAGTTGAAGGTCCTCGCTGTTGGCTTGTTTGGCTGGGTTGGTCCTCCATAAGTTTTCCTAGTGTTTTTGCTCCTATTGCTGCTTTCGTTATCCGTACTTTTCTTCCTTGGACAGTCCTTGATCCGATGTCCCGCTTCTCCATAATTAAAACCACCTCATTTCTTAACCTTAGGACAATTGGGTGAATATTCCCTTCTTGTCCATAGGTATAACAGATAATTTTTCATTTTATGCACTCTCCCGAGTGACCCTTTCCATAATTCCCACATACCTGCTTCTTCTGCTGCACGCTCCCTTGCAGAATTTTGGAATTTCTACCGCCACTGTTCCATTTACGCTTCTTGTTATTGCCCCCACCCCTCCTAACATTCAAATTTCCTCCTTTTACCTTCTTCTTATTCTTTTCCCGATTATATTTCAAAACGACTTCACTCCCACCTTCAACAATGAGAGCTTTCTCCAACAAAGTTGAGAACGACATAATTTCTAAAATTGCTACCCTACTATAGATCCACGACTTTAACCCATTTTTGAATATGTATCCACTTGATGTGGAGCAAATCTAGCCAATTCATTGAATTTTCTAGCGTACTGCGACACTAACATATTTTCATGTTTTAGCTCCAAAAACTTTATCTCCTTTCTCGCCTACGTACTCTCAGGGAAGTAGTTCTTGTAAAATAATGTCTTGAACGCTTCCCACATCATGATTCCAGTTTCGGCTTTTCTCTGGTTGGCTTCCCACCAAAAGTTAGCCTCACCTTTCATTAAGTAGGTAGCAAAAATTATCTTCTGCTCCTCAGCAACTCTAGGAATAATGAAGGACTTTTAAATCTCCTTTATCCACATCTGGGCCTCAATCGGGCCTGTTGTTCCCCTAAAATTCGGCAGTCCTACTGCCTTGAAGTCTTTAAAATTGGCTAATTAGTTTCCCATCTGGTTTCCTATGGTTGGTGTTTGATTCCTCATAACTTCTGGCATCATGTTAATAAAGTATTGCATTGGGTTTGGTTGAGCTCCCTCTGAATTGTTAATCGACTCTTCGATCTCTTGGTTTCGTAGTACTCATTTGGGCAGCATTATCTAGTTAAACAAAGTTTTAACACGTTACTTGAGTTTTATTATCATATAAGTATTTAACATGTTATACAATACTGTATTCGAACAATCACATGATCATTGTGTGAGAGTTTTATATTACTAAACTTTGGAATTCTGCTTCCCCAATTAGTGGGTTAAGTTTGCTAAAAATACCGATTCAGTTTACTGAATTTTCATAACATTAAATACACATATCATAATAATGCATTTATATTCATATACTAACTTTTGGGGTCTTACACATTTATCATAGGTATATTGCTATAAATGCTACCATCCCATTTTAAATAACTAAAGATGAGATTCACTTAAGCCATTCTTTCCAATCTACATAAGTGGGAAAATACAACATTCATACAAACTACCTTGCACTTGCTGAGGCCAATATAAACTATAGTAAACCAAAAGTAGTACTAGTGCATTTATTTACATAACATATCTACCAACATCGCTGCTCATCCTGAGCAGTCTCGTCATCATGCCCGTGCTCCTGAGTCTAGGATATACATCCATGCACTCGACGTCGAATAGATCGACTAGACTCTCTAACCTTAAAGCGCATCCTCACCACCCCAACTCTCTGGCCCATATAAGCAATTTCTAGTGCCCTCCCAAATTTGTCAATCCTAACGTCCTTGGCCGCCATCTCCTCTCACAACTAATCCAACATCCTTGCAGCCTTGATCCAAGCCTTCTTAATTCTTATCTTATCAGCTATCTCAAAATCAAACTCGAATTTAAGAGCTTGATTCTCAATCCTCTTTTCCCCTAGCTGGGTCTTGGTCAGCTCCAGACTCTCCTGAGACTGTGCTGACACTAACTGTTCCTAATACGCAGCATCCTTATACTGTTGCTCTATAACTTGCACAGTATGGTTCTCTGCCTCTAGCTGGACTACTCTCTCCTCAAAGCTCACGAATCTTGTCGAGCAATCTTTTCATCGTATCAAGTGAAGTATTCATATCCTTTATAGGCTCAGATTGATCAACAGAGTGAGTATCCTGTCTCTTGTCTCACATCCTACAAACACCACAAATAAAACCAACATCAGTACCATAATAAAATATATTCATTGATCAAATGAAATGATATTTAATTCAGTATAACTAAAACTCGATGAATCTCCTCAACCCATCACCTACATACTCTATATGAGTTTTCTACTAACGTTATAACCTAGGTTTCGCATTCCTAATGTTTATAACCTAAATCTTTGATACCAACCTGTGACACACCCAAATCTTAGTTTCCTAACCTCGAATTTGGTGTTCACGATACTCAACAACAAAATACTTTCTAACTAATGCGGAAGAATAAACATACATTGTTTATCATAATAGTAAAGGCTTACAATCATAGTCCCAAGGTTCTTTAACCTTAACATAAAACGTACTTTTAATACTATACCGAGTTTACATAACCAAATAGCATTTAAAATAAACTAGTATACAAGCCTTCTCAAACATCTACTCTTGAACCTTTCATTTTCCTTTGTCCTCTTTGGACATTTCTGCCTTAGCTGAAATAAATGTCATGATATAGCAAGCGTAAGCAACTAATTTGATTAGCAAGTTTATACACAAGGGAGATATATAATGATTAGAAAGAAGTTTGACTTTTAATGTTCAACAACATTATAAAATTGTGAAGGAACATGAATTAATAGTCAACAGCTGAATATTCGAATAATTGAATAACAGGTACTACCTAACTGTATCGAGAACCTCAAACTATGGGCCTCTCTTATTAGTTCTTCTTTTAACTTGGAATTATTTGGAACTCAAATTCCTCTTTCAAAACAAGATGATACTTGATCTTCTCTTCATCTTCTATCCTCTTCTTCATTTGCTCGTATTCCTTGTTACCTAGTTGTACTTCCTTAACTCGTTCCATTTTTAGTGGATTGAGTCTACATTGTGAATAACATTTCTACCGCTTCATTCAGTAATTTAACTTCTAACTACGTTCTCGCCATCTCCGTTATTAACTCATTTTGAGTCGTTAACATTGATAGCTTTTCCCTACCCTTCCTACTTAGCGCATTGGCTACTGTGTTTGCCTTCCCCGGATGATATAAGATATCATAGTCATAATATTTAATCAATTCTAACCACCTTCTCTACCTCATATTCAACTCCTTCTGTGTGAAGATGTATTTCACACTCTTATAGTCCATGTATATCTCACACTTCTCCCCATATAAATAATATCTCCATATTTTTAATTCAAAAATTACAACTGCCAATTCTAGATCATGCGTAGGATAGGCCTTCTCATAATCCTTTAACTAACGTGATGCATATGCAATGACCTTGCCATGCTACATGAGCACGTAACCCTGTCCTCTATACGAAGCATCGTTATAAATTACAAAGTTCCTTGTATCATCTGGTAAAGATAATACAGGTACCTCACTTAACCTTCCTTTTTTTTAGTTCCTGAAAACTATTTTCTCACTTCTCATTCCCAATATACTCATCAATAACATGTCCTAAATTCTGTATTTCTTTTAAACCAAAATTCACACTTAGTGAATTTCGTATCCAACTTCTCCCTCCATAGTGTTTCCCACACTATCTTCAAATGTTTAGCGTGATCTTCTGGCGTCTTAGAATAGACTAGAATATCACCAATGATCATTACGACAAACTTGCCTAAATATTATTTGAACACTCTGTGACTCTAATGGTACTTTCAACCATAGCACTTTGCAAGAGTTCCTATCAATTTGCCACCCACTTGCTCGGCGTCCCTTATGGAAAGTCTAGCTTCAGTACATTAGTTAACCCAAATGACATAACCAGACACTCGTACTGACCATAACGAGTTCTGAACGTCGTCTTAGGTACCTCCTTCTTCCTTACTTTCAACTGACAATACCCCATACATAAATCTATCTTAGAAAAATACTTTGCCCCTTTCAATTGATCAAATAGATCATCGATCCTAAGCAATGGGTATTTATTCTTAATTGTTAACTTGTTCACTCACGATAGTCGATACACAAACGTAACAATCCATCCTTCTTATTTACAAATAATATCGGTGCTCCCACTCTCTGGGTATCCACAACATGGCACAGATATCCCATAACCCTCCCTCAACAATTCTTATGAATGTGTTCAATTGAATTTATTTCTTCGTTTGCTACCTTAACGTCTAAAGATAGTTCTACTCTTTTCGGGAATAAACTTAATCGCTTAACAAATTCACATGCTATAAAAGAACAAGTAGCACTCCAATCAAACAACACATAAGCATTCATTTTATTGACTGGAATGATACTTGTTACTACATCCGCTGATGCAACTACATCTTGGATAGTCATTTTAAAATTACGGGCCATAGGTCTATCCTGTGGTGTTGGTCCAGTAATGGCTAACTTACCACTACTAGTAACCTTGCTACCCTCTGACCCCTCTTTTGGGAATTTTTTTACTATGCGGTCCATTGACGCACAATAAAACAGCCATGGTTTTTCTTAGGATTACAACAATTGGGTGATATATGACCCTCCTGTCCACAGTTATAACAAACCAACTTTCCTTTAAGACAAACTCCTAGATGAGCCTTTCCACATGTCTTACATGTTTCGATCCTACGCTTAGGATCCCCTTGTTCCACTCCAGTATTCCCAGAGTTAAAACTCTTCCTCTTGGGCATACTTCCACTACCACTAGCTCCCTCCGCCTTGGGCACTCCCTCTCCTTTCCTCTTATTCTTTCTCTCTTTGTGGTATTGGCTCAAAGCCTTAATACCACCCTCCGTAATGATTGCTTTCTCCAGAATGGTCCCATATGAGGCACTCTGGAAAATAGAAATCCTACTATAGAGTCACAGTTTCAAGCCCTGCTCAAACTTACGAGCCTTCCCACTTGGTCTGGAGCAAACCTTATAAATTCATTGAATTTGGCCGCGTACTGGGGAACTGTCATGTCCCCTTGCTTAAGTTCTAAGAACTTAATCTCCATCCCCCCCTACATGCTTGTAGCAAAATAGTTCTCGAAGAAAACCTTCTTGAACTGTTCCCACGTTATCGCATTTGTTCTAGCCCCAACCTGGTGAGCCTCCCACCAGAAGTTGGCTTTTCCCTTCATTATATAGGTCGCAAAAGAAGTCTTTTGCGCCTCCCCTACGTTTTTAATAACAAACGCCTTCTCTATTTCCTTTACCCATGTCTGGGCCTCAATTGGGTCCGTAGTTCCTTTGAACTCCGACGGACCTACGCTTTTAAATTTCTTTAATGTAGTCATTCTGGTTACCCTAGGGACTACGGGTGCTCTACCCCGGGTTTGATTAAATGCAACCATTAATAAATTAACGAACTCTTGCATAGGGTTGTTTTGACCCCCCTGGTTATCATTATAGGACTCAGCCTCCTGATTACGTTGTCTTCTTCTTGGCGGTATTTTTCTGATTAAATAAATAAAGTGTCATTATTATCTATTTACTTACTTAGTTATTATTTGCCAAACAACAACTCATATCATAAAAAAACATATTAAATAAAAACTTCATTATATTCATATACTTCATCATTCAAACTATTTATAATTTGAATCCATAGCCAAAGCTATCACATTCCTATCCCGCGATTGAATTTCACAAAAGTTGGGATTTACAAAAAGACTACCCTTTTATACAAAAGAGGGATTTACGTCACTAGACACATATTTATAACTCTAGACTTCTAATAATGCATAACAACATCCTCGTGTTTCTCATTCGCAATAATCAACATAATATGTCGACTAATAGTATGTCGAGTTTATCCCGACTCAATGGAATAACAAGCAATTTTTAGCTTGAAATCCTCATGAGCACTCTAATGGATGTAAGACATCCGTGCTATCTTCTGGTCCTTCTCCCCCAGTTCTTTACGAAGCTTATCAGCCTCATTCTTACAATCTGTCGCCTTATCCTTCATGAGCACCTTCTCGTCATGCTCAATCTCAAAATCTGCTTCTGCAAATATCTTACCTTCATGGAGATCACTAATCTCCTTTCTCTGGTTCTGGACAACAGTGCGCAGTTGAACATTCCGGTCAGGCACTTCCAGATACAATGCCCTCATTGCCTCTAGAGGTGTTGGCTCTAGTGCAGGTACCACCGTATTAAATGATGCTACCTCCATCTCCTCATCCACATCGACCAACATATCCCTATACATGAAGCTATCAATGGACATCTATAATAATAGATAATATGTTGATTTGTATATAATATAAAATAGTATAAGCACAAATCACATTAATTTATTTAGGGTTAATTTCCATCTTTTAAATCTTTTGGTACTGAGTTTCCTCAATACTTAATTAACTCATTTAACTAGAGTTCATTTGCTCCTACTTCTCATCTACTAACCAGGTTATTAGCCTAAGGTTCTTCCCCCTTAAGTTTTATAACCTAATGCTTAGATACCAAACGCCCCCAAATCCGAGTATCTTCCAACCAACAGATGGTGCTACATGGTACTCATAACAATACATTCATTCCATTGAAACAACATCAAAATGAGTGTATTAACTACATTATTATTATAATAATAATAAATCCTTTCCTAGATTTTGTTAACCAAATACATTCTTTATTCCACATAATATAATTCATACAAACATACTAGTCTATTACAGGATAAACTAATTATTCATCTTCGCCTTACCTTTATCTTTACTAAAACTCTCGGTTCGCTCGACCTTAGATGCAATCATATAATTCAAGCAAGAAGTGAGCATAACTAGCTCAGCAAGTCTAATAATATATTATATAAATACCCCTTCTAGAATCATATTATTATTCTTCAATAACTGAACAAGTAGTTACGAAGTACTATGAACATTGAATAGAACTTCTCATCTCATAAAATAATTTCGAAGTACATATAGTGACTTAGAAATTCTAAGTAGGTCAAAAGACCATGAACTTTCTCTTTTGATTTCCATTCATAAAAAGGACAACCCGATATTAAGTCTGTAAGTCTGATATTTCTTACGAGCACTTCTAGGTGATCAGCCTATAGTACTCTATGTTGATCAACATTCATCCGTTAAACGTACTTACATTTAAGTTTTGGCAACCTCGCGTGTCCATCGAATAATCGATGAAAAATACATTTGTTTATTCATACTAAGGCTTACCTTGAATCCGTACAAAACAATTGGCGTAGGATTGTGACAACCCGAATTTTTGAAAATTATTAAAATAAGAATTTAATAAATAAAATTCTTATTATGATATGAGAGAGTAATTTATGTTACATATAAATGTAATATGTTAATATGTTACGATTGTGAGATCATAAATAATTAAAATATTTATCAAGTAAAATAAGTATTTTAGTTGAAATATTTATGGAATAAATAAATATTCAATGAAAATTATTATGGAATAATTTATTTAAGTATGATGATATTAAATAAATTGATGATAAATAATTTTATAATTTGTGCATAATTATTACGTTAATGTAGTGGTGATTTTCTAATTTAATTAAGTAATTAAATTAGAGGATTAATGATTGTGAAATAAAATTATAATTATATTGGCTAAATAGAAGTTATACTTTTATTAGTAAGGTTTAATTGGATTTATTAATGAATTGAGATTAATTCAATTCAAATAGTTAATGGGTGTGACAAGAGTATCATATGATAAGAAGGATTGCTAAAAAAGATTGAAAAAAAAGGAGATTTTGGGTGCTAGCCAAACATGGCATAGTGACCCTTTGTTATTGTAACTGATGAGGCCATAATACATACGCATTATGTTTATATCAGTTATATGGATGTACGTGTTTTGTTCCTAAAGCGTAAGAATAAAGAAAACAAAGTGTTGGAGAAGAGAGTTAGAGAGCTTTGAGAAGAAGCTTGGAGGAATCAAGGAAGAAGAAGAAGGTTTCTCATCATCTAATCAACTTCCAGAAGAATCAATGGTATTCATCTAGTTCTAAAATTCTAATTTATAGTTTCTCAAGTTCTTCACTTAAAAAGCTATTTGGTTGGGTGATTTGAAGAGATGTTGTATATATATATATGTATGGGTGTATAATCTGGTACATATTGTCTCTTTAATTGGTTAAAGAGTAATTAAAATAATAAGAATATCTTAAAGATAAAAAAAACTTTGGTTTTTATGGCATATGTATATTTTAACTTATGTTGGAGTCAAAATTGATGGATAGAATCTAAAATTAATGATAGATATTGTTAGTATGTTGAAAAACGAAAACAACCAAGTTGAATGAGTCAAAACGGATGTAAAACGAATTCACAGTGAAGAATTTCGCTATGAATGTCAAAAGAAGAAATAATAGAAATAGTGAAATTAAAGGTAGTAATCATGATGTTTATGTTGTTTGTGTGGTTATAAACGTGTCAGAAACATTAGTTTATGTTTTTATAAACATATTACACCTTGAATAGGTTAGCATGGTTGTTAGAAAGAAGTTTGTAGACCTAATTTGGCTTTCTGTAGTGTTCTAGATCAAAAATTGCAAAAACGCAGAATGGACCCCCGCCCCGGTGGGGGAGGGGGGGGGGGGGTTGTCTGCCTAGCCGAATTTAAAAAAAAATAACAGGATATGTTTTACTAAAATGAGCATAAAGTTTTCATACGAACTCCGATTGATGCGACTCAAGATGTTCCGGAGCAAAGACGAGTAGACCTACAACTTTTGTTCTTTAAGTGTTTCAATTTTATGTCGGGAATAGGGGTGAAAATTGACATCTTTAGGACTATTGTGTTTTCAGGGGCAATCGGAGGGCGTCAGACATGCACGTATGCAAGTGTAGTGCTTCTGACGATAAAAGATGTTGTTCTAAGTTATAGAACATGAATATTATGAAGTATAATTATGCTTAACATTAATCAATGATATATTAGATAAGTTGTATACGCATACTAAGCACACACAAGAGAGACAAATTGGGCATGTGACGAATAAATGTCGAAACGCCGTGATAAATGTTAATGTACGTAAAGAGTGTTTTAAGTCAAATTAAATGAATATTATAAGATATGAAATGGGTTTAATATAAAACCAATAATGATTCCTAGCAATACTTAAACACTTGAATGAACTTCGAGTATGAAATATAGTGAGATAAAAGTCGAAAGTTAACACAATCAAATTGAACATTGTGTATTGATTAATAAGAAGGGTTATGGGAGGTAGAGTAAAGTTTACATTACAACTATTATGCATTGCTATGTGACTAATAATTGAAGTGCATGATTATATAATTGTGTAGGGCACATGAAGTGTAGATAACTGTAAGCTGTTAAACTGTTATTGGTAAACAACGATCAAGGCAAGTCTTTCAGTTCATATTTGTTATGTGAACTTAATGATGAACTATTTTAAATATTTGTTGCAAAGAGTGTGATGTGTTCTATATATATTGAAAGTATGAAATGTTAAAGTCAATTTATGACTACGTTGATTGAATAATGAATGTTGATTGAGTAAGGAACTCAATGTTTGTACTTGTTATATGAAATGCAGTATGTATGTTATGTTAGTCCAATGTTTTATGAGATATATGTTAAGCATGTTATTATGTGATATGTGATGCATGAAAACTGTTAGATTTTGCTGGGCTGTCGAGCTCAACCTTGCAAATAACCACTTTTGCAAGTTAAAAATTTAAGATAAGGTTATGTACTACTTGAAAGATATGAATCAGATGTGATACTTGAAAATTTATATACTTGGGCCGAGTTATTATTATTTGAACCATGTTTAAGGTTGCGAATAATGTATTAATGTTGAATTGTAATATTGTTTGGCGATGTAAACTCTTGTAGTATTACAATGATTCTGAGATATTTAGATGTAAAGATTAAAAGTTCTAGGAACGAGAATAGTTTGTAATAGAACATGTGAAGCCCCCAAAATAGGTATACATCACCTATTCTGAGTCGCCAGATACATGCTCCATAAAAATCAAATACAACTTAATTTATACAACTGTTGAACTATCGTGCAGAGTACGACAACAAATAAGCTGTGAGTTTCAATACAAATCCTATGTAACTCTCATGGTGCCTCGACCACAACACCTTACAAAGTTACTTTACATAAAAGTACAGTCAATAACTATTTTAGAAATTAAAATCTTTGGGAAAAGCTCAAGGAAACCTTCATACATAAGAGGCCATTAATCTAAGTTATGATAGATATCATATGCCCAGAGAATTATCCTTGGTTGGTCCAATAGACCCCAAAGAAAAACGAGAAGATTACTATCATGTTCCTTCCAATGATGAGTCTTCTCTTGACATATAATTATCTCAGTTATCTCCAAGTGAGAATTATATCTCAAATATACTCCAAGATCATATAGGTAGTGCTTGTAGATATACTCGTAAAGTGGATGTGCATAACCACATCTTATGATAACATGAGATTGTATGTCATTAGACATCTTGTATGATAGTGGCAAAACACCCTTCTAAAGTTGGGTTCTCATCAACCTATTGTTGTTCACCAAAATCAATTATCAAGTGACGTATAAAATACGACACGCATCTTAGGTCCTCAATGCAAATATATATTGCATGTCATGCCGTTTTATAATGTATTGAGAAACTTCAACAGGTCTCGGACCATCTCACTATTTCACTCATATCCCCCGTTACCCCCCACCACACTTTTATTACCTGAAAGGAATTATGAAGCAAAAGGGTGATCACAACTAGCCCAGTAAAGAATATCATGACTAAAGATAATTAAATTATCAATAGCATTCATCAATAATAAATCAAAGATTTAGAACATATGGTAGATGATAAAACTTTTCAACCATAGTTGCAGCGGAACGAGTAATCCATTAAAAGAGTCAAATAGACCATTAGGTCTATTATCTTCTCCAAGTTAAAAGTCCACCAATAATGTTTTATCCTCAGAACATCAATCAACAATTCTGTCCACAATCATATGAATAACTCATAATCATAATTGTGATTTGAATTCCTTTTTCGCACTTCTAGGACGAAGATAATTTTCATCACCTATCTTCACCTGAAACATCAAAAATTATGGTTATACCAATCACAATTTTGCTCATAATCATACTAATAAATTCATCTTTGCACTACGGCCAAAGATATACAACTGTATAACCAGTAACCAAAAGTTCATTTTTGCACTACAGCCAAAGATATACAATCAGAAAACCAATAATCTTTGAGACTCGACTTAATAGTATCACGACC
Organism: Panax quinquefolius; assembly: GCA_020205615.1. NCBI lineage: Eukaryota > Viridiplantae > Streptophyta > Magnoliopsida > Apiales > Araliaceae > Panax > Panax quinquefolius. The sequence goes on along the minus strand of JAINUW010000660.1, from coordinate 570,610 downwards.
ACGAATTATCCATGCACTACAGGCCAAGGATATTCGTGTTTTCAATTAAGGTCATGATTATACCGAACAATCCCTGGTCATAATCATACCAAGTCCATCTATGCACTACGGGCCAAAGATGACTTTTACCACATCATTTGTAACATTACGGTAATGATTATACCGAATAATCCCTGGTCATAATCATACCAAGTCCATCTATGCACGTAAGCCACAGATGACTTTCAACACAATATAAGCATGAGGATCATGACAATGATATAAAGAATCAATCAAATGAGATAAAGGATAAATATTAAACATTTATAATATAATTTATCCAGGGTTCAAGAATATCCCAATGTTATCAATCACTTAATAATCTCATAATCTAATATCATTAATATTATAACAATATTTTAATCACTTCTTAAACTTATAAATAGTTTATTTCAATTGTTTACATTTTACCACATAATGCATTTAATCATTCAAAAATGCCATACTCGTAAGATATCATCACCAATGATCAAATCCCACATCAAAAATATGCATATACCCTATATAGGATTCCCAAGCCATAAAATCCTATTTTCCAATTTTATTACTTCACATAACATATTTAACTCATATGTTCGTAACTAAACCATTTTCATGAAAAATACCAAATCAGTTCCAAAAATATTTCTTTTCTGAGATTTAGCAGAATATAGTCCCATAATGAACATATATTTTTCTCAAAATTTTTAAAATTCATTTACTATTTTTCAAAAATCAATTTCTAATTAATTCCTTAAGAAATTAGCTACCTCAAGTTTAACTCCAGAAATTCCCAAATCTTGGCAGGATCTTACACATGTTAACGTGAACTTCCAGTTTAAATTTCATGGTCATCGGAGTTATAGAACTCCGATTATAGCGTTTTTCGTCGAAAAAACCTAAATATTGAAATGGTCGCAACTTGCTCATTTTAAGTCGGAATGAGCTCATTTTTGGACAGGAGGTACTTTATACCATATACTTTTATGTTCCAAAAGGTCAGAATTTTTCTCACAAATTAAGTGGCCGAAACAGCCCTTTTAAATTTATGGGCAGTAGCTTTTTCGTAAATTACAGCTTTGGACTCCTTTGCTAAAATCAATCCACACGAAAATCTACAACACCTTTTCCAGTGATTCCACTTGGATAAGTTACATAACTCATAGACCTAACTCTAGAACTTGACCTCACTCAAAAATTCAAAATATAATAGGAGATATAGTCAATTGAATTTCATGTTCCGTTTTCACCAAAATCTGATTTTCAACCCTTTGTGATTTCTAAGAAACTTTCATGTTTTCACATAATAACCAACATAAATCATCATAACACTTACTAATACTTCATATACCCGTGATTTTCATTAGTCCAATGCTTTTATTATGACTCTCATCATAATCAACATAACCAGATCATTTCCACAATTTAATAAGGAATGAATACAAAGGATCATTCACCATGCATGTGGTAATCCACATAGACAGGTTATTCCAATAGAATAATAAAGAATGGAACCAGGCCCGGCGTAAACGCACAGACAGGATATTCCGACGGAATAATAAAGAATGGAATAACAACAAAAATCACCATGCATGCGATAGAGACCGCACAAATAGGTTATTCTAACGAGAATAATAATAAAGATTTAATCGGTCCCATAGTAAAAGCATATGAGACGGGATATTCAACAAGAATAATAATAAAGATTTTAACCAGTGCGGTGTAAAACGCACAGACATGATATTCCAACAGAATAATAAAGAATGGAATAACAACAAAAATCACCATGCATGCGATAAATCGCACAGACAGGTTATTCCAACAGAATAATTAATGGAACCAGGTCAGGCGTAATACGCACCGACAAGATATTCTGACATAATCATAAAGAACAGAATAATAGAAGAATTTCACCATGTATGCGGTACTTCGCATAAACAGGTTATTCCAACATAATTATAAAGAATTGAATAATAGAAGTTCTCTTACAAAAGAAATAATACCCCTTATAGGTACAACAAATAATATCCCTTACCTTATAAAGAAACTGGATATAGAAGTAGTGAAGTAGCATAATACTCTTCTTCTTTCTCTCTATAGATTTTCTCTCTATAGCTTCTCTCTATAATTTCTCTCTCTAGAGTTTCAGTGAATTCGTAAGAAATAATGAAGGAATGAGCTTCTATTTATAGAAAAACTGAGAGTGGCTCTTGGTCTTAACGAAGGATCAAAATGGCTCTTGGTAATATTGAAGAGACAACTACAATTTGCGAAGGGGCAATTAACCCTTGGAACACCGAAGAAGCAAGTAACTCTTGGTAATATTGAAGAGACAACTACTATTTGCGAAGGGGCAATTAACCCTTGGAAAACCGAAAGGGCTAGTTACTATTAAAACTTTAAATCAACGATCCATATTGATTTACTATTATAATTTCAACCAACGGTTTGAAAAAATAGCACATCTCCTCATGGAATAATATTGTACCCAAAAATGATTTGGATGAAAATAAATATATTGTTAAAGTGAATAGTACCCGTGAATAGTACTAAATGAATAGTAACTCGTGAATAAGAACTCATTGAATAGTAACTTCGTGAATAGTAACTCATGAATAGTAACTCGTGAATAGTAACTTGTGAATAGTAACTCATGAATAGTAACTTCGTGAATAGTACTCAAGCGTATGAAAAGTGCCCTAATACTCGATTGAACAATATAACCTTCAGACATCAATTATTATCGAAATAAATGTCGATTTCCACTAACACAAATAATTTCAACACAATGGAACTATCAAATTCATCTTTAATCAACACAAACTTATCCATCATTAATATCATAATTCACAATATTTAACAACCAGGTCGTTCCCAGGAAAGAGGGGGCTTTCCAATAAGGATTTCTCCCTATTGGCGCGCAATTAGGTGACAAAACCTCTCCTTGGCAGAACTTCAAGACATTATAAATATTGCAATTTAATAATATGAATAACTTTGTCGTCTCAATTATTAAATTAATAATATATAAAATATTGACAATAATTGAATAAAACTGAATGACTTCTCACGTAAGCATCAATAATCAAAGATATTGTACAATACCGTGTGCCACTGTGCAACCACGCGTATTACTGTACTTTTATCAATTTAACCATTTACTAAATAGAATAATAATTATAAAAATTGAATACTTTCATTTCATAAAATTCGGGGTCTCACAGAACATTTTAATTGTAATAGAATATTTTAATTATTCCACAAATTTCAATGATTATATTATCGTTTAATGATATAAAATTAGAGGTTGAATGTATTGTTAACGACCGAAGTCGAGAATTAAATTGTATGAATTTTGGGGTTGTTACCGAAGTCGATTGATTTATTTACAAGTCCTTGAATATAGAATTGATAATGCTATCCTTGTAACGACCCACAAATTTATACAATTTAATTCTCGACTTCGGTCGTTAACAATACATTTAACCTTTAATTTTTACATCGTTAAACGATAATACAACCATTGAAATTTGTGGAATAATTAAAATTTTCTATTACAAATAAAATTTTAATTTACAAACTATTCTCGTTCCCAGAACTTTCAACCTTTACATCTAAATATCTCAAAATCATTGTAATACTACAAGAGTTTACATCGCAAAACGATATTAGAATTCAGCATTAATCATAACCAAACATCAATTTGATAGTTTCAAAAGCCATTTTTTCAGAAAATAATTCACAAAAATCATTATGAACAAAATTCTTCTTGTTTATCAAAATTACATGGATTGAATTGCTAGAACAACCATATAACTCATTGTATATCATAATATAACCCATATTACACATAACTCATGCGCACATCAAAGATTTAAGCATAATTTTCAACATAACTTCATAATCAAACACTATGAACATGATTTCATCATGTTCATCATATCTTTGTGAATTGAAACTTTTGAACAACAATAAAAATTTCATGTAAGCGTATACATGAAAACACATGAACACCAACTGTGATGCCCCCAAAATAGGTATACATCACCTATTTTGAGTCGTCAATAACATGGTACAGAAATAACTACAACTTTATTAATACAACATAAAAACTGTGAGTTTAAATACAAATATTGCCATCTAGACAATATTCACACCCAAATAAGTCCTCATTACAATTATTGGTACATTATTTTACAAAAATGGTGAGGACTACTAAGACAACTTTCTAGATCCATCATTACACACCCCGACTAGAACTCGCTACATTCTCGCCTCCTAAGAAGAAAAATGGAACAAAAAGGAAAAGGGTGAGCTCAACTAGCCCAGTAAAGAATATTATGACTAAGATAATATAGAACAAATTATCGTTAGTCTTTAACAGGGAAAAATCTGATAAAATACAATAGACAACAAGTTTCAGATCTATATTCGCAGCGGAAATAATAATTCATAGAAGAGTTACGTAGAGAATGTAATCTATTATTATCTATGAATTTAAAAATCAATCATCAATATTTTATCCCTATAACATCAATTAATATACATCTTGAATCAAATATTCATCTTTGCACTACAGGCCAAAGATATTCATCAGTTGGTCATGTTCATCTCAACACATGTTCATCTTTGCACTACGGGCCAAAGATATTCATAAGAAAATCAACCATCTTTGCACTATAGGCCAAAGATATTCAGTAATATCATCATTTAGGACTGAGGATGATGAAAAATATTTTAAAGAAAATAAATTCAGTGAAACAAAAGAACAAATATTAAAGATTCGTACTTTAAGCAGTCCGAGTTCAAAAATACTTCATAAATAATCATGGTGAAGTAAAATTCATGAATGATCAAAACATGGATACAATCAAAGCTAGTATCCATAATAGATATTTTGGACAAAAATGAAAATTTAATTTTTTCTGTGAATAGTGTCGTATTCGTGAATAGTTCCGTATACGTGAACAATGTCGTATACGTGAATAGTAACCCCGACACTAAAAGACAAGAATTTCAAAAGAAAAATCTTACCAATAATCCGACATAATGATATTAGAAGAAATAATATCATTTTAAAAAAAATAACATCACTTACCTTGAAAAGACTGTACTTCTAGCTGGAATACTGGATATAGTGCTGAAGAGAATTTGCACCGCATAGCAACACTCAAAGTATCAAAATACTCACAAGAATACTCTCAATAATATAGAGAGAAAGGGAGAGAAAACATTAGTTTCTAGTGTGTTTTTCAATTCTAACCTATGCACCCTATTTATAGGAAAATGCTTAAAACACCAAAGCAGAAAATTTAATAAAATATTAATATATATTTATTAAATTCTTACGCACACATAATCTGATTCAAAACATCAGCCACCAAAAGTGACCCACCTCACCTAAATAAAAAAAATGTTTTTCTTATTAAAAATATTTAAAACTTCAAAAATCAATTATTTTGGAATTTTGGAACTTCAATAATTCATAATAAATAGCCCTTTTATCAGAAAAATTTGAACCTTGTGTCCTTCCCTTAGGAAATTTCATTCTCTACAACTTTACAGAAGAAAGTTTTTCCAAATTCCAAACAGAAATTGACCGAAATCCAAAAACGGACGATTTTACATGCTATAATTAAATTTCAGTCAAGAAATGTGGTCCACAAACATGAAAAACATGTTTTAAATATTTTTAGTAACAAAAATACTTCTCCTCCTCATATATTCATATATTCCACAGTCATTGTAAAAATATCACCATTATTATATTATTAAAATATAATAATATATTTAAATAAATTATTTTATCAGGAAAAAATAAAATATTAATTTTTTAACAATTGTCACATTAACATTTTCTCCACATATATCCACATAAAATGATTATTTTTCATTATCATATAAATAAATAATTAATTATTCACAAATAATATTACAGAATCACAATCATCGTGACCAGTTGTTCCTGGAAAGAGGGCTTTCGAATAAGGATTTCTCGTTATTGGCGCGCAATTAGGTGACCAAACCTCTCATTAGACAGAACTTTCTAGACATTGCCAATAATTTTATCTAATAATATTATTCAAATAATATGAATTATTAATCCGATAATGGAAAATACAGTGCAATGATAATTATTGAAACAACAATAATATAAAATATCAACATAACAATTATTGAATCAATAAAATAAAATATTGAATAATAATTACCTTTGTAACAATTATTGAGTAGTGTCTTCTTCACGTAAGAATCAATAATTGGTGCAATACTGCTAGTCTTCTTGTGTTTTAACTAAAGGGTATTCCAATAGTATTAATTGAGAATAACTACGCAGATTATTTATAAACAACTTATACTTCTCGTTTTCTTCATCCAATAGCTTTCCGTTATGGGGCCTACACAAGGCTGCGTCGTCGTAAGAATATTCCCCGACAGTAAGAATATTCCACGACCAAACGAATATTCTCTAATAAAAATGAATATTTTATAACCACTTGCTTATTTGGAATATTTGCTTATTTTACCCATAACTAACCACATTAATCAAATCAACCCTTACTATTTCAAAATAATAAATAGAGGAAATTTAATTTCATTTATAATAAGTTGGGGTCTTACTACCTCCCCTCCTTATGAAATTTCGTCCTCGAAATTGACGTACGTACCTGGTGTTTCAAAAAGGTGAAAATACCTCGCTTTCATTTCCGTTTCCAACTCCCAGGTCATTTCCTCAATAGCATGATTCCTCCACAAAACTTTGACTTGGGGTATGACCTTTGTGCGTAGGACATGCTCCTTCCTATCCAAGATCTTGACAGGTACCTCTTTGTACGTTAAGTCTTCGGCTATCTCATCCGGTTCTAACTCAATAATGTTGTTCGGGTCTTTCACTTATTTACGAAGCACAGATATGTGAAACACATTATGAACACGAGACATACTTGGAGGTAACGCGAGTCTATAGGCTACATTTCCTACTCGGTCAAGAATCTGAAATGGACCAATAAATCATGGATTTAACTTTCCTCTCTTCTCGAATCTTGTAACTCCCTTCCATGGGGCAACACACAACAATACATGATCCCCAATACTAAATTCCACTTTCTTTCGATGAAGATTCGCATAACTCTTTTGTCGATCTTGTGTCGTTTGTATATGTTATCGAATCATTTAGATCTTTTCTGTAGTAATACGTACCAACTCTGGTCCCAACAATGTTGCTTCACCCACCTCATCCCAACATACTGGAGAACAACACTTTCTTCCATACAATGCTTCGAATGGAGCTACCCCTATACTTGCCTGATAACTGTTGTTGTAGGAGAATTCCACCAATGGTAAATACTTATCCCAACTCCCTTTGAAGTCTAGGACACAGAGTCTTAATAGATCTTCAAGAGTTTGAATATTCCTCTCTGATTGTCCGTCCGTTTGAGGATGGTATGCCGAACTGAATCGTAAATCTGTGCCCATAGCTTTTTGCAAACTAACCCAAAATCATGAAGTGAATCTTGGTTCACAATCCGAAACTATGGATACTGGCATGCCATACAATCTCACAATCTCATTTACATATATATAAGCAAGACGCTCAAGGGAATAAGTCTACCGTATCGGCAAGAAATGAGCAGATTTGGTTAATCTATCAACAATAACACAAATAACATTTATGCCTTGAGAAACCGTGGGAAGACCCGTAACGAAATCCATGGTAATGTGTTCCCACTTCCATTTCAAAATCTCAAGTGGTTGCAACGAACCCTTAGGTACTTGATGCTCCGCCTTTACACGTTGACAAGTTAAACACCTCGAGATAAACTTTGCGATCTCTCTCTTCATATTGTTCCACCAAAATGTATGTCGAAGATCACGATACATTTTGGTACTTCCAAGATGGATTGCAAACAGTGTATTATGTGCCTCCATCATGATCTTGTATTTCAAATCAGAGTCGTTTGGAACACAAAGTTTGGAGTGGACTCGAAGTATTCCCTCTTCATCGATTCTCGCTTCCAGAATAGCACCTTCTTGTACTTTCTTCTTCATACGCATCAGCTCTGGGTCGGTGGCTTGAGCAACTTTAACTTTATCGATTAAAGTTGGTTCTATGCATATACTTGACATCATTGCACTCATTCCTGCATATTATCTTCTACTCAACGCGTCAGCTACCACGTTTGCTTTTCCAGGATGGTATTGAATAGTGTGGTCATAATCTTTTAACAACTCAAGCCAACGTCGTTGCCACATGTTGAGTTCTTTTTCGGTAAAGAAATATTTGAGGCTTTTATGGTCTGAATATATCTCCACTTTCTATCCATACAGATAGTGCCTCCAGATCTTTAGCGCAAAAACGACTCCTGCCAACTCTAGATCATGAATAGGATAATTCCTCTCATATTCTTTAAGTTGTCGCGAGGCATAGGCTATGTCTTTCTCACGTTGCATGAGAACACATCCTAACCCTTTGCCTAAAGCATCACTATAGATAAAAGATCCATCCGAACCAGATGGTACTGTCAGAACAGGTGCCGAAATGAGTCTCCTCTTAAGCTCTTAACTCTTCTCTCATTCCTCGCTCCATACGAATTTTATATCTTTCTGAGTCAGCTGAGTTAATGGAGTAGCGATTCGAGAAAATCCTTCCACGAATCTCCGATAATAACCACTTAAGCCCGTAAAGCTACGTGCTTTTCATCATCGACTTGATTGTTGCTCTAACTTTGTATTGCTTCAATCTTCGCCGGATCAACAGACACTCCATTTTTTGACACCACGTGCCCAAGGAATGCTACTTCCTCAAGCTAGAACTCACATTTCTTCAACTTGGCATATAGCTTGTTTTCACGAAGCCTTTGGAGTACCAGCTTCAAATGGTGCTCAGATCTTCACGGCTTTTGGAATATATAAGGATGTCATCAATAAAGACAACAACGAATTGATCCAAATAGTCCTTGAATACTCGGTTCATCATATCCATGAAAGCCGCAGGAGCATTAGTCAATCCAAAAGACATGACTAAAAATTTATAATGCTCATGTCGAGTTTACAAGGCGGTCTTTGGAATATCCTTAGTTCTAATCTTGACTCTCGATATCCGAACGAAGATCGATCTTTGAAAAGAATTGTGCTCCTTGTAACTGGTCAAACAGGTCATCAATACGAGGTAACGGATACCTATTTTTGATGGTGACATGATTCAATTCTCGATAGTCAAAACAAAGTCGCATACTCCCGTCTTTCTTCTTTACAAATAAAACAGGAGCACCCCAAGGAGATGTACTAGGACGAATGAAACCGATGTCCAACAACTCATGTAGTTGGACCTTTAACTCCTGAAGTTCAATAGGAGCCATTCGATATGGGGTTTTAGAAATGGGTTTGTACCAGGTTCAAGATTAGTAAAGAATTCAACTTCACGTTCTGGGGGTAGACCGGAAAGTTCTTCAGGAAACACGTCAGGAAATTAACTATCAACAGGAATATTATTCAATTCTGACGTGTCTTTATTCAAATCCATAATATGGGCTAAGAAAGCTTGACATCCGTTTTTCAATAAACAAATAGCTTTATGACTAGATATGACAGTGATTGATTTTAATGGTTTAGTTGTTTGGATTCGTACAGCAGGTTGGTTAGGAATATGAAAACTAACAACCTTACGAAAACAATCAATTTTGGCATGATGAGTAGTTAACCAATCAATCCCTAAAATCACATCAAAAGAAAGTATCTTTAAAGAGATAAGGTCAACAGGTAATGTGATGGTGCCAACTTGGATCAAACAAGATTTATAAACAGTGGATGTGATGAAAGTTTCTCCTAACAGAGTCTCCACATATAAATCAAAGTCTAATTTCTCCGAATTTAAGTTTAAACATTGAGCACAAGCAGGAGAGATAAATGAATTGGTAGCACCGGTATCAAGTAAGGTATAAACTTTGCAAGAATTTATGATTAGCTTACCGGTGATCACCTAGTTTGGGTTCCTCGTATTTTGACTAGTCACGACAAACGCTCTTCCAAGAATCGTTGACTTTGACTTTTCTGGGACAGCCTTTTGAGTCACCATCCCCGCTGGACTTGGTTTCGCTACCATACAATCTCGAGCGATATGTCCTTCTTTTCCACAATTATAGCACACCTTGAACTGTTGTGGTCAGTTTGGGCTGATATGTTCCTCTTTTCCACATTTATAGCATACGACCGATGGTCGTTCTTCACATGGTCGTTGTTGAATCTCCTCTTTTTAAAATCTCCCCCCGACTCACTTCTTTTATTTTCATGGCCATGATTACCACCAGAGTGGTTACCATTCTTTTCGTATTTTTCTTTCTCAGCTGGTTATCGTTGTTCTGATGACTGCTGTCACTGGTATGATCCTGGTTGTGGTCCCTCGGTTGAACGTACTCATTATCTCGCTCTAATATTTGAGCCCTGTTGACAACATCTGAATAGAGAGAAAATTTATGAGAAATGAGATATTGAAGTATGCCAGGTTTCAAACCTCTCAAAAACATCAGCGTCATACGTTCCTCATTTTCCACCAAATGAGGTGCAAACCTGGATAACTCTGCAAAATTCGCCTCATACTGGGACACCGTCATGTTATTTTGTTCCAATCTAATAAACTCTACTTCCTTCATATGACGAATACTTTCAAGAAAGTACTTGTCATTGAACAGTTTATGAAACATCTCCCAAGACATGCTAAGTGCGGGTCGGTCGGGTGATGCCTTCGCATTTCCCACCATGAATCGCCTCATTCTGAGAACATAAAGGTGGCGAATGAAACATTATGTTCCTCCGTGCATCCCAAGACATCAAATATCTTGGTGATTTGTTTGACCCACGTTTCTGCCTTAATCGGATCCGGCTTTCCACTGAATTCTGGTGGTCCCAACTCTTTGAACTGCTTGGCTGTGATAAACTGTGCGTTGTTATCATTTCCACCTGTATTTTGTACACGAGTCTCCCTCGTCTGATTTTGCATGAACTGCAAAAAGCTTCTAAACATCCTATCGTTCATCATCTGCTCAGTGGTGTTATTCACAGGAGGAACATTGTCAGCCTGTTGCACGTTCTCCTTATTGGTGAGTAAAGGTATCTCCACGGTCTCATTTACTCCACTTTTAACATTCTCAGTCGACATTCTCAAATACTGCCATAAAACAAGGGTTAACTAAGGAAATTAACATATCACATAATATCCTTATATACTGACCAACTAACAAATAAGCTTAGGTAGGACACACTAGCGAAGGATTTACTCGTCTCTCCCCTCCTAGTTCTATCCCCCGATCTCCGCCAGAGATCATATCCCTAAGCTCTGATACCAACTGTGATGCCCCCAAAATAGTTATACATCACCTATTTTTAGTCGTCAATAACATAGTACAAAAACAACTACAACTTTATTAATACAACATATAAACTGTGAGTTTAAATATAAATATTGCCATCTAGACAATATTCACACCCAAATAAGTCCTCATTACAATTATTGGTACATTATTTTACAAAAATGGTGAGGACTACTAAGACAACTTTCTAGATCCATCATTCCACACCCCGACTAAAACTCGCTACATTCTCGCCTCCTGAGAAGAAAAATGGAATAAAAAGGAAAAGGGTGAGCTCAACTAGCCCATTAAAGAATATTATGACTAAGATAATATAGAACAAATTATCGTTAGTCTTCAACAGGGAAATATCTGATAAAATGCAATAGACAACAAGTTTCAGATCAATATTTGCAGCGGAAATAATAATTCATAGAAGAGTTACGTAGAGAATGTAATCTACTATTATCTATGAATTTAAAAGTCCATCATCAATATTTATCCCTGTAACATTAATCAATATACATCTTGAATCAAATATCCAGCATAATGATATTAGAAGAAATAATATAATTTAAAAAAAAAATAACATCCCTTACCTTGAAAAGACTGTACTTCTAGCTGGAATACCGGATATAGTGCTGAAGAGAACTTGCATCGTATAGCAACACTCAAAGTATCAAAATACTCACAAGAATATGCTCGATAATATAGAGAGAAAAAGGAAGAGAAAACTTCAGTTTTTGGTGTGTTTTTTAATTCTAACCTAAGCACCCTATTTATAGAAAAAATGCTTAGAACACCAAATCAGAAAATTTAAAAAAATATTAATATATATTTATTACATTCTTACGCACACATAATCTGATTCAAAACATCAGCCACCAAGAGTGACCCACCTCACCTAAAAAAAACATTTTTCTTATTAAAAATATTTAAAACTTCAAAAATCAATTATTCTGGAATTTTAGAACTTCAATAATTCATAATAAATAGCCTTTTTATCAGAAAAATTTGGACCTTATGTCTTTTCCATAGAAAATTTCATTCTCTACAACTTTGCAGAAGAAAGTTTTTCCAAATTCCAAACATAAATTGACCAAAATCCAAAAACGGAACATTTTGCAGGCTATAATCAAATTTCAGTCAAGAAATGGGGTCCACAAACATGAAAAACATGTTTTAAATATTTTTAGTAACAAAAATACTTTTCGTCCTTATATATTCATATATCCCACATTCATTGTAAAAAATATCACCATTATTATATTATTAAAATATAATAATATATTTAAATGAATTATTTTATCAGAAAAAAATAAAATATTAATTTTTCAACAATTGTCACATTAAAATTTTCTCCACCTACATCCACATAAAATGAATATTTTCATTATCATATAAATCAATAATTAATTATTCACAAATAATATTACAGAAATCAAATCTTGTGACCAGTTGTTTCCCGAAAGAGAGGGCTTTCCAATAAGGATTTTCCTTCTTTGATGCGCATTAGGTGACCAAACCTCTCCTTAGATAGAACTTTATAGACATTGCTAATAATGTTATCTAATAATATTATTCAAATAATATGAATTATTGATCCGATAATGGAAACTATCGTGTAATGACAATTATTGAAACAACAATAATATAAAATATCAACATAGCAATTATTGAATCAATAAAATAAAATATTAAATATAATTACCAGAACAATTATTGAGTAGTGCCTTCTTACGTAAGAATCAATAATTTGTGCAATACTGGCGTCTTCTTTGTGTTTTAACCACCTAGTATTCCAACAAGATTACTTGAGAATAACTACGCCATTATTTATAAACAACTTATACTTGTCGTTTTCTTCATCCAATCACTTTCCATTATGGGGCCCACATAAAGGCTCACTGTCGTCATTATGAATATTCCCGAGCGGTAAGAATATTCCACGACCAAACGAATATTCTCCGATAAAAATGAATATTTTATAACCACTTGCTTATTTGAAATATTTGCGCATTTTACCCATAACTAATCACATTAATCAAATCAATCCTTACTATTTCACAATAATAAATAGAGGAAATTTAATTTCATTTATAATAAGTTGGGGTCTTACACCTTATATGCATATAAATTCAAAATCATGAAAACCTAATTTTACAAAGACTAAATACAAAACATCTTAATTTATTATAAGGGTTAGTTTGATACCTTTCTAGGTTGAATTAGGAGAAAAGATGGAGATAATGAAAGCCTTTGTTTTGTTTTCTCAAGGTTTCCCTTCTTCTTCTTCTTCTTCTTCTTCTTTTTCTTCTTCTTCTTCTTCTTCTTCTTCTTCTCTCTGCATTCTCTATTCTTTTCTTTGTTCTTCCTTTCTCTTTTACTAATACGTAATATAAACTGATATATGATAATATAATATACGCATACTTGTAATACCTATTAATATACAACATAAATATATATATAACTGATGCCAGTTATACTATTTGAAAATCAAAAGCCATAAGGCTTGTTTGGTTGAATCACTTTAAAAATTAATAACTTACAACCCTTATACCTTGTTTGGTAAAACCACTTAAAATAATGACTTAATCATTCCTTATGCCTTGTTTGGCAAAACAAGATTAAAACAAGAATTTTAAAAGCTCTAAGGCTTTATTTGGTAAAACCAAATGTAAAACTCTTTTAATTTATGTTAATAACTCATTTATCATATAGTTTTATTGTCATAATTTATTTAATCGAATTCTAATTTTCAGTTTAATTAAATATAATAACAATTACCATCAGATATATTTATATTCATTCACCATTTTAATTAAGTGAATTACTCTCATTATTTATGAAATTTTAATGCATACTAATTTCATTGCTATAAACCATAATAATCAATTATTTTATTTCATAATATAATTTTCAACTTAATTAAATTAACTAATATTATTTAATTAATTACCTTCCCGTAACAATCTCATTTAATTTCTTTAATAGTTAAATTAACTATTAAACCTTATTTTCCAAACATATATATCTCTTTTATATTCACACTTAATCTCTTCACACTAAATCACATATTTCAAGATAAATTGCTAATATATATACTTACCAACACTCAAAACACATAATTCAAAATATATACATTTCATAATAAGAATTTTAATTATTAAATTCTTATTTTAATAACTTATAAAAATTCGGGTTGTCACATCCTTCCTTCCTTATAAGGATTCCGTCATCGAAATCACCGAAACCCTACCTTAGAAAGGTTTTCACAAAATCTCTTTCACAATTATCGTTGAATAACTTCAACAGGTTAACTTAGGAAAAAGTTTTACATATATGTATACTTCATTCATTTCTTCAACAACCGTTAGGTTTTATTACATAACCTTCAATTAAACACAGTCATATATCAAATATTATAAATTCTTTAACCCATTCATTTCCTTTTCTAAGGATCATTATCATAAACACTCGGGATATAACATTCACCCCTTCTTCTAAGAATTTTGTCCTCAAAATTTTATTTATTAATCTTCATTCATTCAATCTATCAAAATAGATTTTACGTTAATACTTTATTCATTCATTGGATTCTATAACCACTTCTTTCCACAAAGATCTTTCTACAATTATTAAACTTTTCTATTAAAAGTTTTACATTATTCTTTGATAACTCATCTCCTTCTCATTTCAAAATTTCTTTTCTCACTTATTCAATATATTCATCACTCAATGTCGCATTCTACGACTTACTTCTTTCTAAGGAATATCATCCTTACCACATTTGCCTTTTAGAATTCCAAGAATCTTCCACAATTGTTCAATAATTGGGAAGCAGTATGAATAACTCAGGAATTTAAAAGATTCCAAATCATGCTGAGGGGTCACAAGACCTTGAACTACGTCCATGGTTATAAGTACTCTTTCAACTTAAACCTTAACAGTCATTAGAATATATGGACTCCCGTACTTAGGGTGTTATGCCCTTCGTATGATGTATTGTGCACAAACATCTAAATGCATCGCGTAAAAATAAATACCCCATAATAGGGTTCTTCTTCTCAGTTTTTAGAGATGTAAATGAAGGTCACAAGACAACGAACTATGTCCACGGTTACATGTAATCTTTCAACTTTAACCTTAACAATAATAATGTAGGGACTCCCCGTACTTAGGGTGATCAACCCTTCGTACCATGTATTTTGCACAAACATCTAAATGCCTCCGTATAATCCCCTATAAAAGGGTTGTTCATCTCAACATTTCAACATCTGAATTCGCACCAAAACAATTTGGTTTGGCAAAACTTCTCAAGAAACGTTTAAATTTCATGAACATCTTTCAATAATCGTCTAGCTGAATAATAGTATAGAATTCTACAACAATTTGGACATCAATCAAAATATACATATATATATATATATATATTCTCATATCTCAAAGAAATCTCAAAAATCCTTTTATGGCGTCATGATAATGACGTTGTCATACTACATCTCACCATAGTGGGCTGACGATCATATGATTACATCCAACACCAGGTTCCATTTCATTGATGACTCCATCGTTTATCATATCACCCGATACATATAATTAAAATATATTTTGAAAATTTAAAAATCAATTTTTTTCTAGCCGAAACAAACAACATAGTTATGCAAATAATAACACTGTTTTAAAAATTCTTTGGTTCACTAGTATGATCCAACATTTTTCAAAAATCAAAAGTACAACCATTGGCATGAAGTCAATAAATCTCGAAAGTCTAGCATAGCCAGTAGATTTAGAATATCTAGGTATCCATCAACTTTAATCTTTACTTCATTACTTCATTACTTAACCATTCTATCAATTTTCAACTTCATCAATGCTCTCTATACTATAACCGTTTTCTACCTAAAATAGTTCATCAAACTTACCACACTTTGGAAATCCAGGAACTTGCCATAATAATATGAGTTTAAGAACTTGTCCTAGTCAGACCATAGGCGTCCATTTGCTGAGTGGTTCAAAACATACCATATTATTATGAGTCACGAACTTACCATATGCATTAGTTTTAAGAACCGCATCTAATCCTAATAATATATGAGTAATCTTAATAGTTTCTAACTATCAAATCTACACATGAGAAAAGAATCACTTTTTCACCACACATACATTTATAGCGCGACACCGACATTCCAATGATTATCAATGTGATAAAACAAAGTACATGCACAAAATCTCTGCCCATACAAAGGTTTGTACAACTTAGTCACCATATGAGTCCTCAATTGAAATCCCACCTAACATTACTTTACTCTTAACTTATTCTTAACTTGCCCTTAACTTGCTCAATACGAATTCCTCGTATCACATTATCTATAACTCCTTGTGAGTTTATCTCGTACTATATCATAGTACATTACCTTCATAGCATCAAGCTATAATTATTCAAACATTACAAACCATCTTTCTTTTATAACTTAAACAGATCACGTCGTGATCTTATTCAATAATCATCTCCCTTAAAATTCTTTTCTTAAATCGTGATCGTTTTGTTTTACGATCCTCTTTCTTTCTTTTTTTCATCATTTACGACATTATTTGTTATCTTGGATATTGTCATTTCTTATCTTTATATCTCTTCAAGATTCTTCTTTGAATTTTCTTATTTATATAACAATTCTTACTTTAAGAATTTCTAACTTCATTTACATTGCTCAACATTTCATTTGAGTTCCACATTTTCATCCTACGTATCCATTTTCTATACTTGATACACATCGAGTCTCTAATAGTTTCAATATGGTACGCTGAGTGGTTTTCCACAAACAACCAACAAACTAGGTTTCGAGTTGCTAGTTCGTGTGACACCCCCAAATCTGAGAAAATCATTTTCATAGGATTTGGTGTTCACTATCCAAAACCATTACATCTAACTACCCATAATCAAAGGGTAAAGACATAATTTAATTAACTTAACAATAATCTTTCTCGTTAAAGGGTTACATCATCTCAAAAACAATCCCAGGTAATCTAACCATAAATTTATTACATCAGTTTGCGGAATAAATCATAAAATAAAAAAAGTGTGGTAACATAAAACATTTAAATAAATTTCTCATAAGTCTTCAACACTTGGACATTTTGCCCTTTCCTTTGCTAGTAGATGGCTCATCAACTTTCTCCACTTTAGCTGCAGTATTAATTGCAAGAGTGAGCAAACAAGTGCTCACTGATATAGAGAGTAGTAATGATAACAATATGTGAATGAACAACGAGTGCAGAAAAATAATGAACTTGTTCTACGGATCAAAAATAGAAAACAAGTTCGAATTTTAATATCTGAGGGTCTTAAGTCCACGAACTATGTCTCCGGTTTTTTTTTTATTAACTCAACCTTAACAGTCATTTATACTATACAGACTCTTCTTAACGTACTTAGGGGGATCAGTCCTTTGTACCATGTATTGTGCACAAACATCTAAACGTTACACGTACAAAATCACGTATGTTAGAGTTGTTCGTCTCAGTTTGGATTTAGAATTTCCGCATTAAAGAAAGTTTAGTTTGGAACTAGCTTATTAGTGGTTCTAGAATTTTAGAACACTATTCAATTATAGATTAGTTCCATCAATAAGAGTTTGCTTACTACTAGAAGGCTTAATACAACAATATAGAATTGAACAACAACATTATATATTTGAATAGACATGGTATACGTGCAAGATACCATATTCAAAAGAATTAGAACAACTTTAATTGAATCAATGTATTAGAACAACTTATGCTTTGAATAATAATAAAAATACATAGGAATATGAAACTCGTTCAATGTAACGAATTAGGTTACAAGAGCTTATTTAATAATACATAAGTATAAAATTAATAGGCTTGCTCAATAAAATTTTAAGAAACTTGCATTCAGTACGAAGAGAATGAAGTTAGAAAACTTGCATAAGTATAACATAACAATGAAAGGTAAACCTTGCTGAATAATAAAGTAGAATAGCTTAAGGAACTTGCTCAATAAAAGTTTAGGATAAGAAACTTGCCTTGTATGTAAGCTACACAAGTATAATAATGTTCGCCAATTACCCTACAAATATCATTGAAATCGCAATAACAATTAGTCGTACTAATATTAGCTTCAGGGGTTTAAACCACCATTTAGGTCATAACCTTAAACTAACATCTAACGATGTTGGTTAACACCTTAATGAATCTAAAATCACATTGTAACTAACATAAACCTTTTCACTCACCTTACTTTTAAAAACATAACTTTTTATTTATTACATAACTTAATTAAGTAATCACTTAAAATTTTCACACTTTGCATTATAACGCATTACAAACTGTTGGTGTAGTCTACATTATGTCTTAACATCATTAACATACATGCTAAACTAGATTAGACCCTTGTATAACAACCTACAAACAAACAGACTTCACTACATAGGCTCAGAGATTAAAGACAATTATTGCCATTGTCCAAGCCTTCGCACTTGCCGCATATTCTGGGTCTTTGTAGATTTCTGAGAAGGCTACTAGCCACTACAGACTACTCTTGTTTACTTAGTAGTAGCGCAGCAAATTGCTACATAGGCACTGATAGAAACTACAAAGAAGAACTCTGCTACACAACAGTCACCAAAAATCAACATAATACTACATAAATCACCATACTCAACGTCTAAAACTTTGTAGTAACATAGTTAAGCATGCTATACACCATTCCAATTACATAAACATTACATATACATAAATTTGAAGAATAAAAACCTTATTTTTCCCAATTTCTTCATTTTTTACACTTTTAGCGAATTCGATCGGCACAACTTTGTTTCTTAATCAATTGACACTATTTAAATTAAGTTGCTTTTGTTTCTTAGCATACTAACATAATCCAACATCAATTTGCTGATTATACCAAGTATTGACCATGAAATTTTGTACTTTCTAAGTCATATCCTATAACATAAACACTGTTATTTGAAATCTTCTACTACAACCCAATTTCATGCATTTAATCATCAAATAAAATTCACATATGTTGCTTAACAGATTGTAAACCACATACATACATGTATCAATCCAACGTGATTAACTAATTTACAAAAGATGACCATAGAAACTCAAAACATAACATTAGAAGTAATAGACCTTCAAACCCTAGTTGTATGCTAACAAGAGATAGTGAATCTCTCATTCCTCTTGGCAAAATCATAGAGACTTAATCTCTCAATTTCTCACCGTGTTTTTCTCTTTTCTTCCAAGCTCTCTCTATACTCTGGTCTTAAGCCTTAGAAGAATAAGACGCGTGAAAACATAAACTGATATGGCCTCACCTCCTACGTACTCTTTTAGTTAAAAAAACAAAAAGGCGTCAGTTGAATAAGCCAAAGGCCACAAGGCCTTGTTTGGCTACCACCTATTCCCCCATACTAGATTATTTTAATAATATTATATTATATGATTTCATGTGTCAGAACTTGGTTAATTTAAATAACTTACAATAATAATAATAATTATAATCTTATTATAATTATACTTATAATTAATAAATAATTATATATCTAATTTAATTAATAAATTAGAAACATCACTTTATTTAATTTATTTATTTTCTTTAATATTAAACCATTCATTTAATTTAATTATTTCATTAAATTAAATCCTTCAAATAAAAATTACCATTATTTAATTTAATTAACATTAATCATTTTAGTTACTAAATTCTTGCATAATAATTCATCAATTATTTATTTTCCTTAATAAATAAATTTAATAAAATATTTATTTAATTCAATAAATATTTAAATTAAATTATAAATTTTCTCGATCGTTACATCCTTTCTTGGATTCTGTCCCCATAATCACAACTCGAAAAATTTATTCGTTACATTCTTCCCTCCTTAACAAGATTCGTCCCCAGAATTGCTATACAAGATCAAGCAAATAACTGAGTATAATTCTCCATCATAACGCTTTCAAGTTCCCACGTAACTTCTTCAGCATTGTGGTTTCTCCAGACTACCTTTACAGAAGGTATCACCTTATTTCTCAGTACTTGCTCTTTTCTATCAACAATTTGAACAGGGACTTCTTCATATGACAAATCTTTCCCAAACTGTAAGGGCTCATATTCTATAACATGTTTATAGTCAGGCTTATATTGCCTCAAAATTGATACATAGAAAATGTTATGAATATGTTCCAACTCCGGAGGTAAAGCTACCTCGTATGCCACTTCACCAACTCGTCGAAGCACTTCAAAAGGTCCTATAAACTTAGGGCTTAATTTCCCCTTCTTGCCAAACTGAATTTTCCCCTTCTAGGGAGATACTTTCAAGAAAACAAAACTACCGACATCGAATTCACGATTTTGTCGATGCTGATCGACATATTTCTTCTATTTATCCTGTGAAACTATCAATCTCGCTCGAATAACCTTGATGATCTCGACAGTCTGTTATACCAATTCTGGACCCAATAGCTGACGTTCACCTACCTCATCCCAATATAACGGAGTTTTGCATTTTTAGCCATATAACGCTTCGTAAGGCGGCATGCCAATACTCGCGTGATAGCAATTATTATAAGCAAATCCGGCCAATGGAAAATGGTCATCCCAATTTCCCTTAAAATCTATGATACATGTTCTGAGCATATCCTCTAGTATTTAGATGGTTCTCTCACTCTGTCCGTCGGTTTGAGGATGGTACGCTATGCTCATTCTCAGTTGTGTTCCCAAGCAATCTTGTAATTGTTTCCAGAAATTAGATGTGAAATGTGGATCTCTGTCTGATACAATGGACACAGGTACACCGTGTCTCGACACAATTTCCTTCACGTACAGTTTTGCTAACCGATCTAGGGTAAACCTAATCTTGATTGGCAAAAAGTGTGCCGACTTCGTCAATCGATCGACAATTACCCAAATGGCATCGTAACCTTGTTGGGTCATTGGAAGACCTACCATAAAATCCATTGTGATATGCTCCTATTTCCATTATGGTATCTCCAACGGTTGTAATAATTCGCTTGGCCTTTGATGTTCAGCTTTGACTTTCTGACACGTTAAGAATTTTTCCACACACTCAGCCACATTCTTTTTCTTATTCGGCCACCAAAAATGATGTCTAAGATACTGGTACATCTTTGTACTCCTAGGGTGAATCGAATATCTTAAGTTATGGGCTTGACTCAGAATTTCTTCTTTAACTTCTAGTACTGACGGAACCCAAATTCTTCCTTCGAATCAAAGTAATCCTTCTGAATCGATTTTGAATTTGTTTTCCTCACCTTCAAATACTCTCTGTTTTATCTTTTTGCAGTCTTCATCCTGAAGTTGTTCATTCTTCACCTTATCTACCAACGTTGGACCGTTTCCCATCTGGAATAATTTTTCATCGGATTCTATTGGATATTTAATTTCCAACGCCATCTTAGCCATTTCCGACACTAGCTTCTCCTGAGCAGTTAGCATCATTACTTTTTCCTGTCCCTTCATACTTAAAGCATCAGCAACAACATTCGCCTTTTCGGGATGATAGAAAATCTCGCAGTCATAGTCTTTGATCAGCTCCAACCATCTTCTTTGTCTCATATTTAAATCTTTTTGTGTAAATATATACTTCAGACTTTTATGGTCGGTATATATCTCACACCTCTCTCCATAAAGATAATGTCTCCAAATCTCTAGGGTAAACACCACTGCTGCCAACTCTAAGTCATGAGTCAAATACCTTTTCTCATAATCTTTCAATTGTCGTGATGCATACACAATAACTCTACCGTTCTGCATAAGCACACAACCTAGTCCTTTATGCATTGTGTCACTATACACCACAAAATTTCCCGTATCATTAGACAACGACAACACAGGTGCTGAACTCAGCCTCTTCTTCAATTCTTGAAAACTTTCCTCACACTTCTCTGTCCAAACAAACTTAACCGCTTTCCTAGTTAAATTCATCAACGGAGTCGCGATCTTGAAAAAGTCTTGAATAAAACGCCTATAGTGACTTGCCAATCCTAAGAAACTCCTTACTTCTGACAGTGTCTTCGGCTGATCCCAGTTTATTACAGCTTCAACCTTTGATGGATCTACCGAAATTTCGTCCTTATCAATAATGTGTCTGAGAAACTATACACGTTCCAACCAAAACTCACATTTTGAGAACTTAGTGTACAACTTCTCTTTTCTTAACGTCTCCAACGTCACTCTTAAGTGTTCAACATATTCCTCTTTGTTTTTGGAATATACCAATATATCATCAATAAATACCACCACAAAGTTGTCTAAGAATGGTTTAAACACCCAATTCATCAAATCCATGAACGTTGCAGGTGCATTGGTTTAACCAAAAGACATAACCAGAAACTCATAATGACCATACCGAGTTCTGAACGCTGTCTTCGGTACATCCTCTGGCCTTACCTTCAACTAATGATAACCACTTCTGACGTCTATCTTTGAGAAATACCTTGTTCCCTTCAATTGTTCGAATAGGTCATTGATTCTAGGTAATGGATACTTATTTTTAATCGTGACCTTATTCAGTTCTCGATAGTCAATGCAGAGCCGCATTGATCCATCTTTCTTCTTAACAAACAACACTGACGCTCCCCATGGCGAAACACTCGGCTGAATATACTTCTTGTTGAACAACTCCTACAACTGCACCATCAACTCTTTCATCTCTACTGGGGCCATTCTGTATGGTGTCTTAGATATCGGGGATGTTCCTGTTAATAAATAAATCAGGAACTCGATTTGTCGATTTTGCGGAAGACCCGACAAATCGTTTGGAAATACGACTGCAAAATCTCTTATGATCGGTATCTCTTCTAACTTCACACTCTTCTTCTGTGTATCGACTATGTAGGCTAAGTATCCTACACATCCTTGTCTCAACAACTTCTTAGTTTGCATCACTGTCAGACAACTTGCTTGTCGAGGTGACTTGTTGCCAAAGAACACAACCTTTGACGGAGTCATAAGGTTAACACACTTCTTTTGGAAATTAATTACTGCTTCGTAATTGAATAACCAATCCATTCTCAGTATAACATCAAATTCACCAAGTCTAATTGGTATCAAATCTACCATCATCTCGTGATGTTTTATAACCACTCTATAATTCCTATATACAAATCTAACAAGAATCACTTCCCTATTCACAATCTCTATGCTTAAGGGAAATTCTAATTCTTCCTGAGGCAAATCTAAATTATGAACAAATTCATCAGATATAAATGAACAAGTAGCACCCGAATCAAATAGTACATAAGCATTAATACCATTAATTAGAATGATACCTGACACCACATCCTTAAACTGTACAGCATCCTGGACGGTCATATTGAAATTCCTCACAGTAGGTTGGCTTGACTGTGTTGGTCCAGTGATAGTCAATGCACCACCACCGTTGTTGTTTCCTTTTCCACAACTTGCACTTCCCGGTGGCTTCTTAGGGCAATCACGAGCCATATGATCTTTTGAACCACAGGTAAAACATGCTCCTTTCTTTGGACTGAATTTGTTCGGTGCAATGTGTCCCTTCTATTCACAGTTGAAACACACCCGCTTTCCCTTCAAACATACTCCAGTATGGTTCTTCCCGCACGTCGCACAAGCTTTAAATTTCTTCTTTAGTTGACTTCCTTTTTGTCCTCCCTTAGTCGAATTCTCGTTCCACTTCCTCTTTTGATTGTTATTTCCAACGTTACTTCCACCACCCTTATTTTCATTTTCATTCTTCCTCTTCTTCTATTCTTGATTGTACTTGGTCAAGGCATCGCTTCCACCTTCCGCGATAATTCCCTTTTCTAGTACAGCCGCAAATATATTTTACTGAAACATTGAAACCTTGCTATACAGCCAGGGATTCAATCCTTGTTCGAACCTTCTTGCTTTATGCTTGTCGGTATTGACTTGATAAGTAGTAAGCCTTGCTAACTCGTTAAACTTCGCAGCATATTCTGGCACCGTCATAGTTCCTTGTTTCAGCTCCAAAAATTGCACCTCCAACTTATTCCGAGAACTCGCTGGAAAATACATTTCGAAAAACATCTCCTTAAATCTATCCCACGCTATCACTCCTTGTCCCCCATGAACCTTATTTGCCAGCCACCAGTAGCTAGCTTCAGACTTTAGCATAAACGTTCCAAACACGATATTCTGATCCTCGTTAACTCTAGCAACGTCAAACACCTTTTCCATTTCCATAATCCAAGTTTGGGCTTCCACTAGATTCATAGACCCTTTAAACTCTGGCGGTCCAACCGCTTTGAATTCCTTGAAGGTCCTGACTTGGGCTTGCGGTTGATTCACAAGTGCACCCATCAATAGAGTTCCAACTGCTGAACCGGATTAGCGTTGGCCTCGTTATTATTATTAGTAGACCCCTCAGGAGGTTGTTGTTGACATGGTTGTCTTCTTCTAGGAGGCATTTTCTGTTAAAATATATGCTTATTAGTTCATTACTCAACTTCTTGGGTATTTAAAGTTTAACTTAAACATTCTAAGATTAAAGCTATAACACATAACATTTCAAATAAATTTTGATATTTTATTCATTCATAACATTTTTAAAACATATTAAAGATAGCATATCCGCTATTAACATTCACTTTCCTGAAATAGACAAGTATCAGGATTACATACTCATATTATCCCTTTATTCGTCTCAAAATAAGGGATTCACAGTTTATTTACTCACTTACTTAACCACACATTATTGTAAATATTATTCTCTCTATCTAGACATATTAAGACGTCATAAGGCTTCTCGACACTCTTCCTCCATGATACGATACGCCGTTCTACGATCCATCACGAACTATGATGAATCTTCAAACTTAGGTGGGTAATAAAAGACTCGATCTTGGGCTCTATCAATTGCAGAATTAAAGGCGTAATCCGTCTCGTTCAACTTGGCTTTCTTAACTTGGACATTAGCCTCAGCACGGTCTACACGTTGAGTCGCCTTCACCCAAGCGTCCACTGCCGTTACACGCTTAGCTGATTCCTCTTTGAAGTCATCTTTCAATTTCTCCATGTCAGTCTTCATCTTCTCGTTTACTTCCAACAGATCTTCATGCTGACCCTTTGTATGAACCAGGTCCCACTTCGTGTTTCCAAGGTGTGAGTAGAGTTCTTGAATCTCCGCATCCTTCTGCTCCATTGAAGCATGATTCATCTCAACAAACTCTTTTAGCTCCTCAACCTTGTCTTGTAATTCTATGTTACGGTCGTACTGAGCGTCATACATCTTAGCTGATATGGAGTTTGGTGGAAACTCCACAGGATCCTCTTCCTCATCATCCTCCTCTATCTCCTAAGAACTATCCTCCTCGAGATTGGTCACAGGCTCATCCTCCTGGATTAACTGTTCCCGCACAATGTGGATATCCCGGGGTTCATCATCTCTAGGTACCTAAGGTATCACTTCCCTAGCTGGACTGGATCCTCCTTCGCTAGACATCCTGACAACAAAATATTTTAAGTTTTACTTAACATCCTTCGATACTCATGAGCACATAAGTTCTTAACACATAGCACATAATGTCTTTTATTGTTTAGCTTCAATGGATACCTTAATCCATCCCTTAAAACTCAATAAGAGTCGGACACCTATATATTTTGTGTCTCCTTAAAGGTTACTTCCTATGGTTTCCCCAACGAAGGTTCATAACCTAAAGCTTTGATACCAACCTGTGACACCCTCTCAAAAACAATCCCAGGTAATCTAACCTTAAATTTATTACATCAGTTTACGGAATACATCATAAAATAAAACAAGTCTGGTAACATAAAATATTTAAATAATTTTTTTATAAGTATTCAACACTTGGACATTTTGCCCTTTCCTTTGCTAGTAGATGGCTCATTAACTTTCTCCACTCTAGTTGCAGTGTTAATTGCAAGAGTAAGCAAACAATTGCTCACTGATATAGAGAGTAGTAATGATAACAACATGAGAATGAACAACGAGTGCTGAAAAATAATGAACTTGTTCTACGAATCAAAAATAGAAAGCAAGTTCGAATTTTAATATCTGAGGGTTTTAAGACCACGAATTATGTCTCTGGTATTTGGGTATTATTACCTCAACCTTAACAGTCATTTAGACTATACAGACTCTTCTTAACATACTTAGGGGGATCAACACTTTGTACCATGTATTGTGCACAAACATCTAAACGTTACACGTACAAAATCCCCTATGTTAGGGTTATTCGTCTCAGTTTGGATTTAGAATTTCCGCACTAAAGAAAGTTTAGTTTGGAACTAGCTTATTAGTGGTTCAAGAATTTTAGAACACTATTCAATTATAGATTAGTTCAATCAATAAGAGTTTGCTTACTACTGGAAGGCTTAATATAAAAATATATAATTGAACAACAACATTATAAATTTGAATAGACATGGTATACGTGCAAGATACCATATTCAAAAGAATTAGAACATCTTTAATTTAATCAATGTATTAGAACAACTTATGCTTTGAATAACAATAACAAGACATAGGAATATGAAACTCGTTCAATGTAACGAATTAGGTTACAAGAGCTTATTTAACCATACATAAGTATAAAATCAATAGGCTTGCTCAATAAAAGTTTAGGAAACTTGCATTCAATACGAAGAGAATGAAGTTAGAAAACATGCATAAGTATAATATAACAACGAAAGGTAAACCTTGCTGAATAATAAAATAGCATAGGTTAGGGAACTTGCTCAATAAAAGTTTAGGATAAGAAACTTGCTACATAAGTATAATAATGTTCGCCAATTACCCTACAAATATCATTTAAATCACAATAACAATTAGTCGTACTAATATTAGCTTTAGGGGTTTAAACCACCATTTAGGTCATAACCTTAAACTATACATCTAACCATGTTGGTTAACACCTTAACGAATCTGAAATCACACTATAAACTAACATAAACCTTTTCATTCACCTTACTTTTAAAAACATCACTTTTTATTCATTACATAACTTAATTAAGTAATCACTTAAAATTTTCACACTTTGCATTACAACGCAATACAAACTGTTGTTGTAGTCTACATTATGTTTTATCATTAACATGCATGCTAAACTAGATTAGACCCTTGTATAACAACCTACAAACAAATAGACTTCACTATCTAAGCTTAGGGCACGGCGTAGCTGCGTTGTCCCAAGCCTTGGAACTGGCGCAGCTGCAGATTCTCCGAAGGTGTACGCAGTCGTCATGCTAGCTCGTTCGCCGATGGTGAAAGAATCAAGAATGCACAATTGTGAGAGAAATCAGAGAGTAAATTGCTCTACACACAAAGCAGTCACCAAAAATCAACACAATACTATAAAAATTACCACACTCAACTTCTAAAACTTTGCAGTAACATAGTTAAGCGTGCTATACACCATTCCAATTACATAAACATTACTTATACAAAAATTTGAAGAATAAAAACCTTATATTTCCCAATTTCTTCATTTTTTACCATTTTAGCGAATTCGATCACCACGACTTCGTTTCTTAATCAATTGACACGATTTAAACTACGCTGCTTTCGTTTATTAGCATACTAACGTAATCCAACATCAATTCACTGATTATAACAAGTATTGACCATGAAATTTCGTACTTTCTAAGCCATATCCTATAACATAAACACTGTTCTTTGAAATCATCTACTACAACCCAATTTCATGCATTTAATCATCAAATAGCATTCACATATGTTGATTAACAGATTTTAAACCACTTATATACATGTATCAATCTAACATGATTAAGTAATTTACAAAAGATGACCATAGAAACTCAAAACATAACATTAGAAGTAATATACCTTCATACCCTAGTTGTATGCTAGTAAGAGATAGTGAATCTCTCCTTCCTCTTGGCAAAATCACAGAGACTTAATCTCTCAATTTCTCATTGTGTTTTTCTCTTTTCTTTCGAGCTCTCTCTATACTCTGTTGTTAAGCCTTAGAAGAATAAGACACGTGAAAACATAAACTGATATGGCCTCACCTCCCACGTACTCTTTCAGTTAAAAAAATAAAAAGGCATCAGTTGAATAAGCCAAAGGCCACAAGGCCTTGTTTGGCTACCACCTATTCCCCCATATTAGATTATTTTAATAATATTATATTATATGATTTCATGTGGCACACCTTGGTTAATTTAAATAACTTACAATATTAATAATTATAATCTTATTATAATTATACTTATAATTAATAAATAATTATATATCTAATTTAATTAATAAATTAAAAACTTCACTTTATTTAATTTATTTTTTTTTTTTTAATATTAAACCATTCATTTAATTTAACAATTTCATTAAATTAAATCCTTCAAATAAAAATTACCATTAGTTAATTTAATTAACATTAATCAATTTAGTTACTAAATTCTTGCATCAAAATTCAACACTTATTTATTTTTCTCAATAAATAAATTTAATAAAATATTTATTTAATTCAATAAATATTTAAATTAAATTACAAATTGTCTCGATCGTTACAGTTCGTATATACCTTCACTCTATGAAGGAATCGTTTAGCCCAGATACCATACATCAACTATTAAAGATTACGATTGTACCACACTTTGATATAACTTTTTATTCTTAACTTCTTTATCATTCTCTTCTTATAGACATTGTCTATTTATTATCATGTTACATATTTATTATTAGAGTTGGGTAACCCCACTTTTATATTCCTTATAACTCTACGAGATTCTTCTTTGAATCCTCTCACACATGTTTTAATCCATTCTTTATACATTTCTAAAATTATTTCTTATTGTTCATACTCTATTTGAGCTTATTCTTTCATTATCTGCACCTCTCTTCTCTAAGGTTATAGCCTAAGGTACTCTTACCTAAGTTTTCTAACCTATCAGCTTTAATACTAACTGTAACGACCCCAAAATTCATACAATTTAATTCTCGACTTCGGTCATTATCAATACATTCAACGATTGAAATTTGCGGAATAATTAAAATTTTCTATTACAATTAAAATTTTAATTTACAAACTATTCTCGTTCCCAGAACTTTCAACCTTTACATCTAAATATCTCAAAATTATTGTAATACTACAAGAGTTTACATCACAAAACGATATTACAATTCAACATTAATCATAACCAAACATCAATTTGATATTTTGAAAAGCCATTTTTTCAGAAATTAATTCACAGAAAATCATTATGAACAAAATTCCTCTTGTTTATCAAAATTACATGGATTGAATTCCTTGAACAACCATATAACTCATAATATATCATAATATAACCCATATTACACATAACTCATGCTCACATCAAATATTTAAGCACAATTTTCAACATAACTTCATAAACAAACCCTATGAACATGATTTCATCATGTTCATCATATCTTTGTGAATTGAAACTTTTGAACAACTATAAAAATCTCATGTAAGCGTATACATGAAAACACATGAACACCATATATGCATATAAATTCACAATCATGAAAACCTAATTTTACAAGACTAAATACAAAATATCTTAATTTAGTATAAGGGTTAGTTTGATACCTTTCTAGGTTGAATTAGGAGAAAAGATGGAGATAATGAAAGCCTTTCTTTTGTTTTCTCAAGGTTTCCCTTCTTCTTCTTCTTCTTCTTCTTCTTCTTATTCTTCTTCTTCTTCTTCTCGTTGTTCTTCCTTTCTCTTTTACTAATACGTAATATAAACTGATATATGATAATATAATATACATATACTTATAATACCTATTAATATACAACATAAATACATATATAACTAATGTCAGTTATATTATTTGAAAATCAAAAGCTATAAGGCTTGTTTGGCTAAACAACTTTAGAATTTAATAACTTACAACCCTTATGCCTTGTTTGGTAAAACCACTTAAAATAATGACTTAATTATTCCTTAAGCCTTGTTTGGCAAAACAAGATTAAAACAAGAATTTTAAAAGCTCTAAGGCTTTGTTTGGTAAAACCAAATTTAAAACTCTTTTAATTTATGTTAATAACTCATTTATCATATAGTTTTATTGTCACAATTTATTTAATCAAATTCTAATATTCAATTTAATTAAATCTAATAACAATTACCATCAAATATATTTATATTCATTCACCATTTTAATTAAGTAAATTACTCTTATTATTGTTGAAATTTTATTGCATACCAATTTCATTGATATAAAGCATAATAAACGAATTTTATTATTTCATAATATTATTTTCAACTTAATTTAATTAACTAATATTATTTAGATAAGTACCTTCCCGTAATAATCTCATTTAATTTCTTTAATAGTTAAATTAACTATTAAACCTTATTTTCCAAACATATACATCTCTTGTATATTCACACTTAATCTCTTCACACTAAATCACATATTTCAAGATAAATTGCAAATATATATACTTACCCACACTCAAAATACATAATTCAAAATATATACATTTCATAATAAGAATTTTAATTATTAAATTCTTATTTTAATAACTTATAAAAATTCGGGTTGTCACACTTAGCATAAATCATTTTGGGCCTATCTTGGGCTTGTCTTAACATAACTTTGGGCTTGACATAATATCTTATTGGGCTTGACACAATCCAAGTCCAATTGGAAAATGACAAAGTCCACTTACTAAAGTCCATTAAAAACTAATCGTATTTTACTCGTACAATTCTCATATTCTCATCATATACTATTCGTACGATATTCGTATTATACGTCGTAATAATCTTCTTACTATACTCGTATAATAACTAGTATCATACTCATATTCCTTACGTATAATAACCTTAATTATTATACATAGTCTCTTATGTAAGACCCCGAATTTATGAAATGAAAGTATTTAATTTTCTTATAATTATTATTCTATTTAATAAATGGTTTAATTGATAAAAGGTTAAAGTTAATGGTGATATTTGAAAATTTTGCAAAGTAAGCAAGTTGATATAAAATATTCGTTGTGTCGGGGAATATTCGTTTCGTCGGGGAATATTCTTTTTGTCAAGGAATATTCATTCGACGACACAATCATTAGTGGACCCCACAACAGAAGTATTATCGTAGTTAGAAAATGACATAATTATCTTTTTATAAAAATAACGACGAAAGTTTTACCGTTAAATTGTTGAACTACCTGGTGGTAAAAGTACAGTAATACGCGTGGTTGCGTAGTAGCACACGGTATTAATTATTGATGCTTACATGAGAAGTCACTCAGTTATACTCAATTATTGCTACAGTAATTACTGCATAGTATCTCACGTTATTTGATTCAATTATTGTCACAGTATTAATATTTTTATATTATTAAATTAATAATTGAGACGACAAAGTTATTCATATTATTATTTGCAATATTGACGATGTCTAGAAAGTTCTGTCGAGGAGAGATTTGGTCACTTAATTGCGCGCCAATATGGAGAAATCCTTATCGAAAAGCCCCCTCTTTCCTGGGAATGATCTGGTTGTTAAATATTGTGAGTTATATTATTAATGATAAATAATTATTGAAGTATTAAGAATGTGTTAATTGAAGATAAGTGAATTACAAAAGTTAGAGGGGAATAATGCAAACTTGGAAAACTTTAGGGGTACTAAAGTGTAATAAGTTAAATCAATCTGGACCATTGATGGTGGTTTTAATAGTAAATCAATTTGGACCATTGATGGTGGTTTTAATAGTAAATCAATCTAGACCGTCGATGGTGGTTTTAATAGTAAATTAATCTGGATCGTCGATGGTAGTTTTAATAGTAAATCAATCTGGACCGTCGATGGTGGTTTTAATAGTAAATCAATCTGGACTGTCGATGGTGTTTTTAAGTAAATCAATCTGAACCGTAGATGGTGGTTTTAAAAGTAAATCAATCTGGATAATCGATGGTGGTTTTAAAAGTAATCAATCTTAATCGTCGGTGGTGGTTTTAAAAGTAAATCCATCTGGACCGTCGGTTGTGGTTTTAATAGTAATCAATATGGACCGTCCACTCTAATAGTGAATCAATCTGGACCATTCGTAAATTAGTTACTATTTAGTCTATTCTCCTATAAATTGAAGCTTAATTCTTCTTTCATTCTCACCAATTCACTGAGATTCACAAGAGACACTATAGAGAGAGAAACTATACAGAGCAAGAAGAAGAATATTCTGCCACTTCACTATTGCAGTATCCAGTCTTCTACTAAGGTAAGGGATGTTATTTTCGTTTGGTAAGGGGTATTATTTCTTTCGTATTCATAAGGAATACTATTTTTTGTATTGATCCTTCAATAAGTCGGAATAACTTGTATACGCGGATTACGTACCGTATGACAGGTGAAAATCCATTTGCAGTTTCGTATGTTTTTTCTTTTCATATTCTTAAATCTAAACTTACTATGGTAAGTATTACTTCTATAATCCTTGAAATTAGTGGAATATTCTTGAGTTTTGCGGTTCATCCAATATCATTTTATCAGAATATTGATCTTAACTTTCTTATTAAATATCAATATTTTCATCTGGGGTACTATTAACGGGTTACTATTCACCCGATTACTATTCACTATAATATTATCCACTCGGGTATTTGGGGCACTTTTCATGTCGGGGTACTATTCACAAGTTACTATTCACCTAATTACTATTCACTCAAATATTGTTCACCCGGGTATTCGGGGCACTTTTTATGCTGGGATACTATTCACGAGTTACTATTTATAGGTTACTATTCGCTGAAATATTGTTGACTCGGGTATTCGGGGAACTTTTCATGTCGGGGTACTATTCCCGAAGTACTATTCACAGGGTACTATTCACAGGGTACTATTCACCGAAAAATTTATTTCTTTTTTGTCCAAATTATTTTTGATACATGGATATTATTCTTGAATTTTACTCCACAAAGCAGTATCATGTTGACAATTTTGGTATTTTTAAACTCTGGATAAATTTAAAGTCTTTAATAAGTATCCTTCATTTCGTTTGATTAATGCATATATCATTGTCATCATCCTCATGCTTATATTGTGATGAAAGTCATCTTTGGCTTACATGCATAGATTTACTGTTGATTTGTATGATTATGACCACGGATCATTCGGTATAATTATGACCCGTAATGTTATAAATGATGTGGTAAAAATCCTCATTGGCCTGTAGTGCATTGATGGACAGTTGTTGGTATGATTATGACGAGAATTATTCTAAGATAATCATGACCATCGATGATTACATGAATATCCTCGGCCGTAGTGCAGGGATGATTCGATGATGTGGTTTATTTATTAAGCTGAGTCTCAGAGATAAAGTTGATGAATTTTTTTTTAAATTATAGAAGATAGTAGATATCATGCTCTACTTGACTCTTCTAATGGATTTCTTATTCTATTGCAGTTAAACTTGTTGTCTATTATATTCAATTAGTTTAACATTGTTGAAGGCTAATGATAACTTATTCTTCATTATCTTAGTCATAATATTTGTTACTGGGCTAGTTGAGCACACCCTTTTACTTCCATTGGTCTCTTTAGGAAATGAGAACGTTGCCGGAACTAGTCGGAGAACGGAGTGATGGTCCGAGATGGTGTTATAGTAGTCCTCGCTATTCTATTAAATAGTGTGACAATAAATATAATGAGTACTCCATTTGAGTTTGGATATTGTCTAGAAGACAATATTCGTGTAAAAACTCTCAGCTCGTGTTGTATAATTAAGTTTGTATTTGTATTCAGTACCATGTATCTTGCGACCCAAGATGGGTGATGTATACCTATTTTGGGGGCGTCACATCTTATTTCTCGGAACTCACTTTCCCTAACTCTTAGGTTTTAAGTCCGCAGGCAAAAACTTCATTTACCATTACTAAAATATTATTGAATATTCCATTACGCCTTAGAATTCTATCATTACGCGTTTCTCAGAAATTCATAATTAATTCCCGAGCAGAAACGGATGAATATTATTTTTACAAAAATTTCTCGGAAAACTTTTATTTTTATCTTGAAAATTTAAAATAATTAATCCTAGCACATAGCCAGAATCCTAACCATATCCTCACCTTCTAGGTCATAGAGCGACCTTCAAATAGCTTACTCACATAAATAATCAATTAAATTCATTTAATCCACTTAATCAGATGAAAAATTAATTCTAATAAAAATATGATTTTCTCGGGCATTACACATGCTTCGAAAATAATAACTCGAGTTTGAGTTAGGGAACTTGCTTCATTTGAAGGCTACTGCTACACAATAAAATTCTATCCGCTAAGCAGTTTAATTATCTTCATTTGAGAGACCTATAATTAATCTTTTTGTAAGACCCCAACTTTTCTGAAAAAAGATGAATTTTTTTCTCTAAATATCATTTTTGAATATTAAGGTGTGAATTTGTTATAATGTTATAGTTGTGGGTAATATTTATAAATTTTCAAAGTAAGCAAGTTGTCATAAAATATTCGATTAGTCGGGGAATATTTGTTTTAACAGGGAATATTCATATGACGACACAATCATTGTTGGACCCCACAACATAATTATTATCGGAGTTAGAAAATGATAGAAATATCTTTTTATAAAAATAACGGTGAAAGTTTTACCGTTAACTATTGAAATATCCGGTGATAAAAGTACAGTAATACGCGTGGTTGTATAGTAGCACACAATATTGATTATTGATGCTTACGTGAGAAGTCACTCAATTTTATTCAATTATTCCAACGTCCCAAAAATAGGTCCGCACAACCCATTCCGAGTCGCCAAATATATGGTACAGAAAATAACTATAACTTCATTATTACAATTGTCATGCAAAATACAACAACACGTATGTTGTAAGTTTAAATACAAATATTATTTTCTAGACAATATCCAAACTCAAATAAGTCCTCATTATAATTATTGATACACAATTTGACAAATAGTGAGGACTGCTAAAACAACTGTCTCAAACCATCACTCCACACCCGGACTAGTTCCTGCTATATTCTCACCTCCTGAGAAGAAAAATGGAACAAAAAGGAAAATGATAAGCTCAACTAGCCCAGTAAAGAATATTATGACTAAGATAATGAAAAAAATTTATCGTTAGCCTTCAATAAATCAGAAAAAATATAACGGACAACTAGTTTAGATCAATATTCACAGCGGAAATAACAATTCATTAGAAGAGTTAAGTAGAGTATGAAGTCTACTATCTTCTATGATTTAAAAGTCCATCATCAATACGTTATTCCCGTGACATCAATTAATATACATCTTGAACTAAATATTCATCTTTGCACTACGGGCCAAAGATATTCATTTGTATCACCAGTTGGTCATGTTCATCTCAATAATTGTCCATCTTTGCACTAGGGGCAAAAGATATTCATTAGATAATCATTCATCTTTGCATTACAAGCTAAAAATATTTAGTTATATAACCATTTAGGATTGAGGATGATAAAAATATTTAAAAAAAAAAAAATCCAAGTGAGATAAAAGGACAAAGATTAGGGATTCGTACTTTAGATAATTCAAGTTCAAAAATACTCCATAATAAACCATTGTGGAGCAAAATTCAAGAATGAATATCAAAACATGGATACAATCAAAGATAGAAACCATAATAGACATCTTGGACAAAGAAAAGAAAATTTAATTTTTTTGTGAATAGTGTCGTATACGTGAATAGTAACCCTGACACAAAAAGATAAAAATTTTATAATAAAATTCATATCAATATTTCGGTATAATGATATTAAAAGAAATAATATCATTTAAGAAAAAAAATAACATCACTAAACTCAAAATAATAGTACTTTTGGCTGAAATATTGGATATAATGCTGAAGAAAACTTGCACTGCTTATCTACTCTCAAAGTATCTAAATACTCACAAAAATATGTTCGATATTATAGAGAGAACTTCTGATTCTGGTTTGATTTCATTTCTAACTAAACACCCTATTTATAGGGAAATGCTAGAACACCAATGTTGACTAACCTGCTATCGGTGGCTTCCACCCTCTGATATTCACACACACCACACTTGAAATTTCAGCATTTTTCCACAAAAAATAAAAGTGGGGCCTACCCATGTTTTTTATTTAAAATAGTTATTTCCAAAACTTCAATAATTCATAATAAATAGCCCTTTTATCAGAAAAATACGAAATTTATGTCCATTCCATATAAAATTTAGTTCTCTACAACTTTGTAGAATAATGTTTTTCCAAATTTCAAACGAAAAATGATCGAAATCAACATAGGGATGATTTTTAACACCTCCATTCCGACAAAATACTGATAAAACACCTCAACATTAATTCCTTCATTTATATCCATGTAAAATAAATATTTTCTTATCATATAAATTAATAATTAACTATTCATAAATAATATTACAGAATCACAATAATGACAACCAGGTTGTTCCAAGGAAAGAGGGGGCTTTCCGATAAGAATTTCTCCTTACCAGCACGTAATTAGGTGACCAAACCCTTTCCTAGACAGAACATCCTTAGACAGTGCTAATAATGTTATCTAATAATATTATTCAAATAATATGAATTACTGATCTGATAATGAAAATACGTATGCGTGTGACAATTATTGAATCAATAATATAAAATATCAACGTAGCAACTATTGAATCAATAAAATAAAATATTGAATAGTAATTATTGTAGCAATTATTGAGTAGTGACTTCTTACGTAAGAATCAATAATCAGAATTATTGTGCAATACCGTGTGCTACTGTGTAACATCGTGTATTACTGTATTTTAACTACCGGGTATTCCAACAGTTTTAACAGTAACAACTACGTCGTTATTTATAAAAAACTCATGCTTATCATTTTCTTCATCCGATAGTTTTTTCTTATGGGGCCCACAAATGGCTGCGCCGTTGTACAAATATTCCCCGACAAAAAGAATATTCCATGACCAAACGAATATTCTACAACAAGAATGAATATTTTATAACCACATTAATCGAATCAACCCCTTACTCTTTCAAAATAATAAATAGAGGAAATTCTAATTTATTCATAAAAGTCGGGGTCTTACAATTATTGCCACAGTAATAGCGGAATAATATCTCACGTTATAGATTCAACTATTTTCACAATATTTTATATTATTAAATTAATAATTAAGATGAAAAAGTTATTGATATTATTATTTGTATTATTGACAATGTCTAGAAAGTTCTGTCGAGGAACGGGGTTTGGTCACCTAATTGCGCGCCAATAGGAAGAAATTCTTATTGGAAAGCCCCCCTCTTTCTTGGGAATGATCTGGTTGTTAATATTGCAAGTTATATTATTTGATGAATAATTGTTGTTTAAAAATATGTTTTGTAAAGCCAAGTGAATTGAGATAAATAGAAGGGTTTTTTATGAAGTATTGTTGTAAATTTGGTTTATTATTTCGACCCCCACTTGCCCATTTTTCAAAACTGTCAGTAGAAGTTATCTCAATTTTGTATATATATATATATATATATATATATTTATATATATTAAAGTATGTTGGTGGGGGGTAAGAAAAAAAAATTCACGAGGGAGTACTATTTGTTTTGTTAATGTGATGCCCCCAAATCCGGGTATCTTCCAACCCGACATATGGTGCTACACGATACTCATAACTATACAATCATTCCATTGAAAACACAACATAATGAATGTAATTACTATATTCTTATTACAAATATAATAAAATCATTTCCCAGGTTTATAAACCGATTACATCATTCGTTGTTCGTAAATATAATACATACAACCATAATAATCTATTACAAGATGGTTAACTATCCATCTTAGCCTTGCCCTTATCTCTCTTAGCATTCTCAGTATGCTCAGCTTTAACTGCAATCATATAATTCACGCAAGAAGTGAGCATAACAAGCTCATCAAGTCTAACAAAGAATAACATCAATACCACATTCGTGAATTATATGAAAATCTTCTATAACTGAACCAATAGTCATGAAGTATTACAAAACATTAATACTTAACAATTCATAACATCAATTCCCAAAGTATATAATAGTTTAGGAATTCTAAACCAGTCGAAAGACCTTGAACAGTATCTTTCTGTTTTCAAACTTGAAAAGGATATCACAACACTAAGGCTATACATCCGGCATTACTTACGAGCACTTCTAGGTGATCAGCCTATAGTACTCTACGTTGATCAACATTCATCCGTTAAACGTATTTACGTTTAAGTTTTGTCAAACTCGTGTGCCCATCGAATAATCGATGAAAAATACTTTTGTTTGTTCATAAACAAACTTACCTTTGAATCCGTACCAAATAATTAGCATAGGATAACGTTATCATTTGTATATAGAAAGATATGTATACAAATCAATCTATCACTTACAAATAGTCTAGCCGAGTTAAAACTGGCATTGACCCTTTCTTTAAAATCATTCATGCAATTCAGTACAATGAATCACAGAAAACTCGACTAACAAGAAGGTTAGACAAGCGTTAAGAAAACTTTCCTTCAAGCGTCTTCGAATAATTTATTTGACTATTCTCAGCCTTTACAGAATCTACATGATATATTCACATAGCACACTGTAATTAGCTACTAAATAATCAATCACATTGTTTCTACCAACTTCTTTCTCTTCTATGTCATAGTTGACTTTATTTCATTAATATTGTCAATTGAACTTACTACCCTTCATCCTGCCTTGTTAACGATCTTACGTTACTAACCGAACTCAATCATCATTGGTGAAGTACCAATGTCGATTACCGTTCACGGTTTATTATTAACACTTTGTGTTCTTCTTTACCAAACTAACAACTCGTGTTCAATTCCTAAATTCATTACCATATACACTAGTATATATAACGTAGGATTAGTTTTAGTACACTTATTAATTATATAAACTTAACTTATATAGGTCTCGGAACAATTAAAGTTCAAAACCTAACTTGTCTAACGAAAGCCCTCGCCTCTACAAGTGGCATCTATACTAACTAACACCGGCAACTGCCGTAATGCCAATTTACAAGAGCTAAGTCTCTCGTTGCTGGCGCTTACGACGCTAAAACTCCTTTGTATGAATGGCTACCATACCACTCTTCAGTAGGTCATTACACTATACACAAGGTCAGGCGTGTACATAAGCTTTGTCAGCCACTACGCCATGCACCTCAAAGACCAAAAATTTTTACAGATATAATTTTTAGTGAACTTCCCGGCTTCATAACTTCTTCATTATAAGTGTGATTTGGTCCGTTCAAAAGCCTAAAAATCATAAATTACTATACGCGTTCATATAAGAATATTATAATTCCAAATTCGTTAACTCGAAATTCACTTCTAAGTTCATTATTGAGCATTCGTTAAATGCTTTCGAGCGTTCAATACTCGTTTTCTTTGTTTTAAGTCGAAATTCGATGATTCTTGAGCCCACGACTCTTAAACACCCTATCTCACGTGTTGACATTGAAAACCAATGTTTTCAAGTCTCACGTCAACTTTTGACTACTAATCCGAAATTTCTACGTTTTCGACGTTTAACGTTTAATTCCGTAAAATTCGGCATAACTTCATTACTTAGTGTTCTATATGCCAAATCAAATGGAACACTCCATTGATTTCATATCTACATCCTAACCAAGCAAGATGCACATATCTTAAAAGTGATGGTTTTCAATTTGTCCATCAACAACAAAGTTCATTAATCAATATTTCTTACGATTTTAACTTACATAAACCCTTACAATTTTTATTTAAACATGACTTATAAAGGTTTTACATATTATAATCCATCCTTATTCCTCCATAAGAGGCATGCTCCACCAATTTATGATTCTTTATAACAAAGAAATCAAAAGGGATGGAAAACTATTATTAAGGGAATATTACCTTTACGATCTTGGTGTTCTTGCTAAAATCTCTAATGAAAATCTTCAAAGTGAGATGTTTGCTTATGTCTAGCTCTTTCTCTCTCTAAATAAAAGTTGGACAACTTTGAAAAACCATCAAATGACCAACATATGCCTTTCTTTTATAGGCAATTCAAATGGAGGGCAAAATGGTCTTTTCTCCCCACCTCCTTACTATTCACTACTTCATCACCAAGTAAAATACTTGGTGATCAAGTAGTTCACTTTACTTGGCCACCAAGTGGCCGACCCACATGCCCATGGGTTGCCCCATGGGTTTTACCTATTCGGTGACCCATCGGTTCGATCCACGGTTCGGTTTCTTGGATCGGGCTTAATTAATCCTAACCTTGAGCTTGAACTTATACTTCTTTGGGCTTAATTACTTAATCACTTGGGCTTGATATAATCCAAACCCAATAGGATTATACTAAGTACTAAACACTAAGTCCATAACACCAATCGTATTCTACTCGTATAATTCACATATTCTCTTCGTATAATACACGTACGATAATCATATTATACTTCGTATTAAATCTTCACACTATACTCGTATACTAAATAGTATCACACTCGTATAACGTACGCATAATGTGACGCCCCCAAAATAGGTATACATCACCCATCTTGAGTTGCCAAATACATGGTACAAAATTCAAATAAAACTTAATAATACAACTGTCGTGTAAAATACGACAAAACATAAACTGAGAGTTTTAATACGAATTTTGTCTTCTAGACAGTATTCAACTCAAATGGAGTCCACAATACATTTATTATCATACTATTTCATAGAATAGTGAGGACTACTAATGCTATCATCTGGACCGTCACTCCATTCTCCGAATAGTCCCGACTCTGTTCTCATTTCCTAAAGAGGAGAATGAAAGTAAAAGGGTGAGCTCAACTAGCCCAGTAAGAAATATTATGACTAAGATAATGCAGAATAATTTATCATTAGCCTTCAACAGTGTTAAACTGATACAATATAACAAACATCAAGTTTAACTGCAGCAGAACAAGCAATCCATTAGAAGAGTCAAGTAGAGCATAAAATCTACTATCTTCTATGATTTAAAAGGTTTTCATCACTTTTATCGTTGAGACTCAGCTTAATAAATAATCCACATCATCGAATCACCCCTGCACTACGGCCAATGATATTCTTTAGTATCACGACCACAAATTATCCATGCATTACGGGCCAAGGATATTCATGTATTCATCAATGGTCA
The DNA here is from genome assembly GCA_020205615.1 of Panax quinquefolius. NCBI lineage: Eukaryota > Viridiplantae > Streptophyta > Magnoliopsida > Apiales > Araliaceae > Panax > Panax quinquefolius. Next base: position 529,088 of record JAINUW010000660.1, on the reverse strand, counting down.
TGATCATGCCAACAATCGTCATCATCGCTGCACTACGCCAATGGCGACTTTAACCACATCATTTGTAACATTATGGTCATGATTATACCGAATAATCCCTGGTCATAATCATACCAAGTCCATTTATGCACTACAGGCCACATATGACTTTCAACATAATATAAACATGAGGATAATGACAATGATATAAGAATTTAATAAAACAAGTTTAAGGATAAATTTTGAAAGATTTATAATTTAATTTATCCAAAAATCAATAACGTCCAAATTGTCAACATGATACTGCTTTGTGGAGTAAAATTCACCAATAATATTGTACCAAAAATAATTTGGACAAAAAATGAATCTATTTTTATCATGAATAGTACTCGAGTAAATAGTATCCCGTGAATAGTACTTCGAGAATAGTAACCCCGTGAATAGTACTCCGACATGAAAAAATTAATACTTATTAAGAATGCTCAGAATAATATTTCTATGAAAAGATACTGGATGAAGCGCAAATATGAAAGATATTTTACTAATTTCATGGATTATAGAAGCCAAAATTTTAACAAAATGAGTATAGAATTCAAAATTTGAAACGAAATAATATTACTTACATACTACAGAGTATGGAAGAAAAATATTATTTTAAGCGAATATTGAATAAAAATAACATACCTTACCTTGAAAAGAAGAGTATTCCAATTGGTATAGCGGTGATATTCTTGAAGAAAACTTTCACTATTTTCTACGTTCAAAGCTTTCTAAATCTCGAAAGAAATACGCTCAAGATTATAGAAGAAGAATTCTCTGATTCTGGTGTGATTTTCAATTCTAACTTAAGCGCCTATTTATAGAAAAATGCTAGAACACCATAGGAGACTAAATAATAAAATAATATTATTATTTTTTTCCACGCACATTTTCTTGACCAAAAACTCAGCCACCATTAGTGGGCCCCACCAATTTCAGCAACTTTCCACACCAACCAAAAAGTGGGGTTCACCATGTTTTTAATAAAAATATTTATTTTCTGAAACTTCAATAATTCATAAAAAATAGCCCTTTTATCAGAAAAATACTAATTTTATGTCCATTCCATACGAAATTGAATTTTCTACAACTTTGTAGCTTTAAGTTTTTTCAAATTCCAAACAAAAATAATCTGAATTCCACCAACGGACAATTTTCAACACCTCTTAAAATTCATAACAAATCATACGTTAATTTTTAATAGTTAAAAATTTGTGGACATATACTCAACTTATATATGTAAAATATACTCAAAAATTACAACGATCCAATGGTCGAATTAAAATTATAACTCACGCAGTAGAGCTTTAAGAACACCAATTTGATTTTTTAATACCTCCAATCCGACAAAATACTGATAAAACACCTCAACATTAATTCCTTCATTTATAACCACATAGAATAAATATTTTCCTATTTATCATTTATGTCTATATAAAATAAATATTTTGTTATCATATAAATCAATAATTAATTATTCACAATAATATTACAAAATCACAATAATGATAACCAGGCCATTCCCAGGAAAGAGGGGGCTTTCCGATAAGGATTTCTCCTTACTAGCGTGCAATTAGGTGACCAAACCTTTCATTGACAGAACTTTATAGACATTTCTAATAATGCCATCTAATAATATTATTCAAATAATTTGAATTATTGATTTGATAATGGGAAATACTGTGCAAAGGATAATTATCAAACAACAATAATATAAAATTTCAACGCAGTAAATTATTAAATCAATAAAATAAAATTTTGAACAAGAATTATCGTAATAATTATTGAGTAGTGGCTTTCACGTAAGAATCAATAATTCAAAATACATGCGGTAATACCGTAAAAGCTTCTTTGTCGCAACAACGCGTAGACATCAGATTTTAACCACCGTGTATTCCAATAGTGTTAATTCGTATTAACTACGCCATATTTATAAAACTCAAACTTGTCATTTTCTTTATCCGATAGTTATTCATTATGGGGCCCACAAATGGTCAAGCGCTTATCGCATTTAATATTCACTCGACAACAACAAGAATATTCCACGACCAAACGAATATTCCACAACAGAAATGAGTATTTTATAACCACTTGTGTATTTTGAAAATTTTATACATATCCCACAACTATAACATTATATCAAATTCACTCCATAATATTTAAAAATAATATTTATAGAAAAATCATCTTTATTCCTAAAAGTTAGGGTCTTACAACCTCCAATTCTTATGAAATTTTGCCCTCGAAATTAGGGTACGTACCTGGTATGTCAAAGTGGTAAGGATACCTTGATTTCATTTCAGATTCTAACTCTCAGGTCATTTCCTCAACATCGTGGTTTCTCCACAAAACTTTGACTTGAGGTATAACCTTAGAGCGTAAAATATGCTCCTTCTTATCCGAGATTTTAATAGGAACCTCTTCATACATTAAATCTTTCGCTATTTCGTCTGATTCTAACACAATAATGTGGTTCGGGTCTTTTACATATTTATGTAACATAGATATGTGATAAACATTATGAACACGAGACATACTTGGCGGTAAGGCAACTCTATAAGCCACAGTTCCTACTCGTTCGAGGATTAGAAATGAGCCAATGAATCAAGGATTGAGATTTCCTCTCTTTCCAAATCTCATAACTCCTTCCATGGAGCAACACATAACAACACATGTTTTCCAATATTGAATTCCACGTCCTTTCGATGAAGCTTAGTTAATTGGTCTAGGTTATACCTAACTCCTATTGGTAGAAAATGAGCCGATTTCTTCAATCGATCCACTATCACACAAATAGTGTCGTATCCTTTCCTTGTTGTTGGAAGTCCCACCACAAAGTCCATTGTGATGTGCTCCCATTTCCACTCCAGAATTTCTAATGATTGCAACAACCCGCTCGGTCGTTGGTGTTCAGGCTTAACCTTTTGACAAGTTAAGCACCTACAAACATATTCTGCTATCTCCCTTTTCTTGTTCGGCCACCAAAAGTTCTGACGAAGGTCTTGATACATCTTCGTACTACCGGGATGTATCGAGTACCTCAAACTATGGGCCTCACTCATTATCTCCTCCTTCAATTCAGAATCATTTGGAACCCAAATTCTTCCTTCAAAATGAAGTAATCCCTCCCTATCGAGGTTATACTTAGTTTTTTCTTCATCTTCTATCCTCTTCTTCATATGTTCGCATTCCTCGTTGCTCAATTGCACTTTCTTAACACGTTCCACTATGGTCAGTTGAGTCTCCATGGAAAATAACATCTTTTCTGCTTCATTCGATAATTTAACCTCTAATTCCATCCTTGCCATTGTTGTTACAAACTCATTCTAAGTCGTTAACATTGATAGTTTCTCTCTACCCTTCCTACTTAGCGCATCAGCTACTACATTTTCTTTCCTTGGAAGATATAAGATATCACAATCGTAATCTTTTATTAGTTCCAACCACCTTCTCTTCCTCATATTCAACTCCTTATATGTAAAGATATATTTTAGACTTTTATGGTTCGTATATATCTCACACTTCTCACTATATAGATAATGCCTCCATATCTTTAAGGCAAAAACTACAGCTGCCAATTCTAGATCATGAGTAGTATAGGCTTTCTTATAATCCTTTAATTGATGTGACGTATATGCAATGTCCTTGCCATGCTACATGAGCATGCAACCCAGTCCTCTATGCGAAGTATCGCTATACACTATAAAATTCCCTATATCATCAGGCAAAGACAATACATGCATCTCACTTAACCTTTTCTTTAGTTCCTGAAAACTGTTCTCACATTTTTCAGTCCACACATACTTCACTAACTTCCTCGTCAAATTCGTCAGTGGAGTAGCTATTTTAGAAAAGTCCTGAATGAACCTTCTATAGTGTCCCGCTAACCCCAAAAAACTCCGAACCTCAATTGGCATTTTCGGTTACTCCCACTCATTAACTGCTTCTACTTTTGTTGGATCCACGGTGTTAGTTCTCGGAGGCACAATAGTTATCTAGAAAGGGGGGGGGGTTGAATAGATATTTAAAAATCTTTTCATTTTACTTTGTTAGTTTTGATAATGATTAAAACACAACAGAATAAAGATTTGTTTAATCTCCCTTAAGATATCTTGAATTAATGAGAGTGAGGCAGTTATGACAGTTATAGCAGTTAAGTAATAGACACAGTAGTTTTAAGTGGTTCAGAGCACTTAAAGTTCCTAATCTATTCTTCTACTCCTTGAGTAGGAAATCCACTAAGGATATCTTTTGCATTTTCTGAATCTCATAGATTCCTTCTAGACTAGCAGTCTAGGCACTTCTTAGTTCACTCTTGAACTCTTCAAGTCCAGCAGACTTGGTTCTTCATAGTTCACTTAGAACTCTTCAAGTCCTTCTGACTTGGAACTCTTACTTCAGATGATTGATAATTGTTGAATTCTTGATTTGTGTTACTCTGTTGCTATTAATCACTTGTTCATAAGAACCGAGTAGCTGAGCAAGCTTCCTATTTTTCTTAGATCGTAGAGTTGAGCGTTGAGTGTTTTTGTACATTTTGTTCAATGTTTGCTTGGTTTTATCATCTGCATATGTTCTGCATATATTTGATCCTTGAAAATCTATTCGTTGAAGCCATTTAATGAAGCATTAAATGCGTTTGACATTTCTGAACTTTGATGGAGACTTTTCTGCACACCTTCTGAACTGCATTCTGACCCACTGACACAGCATACTACTTTCTCACCTAACATCTGAAAAGGTGTTTTCCTCTATCCTATGGTCCTTTCCTTTGCTTCTTGAATACATTCCTTTTGTTGAATACTAATTATATCTTTTGTACCGTTAGGACTGGTGAGGACTTCAATGTTTCAAAACCATTCCACATTTGTTAGAATTTGTCTCCAAAGAAAAGTAGGGCTCGATGCTTCTGACACAAGGCAGATGATACTCTACGATCCCTATCGTGGTGTCTTGTCACATTGCTACTTGGTCTGAAGAGAACACTACGATCTCTCTCAAGGATTTGCACACTATGATCTTCATTTGCTCGTCTTATAGACTCTACATTTCTGAAAGCACACTACGATCTCTGAGTTAGCTTCGGCAAACGTATGGACCACTCTACAATTTCTGGAGAGGCCCTTCACGGCAGATACAATACGATCTTCTGAGCTCTATGATCCTGCTTTGGCTTTTGCAATCTCTTGATTAGCTCGATAGACTGCGATTCTTGTTGAAGCCTATCTATTCCTTTCAAGTCATATATAAACCTAACATCTTTGATCTCTTTATCTATACATTCGTTTATAGAATGATGAGCATTAAAAGCTAAGATCAACCTAACAAATTTGATCTATCACTAAGTCCTTGTACATATATTCCTTGAAGGACTTTACATATAATCATGAGCCTTTACTTTAAACATCAAATCAAAATATGCATTCTTCCAACAATCTCCCCCTATTTGATGTTGACATAACAAAGGTGATTTTTTGTCATGATTATCAAGTTCTAGATGCATTTTCAGGAAAGTAAACATGACTTAATATTTCAGTGAGCAGCTGAAATTTCTAGAGAATAAGCATGAATTTATTGATGTTTGAAGAATAGATATTACAGTTAAGCTTTACATCAATAAGAATTTAAGTTTCAACTTATCTCTATTTCTTTGATCTTTTACGTGGAGGATTGGCATACTCCTCAGCTATTCTTTTCCAGCTTGCTTCTTCTCTTCTGGCTAGATCTTCAAACTTACTTAGGCTTATCCTAAGATTGTGATCTTGCCTATTCAAGAATGCAGGATCTCCAATTGGCATTCTTAGGCCTGTGGTGGTCACATTTTATGAGCTGGTAGTTGGCCCTAGACTCCTTATTGGTTGAGCCATTAAAATTTCCTACTGATCAGATCGCTGAGTCCGATGGCCGGATCGTGGAGTTTGCTGGTGGAATTGTAATGTAGGAGGATTCCTTGAAGATTGAGTTGAGATTGTCCTCAGCCTCTGCCCTTTTCTTGAACTCCTTTTACTGTATTCTCCCCCTTTATGTCAGCATCAAGGGTTCGAATGTCGTTAGATAGGCGAGTCACTCCATGGACGAGTTTGTTGAGTTGGCTTTGGTTTGAGCAATGTCCTCTCAATTTTCTTTGATTAGAGCATCAGATCGAGCGTCCCGTCAATGAAGGATGTCTAGAACAGTGTCAGTCTATTTCATTTGGCCCATGGAGAATTCCTAAAATTCTTTCAATGCAGTTTGGAGACTTGTGATGCTATTTATCATAAGTTCATTCTGAGATTCCTGAGTCTTCTGTAGGAGCAAAACATCATCCATGTGTCTTTTGGCTACGAGAAAGTGGATTTCATCCCTATCCTTTATGCTCTTAATCATTTCCTTGATGAGCTCCATAAGCTTCTTAGTGAGCACTGAGTTGAGGGTGCTTGGGAGACCATTTGCAGCATTGATCAATGATATTAATCTCGTTTAAATGAGTTAAGTGTGTTCTTTAAGACTCTCATCGAGTTTCTTGATCACTTTCTTTGACATTTTTGACAAATCTGATTTGGTGGACATTTCTGAAAGAAGTTCATTTAGTTGGGGAATTTGTGAAGGAAGGGGTGTTCTCTAGTATTGATCTTGTAATGAGTAGAGGGCAAGATCAAGGTTGAAGTATTCGTTGGTGGATGAGGAAGGAATATCAGATGGAAGGGCCTGTGTTTGGGTGTTTAGAGTAGGTGGCTCTACGATTTGAGCTTGGGACTCTATAATGGGGCTAGAGTCAGTGATCGTAGAGATGATGGGAGTTGGGAGCAATATAAAGTTGGGCATATTCGGTTCATTAGTTACAAAATTTTGTGATTCTGTAACTGGGAATTGACTTGGTTGATTGAGGACCACTTCCAGCCAGCTTGGAAATTCATAAAATTGGTTGTAGAAGGATAGTGGATAGTGATTAACTCTAAATAAGATCGGGATAATTAATACCTCATGCACCATTCTTGAGGAGGGACCATTTGTGATCAACTGCTTGGCAAAGTTGAAGTTGCTTGGGAATCCATCAGCTAGCACTTGAAGCTCCAAAATATGTGATTCCAGGAGTTTAGAATTTGAGCTTGATGAAAAGACATCAAGGGTAGATTGGAAAATAGCTGCTCGTAGTTAGCTTTTATATACCCATTAATGCCCACAGCTATGATCTCGACCTCATCATCTTTATCCTCTTCTTTGTTTTCGTTCGAGGATTCCACTATATCAATGGCTTCATGTCGTTCTTGCTTTGGTTCTCCCTCATTTTCTGTAGGAACTGCTTCTTCAGTTATGGGGATATCATGTGCCTCCTTGAACCGCTTCTTCCACTTTTTCAGTACTGAGAAGGGCTATTTCCAGTTCTTCTTGAACTTTTTCTTTCTCCTTTTAAAGAAGTGAATAGTCCTTAGTCAGAACCCTAAACCACTTCATGTATTGATGCAGATCAGATGTTATGCCATGAAGTGCAGTTCTTAAGTCATCAATATCTACATCAGGAGAGTTGAAGTCAAATACCTCATCGATACTTACTTCATATATGTTGGAGTTCTATTTGTCCCTTGCATTTTTGGCCATCAGGCAAAGATTTGCCATTTGAGGATCTTCATCATCTCCAGATTCCGGAGTTAAGTCATTGTCTGAGTCACTCCACGATCCTCTAGCTACAAGACCTTTGTCTTTCTTCTGAGGCCTTTTGTTGCCTTTGTATTCCTTCTTTGAATGTGATTTCTTCTTGAGTTCTTCTCTGAGAGGTTTGTTGCAGTTAGCAATGAAGTGGCTAGGTTTCTTTCAATTGTAGCATAGATCATTCATTTGCTCCTGGCTGCTGTAGTTGCTGACTTTCTTTGGCTTGCTTATTTTGCCTTGACGCATGAACCTTCTAAGTCTCTTCACCAGCATTGCAAAGTCCTCATCATGATCTTCATCATATCCAGAATCAACTTCAGTGTTGACTTTGGAGGTGTTTTCAGTTGCTTTGAGAGCAACACCTGCATCCTTTTTTCTTCATTCAGACATGGTTTCTGCTCGTTGAGTCAGCTTTAGTTCATATATGAGAAGGTTTCCATATAACTGTTGAATAGTCATTCCATGTAGATTCTTTGACTCTCTAATGGCAGTGGTTTTGGCATCCCACTTGCTTGGTATGGCTCTCATGAACTTTATGATTAGATCTTTGTTTGGATAGATCTTTCCATAAGCTCGTAGAGAGTTGAGCAGAACATTAAATCTCTCGTAAGTGGCAGTGACGTTTTCTCCTTGAACGTGTGTAAACATCTCATATTGTTGAGTCAAGAGGGATTGTTTATTTTCTCTGACTTCTTCTGTTCCTTCATGCATGATGAGCAGTGCTTCCCAAACTTCCTTTGTTGTTTTGTTATTGACTACATTTTTGAACAGATCATCTTCTAAAGATTAAAACAAAATGTTTTTGGCCTTTTTGTCAATTTGAACAGCTCTCTTCTTGTTGTCTGTCCATTCTCTTTTGACCTTGATCTGTATTCTGTTTGGATCATTTGTAGTCGGTGCAAGCTTTGTGGGAATATAGGGCCTATTCTGAACAGTTTGAAATAGATCTTCATCTATTGAATCAATGTAGTTTTGCATCCGAACTTTCCAGTTGGCGAATTTATCTTTGTTGCACATAGGTGGCTTGCTGCCTCCTCCAATTTCTAATTCGCTCAGTAAGTGTGCCATTTGATCTACTCAAGCTTTATAAGCTATATAATATAACCTGCTTTGATACCAATTGTTAGTTCCCGGAGGCACAATAGTTATCTAGCAGGTGGGGTTGAATAGATATTTAAAAATCTTTTCATTTTACTTTGTTAGTTTTGATAATGATTAAAACACAGCGGAATAAAGATTTGTTTAATCTCCCTTAAGATATCTTGAATTAATGAGAGTGAGGCAGTTATGGCAGTTATAGCAGTTAAGTAATAGACAAAACAATTTTAAGTGGTTCAGAGAACTTAAAGCTCCTAATCCACTCTTCTACTCCTCGAGTAGGAAATCCACTAAGGATGTCTTTTACACTTTTTGAATCTCACAGATTCCTTCTAAACCAGTAGTCTAGGCACTTCTTAGTTCACTCGTGAACTTTTCAAGTCCAGCAGACTTGGTTCTTCACAGTTCACTTAGAACTCTTCAAGTCCTTCTGACTTAGAACTCTTACTTAAGTTGATTGGTAGTTGTTGAGTTCTTAATTTGTGCTACTCAGTTGCTATTAAGCACTTGTTCTTAAGAAGTGAGTAGCTGAGCAAGCTTCCTCTTTTTCTTAGATCGTAGAGTTGAGCGTTGAGTGTTTTTGTGCATTTTGTTCAATGCTTGCTTGGTTCTATCATCTGCATATGTTCTGAATATATTTGATCCTTTAAAATCTATCCGTTGAAGCCATTTGATAAAGCATTAAATGCATTTGACATTTCTGAACTTTGATGGAGACTTTTCTGCACACCTTTTGAATTGCATTCTGGCCCACTGATACATCAGACTGCTTTCTCACCTAAGATCTGAAAATGTGTTTTCCTCTGTCCTATGGTCCTTTCCTTAGCTTATTGAATACGTTCCTTTTGTTGAATACTGGGGATATCTTTTGTACCGTTGGGACTAGTGAGGACTTCAACATTTCAAAACAATTCCACATTTTTTAGAATTTGTCTCCAAACAAAAGTAGGGCTCGATGCTTCTGACACAAGGCAGATGATACACTACGATCCATATAGTGGTGTCTTGTCACATTGGTGCTTGGTATAAAGAGAACACTACGATCTCTCTCAAGGATTTGCACACTACGATCTTCACTTGCTCGTCTTGCAGACTCTACGTTTCTGAAAGCACACTAAGATCTTTGAGCTAGCTTCGACAAACGTCTGGACCACTCTATGATTTCTGGAGAGGCCCTTCAAGGCAGATACACTACAATCTTTTGAGCTCTATGATCCTGCTGTGGCTTCTGCAATCTCTTGATCAGCTCGATAGACTGTGATTCTTGTTGAAGCCTATCTATTCCTTTCAAGTCATAGATCAACTTAACATCTTTGATCTCTTTATCTATACATTCGTTTATAGAATGATGAGCATTAAAAGATAAGTTCAACCTAACAAATTTGATCTATCACTAAGTTTGTGTACATATATTCCTTGAAAGACTTTATATATAATCATGAGCATTTACTTTAAACATCAAATCAAAATATGCATTCTTCCAACACACGGAAATGCAATCTTTATCAATAACATGTCCTAGAAACTGCAATCTTTCAAGCCAAATTTCACACTTTGTGAATTTCGCATATAACTTTTCCTTCCGTAGTGTTTCCCACACTATCCTCAAATGTTCAACATGATCTTCTGACGTCATTGAATAAACTAGAATATCATCAATGAACACTACGATGAACTTGTCCAAATACTTCTTGAACACTCCGTTCATCATATCTATAAATGCGGCTGACGCATTAGTCAACCCAAACAACATCACCAGAAACTCGTAATGACCATAACGAGTTCTGAACGCCGTCTTAGGTACATCCTTCTTCCTCACTTTTAACTGATGATACCCTGTACGCAAATCTATTTTAGGAAAATACTTTGCCCCTTTCAACTGATGAAATAGATCATCGATCCTGGGCAACGGGTATTTATTCTTAATCGTTAACTTGTTCAACTCTCGATAGTCGATACAAAGTCGTAACGACCCATCCGTTTTCTTTACAAACAAAACCGGTGCTCCCCAAGGGGACACACTCGGTTGAATGTACTTCCTGTCCAATAGTTCTTGTAATTGAACCATTAACTCCTTCATCTCAACTGGCGCCATCCGATATGGTGCCCTTGAAAATTGTGTCGTAACCAGTAACAGATCAATCACAAACTCAACCTCCCTATCCGGTGGAATACCCAGTAATTCCTCCAGAAATACATCTGCGAACTCTTGAACTATAGGTATCTGGTCCAAGGATACTCCAACTCTTTGGGTATCCATAACATGGCACAGATAACCTACACACCCCTTTCTTAACATCTTTCTAGCTTGTGTCATCGATAGACAACAAAAGCATCTCGGTGATTTACTACCGAAGAACACTACCTTGGTTTTCTTAGAAAGCTGAAGTTTCACACTTTTCCTATGCCAATCTATTATAGCCTTGTGGTTAATCAACCAATCCATACCAAGAATTACATCGAATTCTTTTAAACTTATTATTACCAAATCTACTGATAACTTAATACCTCCAATATCTATGCAACAATCCTTATGAATATGTTCAATGGGGATTATATCTTCGTTTGCTACCTTAACGTCTAAAGGTATTGCTAACTATTCAGGGGTTAATCCTAATCGTTTAGCAAATTCACATGCTATAAAAGAACAAGTAGCACCCGAGTCAAATAACATATAAGCATTTATTTCATTGACTGGAATGATACCTGCTACTACATCCGATGATGCAACCGCATCTTGGATAGTTATATTAAATGTACGGGCTGAGGGTCTACCCACCGATGGTGTTGGTCCAGTAATGGCTAATTTACAACTACCGAAACCCTTATTTCCCTCTAACCCTTCATTTGGGCAATTTCTTGCCATGTGGTCCAACGATCTACAAACAAAACACCCATGATTTTTCTTAGGGTTAGGATAGTTGGGTGACAAATGACCCTCCTGCCCACAGTTATAACAAACTAATTTCTCCTTTAAACAGACTCCCAAATGAGTCTTTCCGTATGTCTTGCATGCCTCCATCCTACACTTAGGATCTCCTTGTTTCACCCCAGTATTCTCAAGGTTAAAGCTCTTTCTCTTTGGCATATTGCCACTACCGCTGGCAACTTCTACCTTATTTCCTCCCTCTACTTTATTCTTATTCTTCCTTTCCTTTTGGTACTGAGACAACGCCTCACCACCACCTTCAGCTATTATTGAATTTTCTAGAATGGTCCCGTAGGAAGCACTCTGAAACACCGAAATCCTACTATAGAGCCAGGGTTTCAGGCCCTGTTCAAACCTACGAGCCTTTCTCTCTTCCGTGTCCACCCGATGTGGACCAAATCTCGCCAATTCGTTAAATTTGACGACGTACTAGGGAACTGTCATATCCCCTTGCTTAAGTTCCAAGAACTTAATCTCCATTCGACCTTGCATGCTAGTAGGGAAATAGTTCTCAAAGAATACCTTCTTGAACTGCTCCCATGTAATCGCCTGTTCTAGCCCCCACCGGTGAGCCTCCCACCAGTAGTTGGCCTCCCCTTTCATCATGTAAGTCGCAAAAGAAGTCTTTTGCGCCTCACCCACGTTTATAATAATAAATGCCTTCTCTATCTCTTTCACCCATGTCTGGGCCTCTAAGGGGTTCGTCGCTCCTCGGAACTCCGGAGGACCCACATTTTTGAATTATTTAAAGGTAGTTGTTCTAGCTACCTTAGGTGCTACGGGAATCCCTCCCCCAACTTGATTAAATGTCTGCCGTTAATAAATTAACGAACTCTTGCATAGGGTTATTAGGACACCCTTGATTTTCATTATATGACTCAGCCTCTTGGTTACGTTGTCTCCTTCTTGGCGGCATAATTCTGATTAAATATATTAAGTTTCACTATTATCTAATTAACTACTTAGTTATCATTCTCAAATAACAACTCATACCACAACAAGCACATTATATAAAAACTTTATTATATTAATTTGCTTTCATATTCAAAACTATTTACACTTTGTTTCCATAGCCAAAAAGCTAATACATTACTATCCCGCAATTGCCTTCTACAAAAATTGGGATTTAGAAAAAGACTACCCTTTAATTATACAAAAGAGGGTTTTATGTCACTACACATATACCAAAAAGATCTAGAGATCTACTAACACTGCCTTACGACATTCTCATGTTTCTGATTTGCTAAAATCGAAATAATATCTCGACTAATCGTATGTCGATTCTACCCTGACTCAATAGAATAACAAGCAATTTTCAGCTTGAAATCCTCGTGAGCACATTCATGGATGTACGAAATCCTAGCAATCTTCTGGTCTTTGTCAACTAGTTTCTTTCGAAGCTATACAACCTCTTCTTTATAATCCCTAGCCTTATCCGTCATCAGCACTTTCTCATCTTGCTATAACTCAAAATCTGCCTCTGCAGACTCCTTCGCCTCATATAGGGTGGTAATCTCCTCGTTCTTTGTCTGCACCACCGTGCGCAGATGCACATTCCTATTAAGCACTGCCAGATACTATGATCTCATTGCATCTGGAGGTGTTGACTCCTGAGTAGGTACCACCATATTAATTGATGTTACCTCCATCTCCTCCTCCACGTCTATCATTATATTCAGATATGACACTATTTTCATTGTTTCCTCAGAGTAAACCTCCCTAGACATGTATTCTTCTGGATCAGAATCTTCTAGAACCACTAACGGTACCTCCGCGACTGGCATAGGTACTATCTCCACTTGGTTCACTGACTCTTCACTTATCACGTGAATGTCTCTATACATTAAGCTATCGTCTGACATCTACAAAACACATAACACGTTGATTAGTACATAATACACAATAGTAGAAGCACAAATCACATTTAATTATTAAGGATTAATTTCCATCTTTTAAATCTTTCAGTACTGAGTTTTCTTAATACTTTATTAATTCATTCGACTCGAATTTCTTTCTTCGGACATTACCTTCCTTACGAGGTTATTAGCCTAAGGTTCTTCCCCCCCTTTAGTTTTATAACCTAATGTTTTGATACCAACTTGTGACGCTCCCAAATCCAGGTATCATCCAACCCCACATATGGTGTTACACGGTACTCGTAACTATACAATCATTCCATTGAAAACACAACAAAATGAATGTAATTACTATCTTCTTTTTACAAATATAATAAAATCCTTTCCCAAGTTCATAAACCGATTACATCATTCATTGTTCGTAAATATAATACATACAACCATACTAATCTATTACAAGATGGTTAACTATCCATCTTAGCCTTGCCCTTATCTCTCTTAGCATTCTTAGTACGCTCAGCTTTAACTGCAATCATATAATTCACGCAAGAAGTGAGCATAAAAAGCTCAGCAAGTCTAACAAAGAATAACATCAATACCACATTTGTGAATTATATGAAAATCTTCTATAACTGAACCAATAGTCATGAAGTATTAAAAAACATTAATACTTAACAATTCATAACATCAATTCCCAAAGTATATAATAATTTAGGAATTTTGAACCGGTCGAAAGACCTTGAACAGTATCTTTCTGTTTCCATACTTGAAAAGGACATCACAACATTAAGGTTGTACATCCGGCATTACTTATGAGCACTTCTAGGTGATCAACCTATAGTACTCTATGTTGATCAACATTCATCCGTTAAATGTATTTACGTTTAAGTTTTGGCAAACTCGCGTGCCCATCAAATAATCGATGAAAAATACTTTTGTTTGTTCATAAACAAACTTACCTTTGAATCCGTACCAAATAATTGGCATAGGATAACGTTATCATTTCTATATAGAAAGATATGTATACAAATCAATCTATCTCTTACGAATATTCTAGCCGAGTTAAAACTGGCATTGACCCTTTCTTTAAAATCATTCATGCAATTCAGTACAATGAATCACAGAAAACTTGACTAACACGAAGGTTAGACAAGCGTTAAGAAAACTTGACTTCAAGCGTCTTCGAATAATTTATTTGACTGTTCTCAGCCCTTACAGAATCTACATGATATATTCATAGAGCACACTGTAATTAGCTACCAAACAATCAATCAAATTGTTTCTACCAACTTTTTTCTCTCCTATGTCATAGTTGACTTTATTTCATTAATAATGTCAATTCGACTTACTACCCTTCATCCCGGCTTGTTAACGATCTTACGTTACTAACTGAACTCAATCATCATTGGTGAAGTACAAATGTCGATTACCGTTATGGTTTATTATTAACGCTTTGTGTTCTTCTTTAGCAAACTAACAACTCGCGTTCAATTCCTAAGTTCATTACCATATACACTAGTATATGCAACGTAGGATTAGTTTTAGTGCACTTATTAAGTATATAAACTTAACTTATATAGGTCTCAGAACAATTAATGTTCAAAACCTAACTTATCTAACAAAAGCCCTGCCTCGGCACCGCGGCGTGGCATTTATACCTAACACTAGCACTGCGGCGCCAATTTAGAATAGCTAAGTCCCGGTTCTTGCGTTACGGCACAAAACTCCTTTATACGAATGGCGCTGCGGCACACTCTTCAGTAGGTCATTACACTATGCACGGCGCTGCGGTGCGGCACAACAAGCATTTTCTGGAGCCGCGGTGCCAAAACTCAGCACCAGAAATTTTTTTACAGATAAAAATTTTGGTGAACTTCCCAGCTTCATAACTTCTTCGTTATAAGTCCGATTTGGTCCGTTCAAAAGCCTACAACTCATAAATTACATACTCTATGCGTTCATATAATAATTTTATAATTCCAAATCCGTTACCCTGAAATTCACTTCTAAATTCATTATTGAGCGTTCGTTAAATGCTGTCGAGCGTTCAATACTCATTTTCTTTGTTTTAAGTTGGAATTCGACGATTCTTGAGCCCACTACTCTTAAACACCCTATCTCACGTGTTGACATTGAAAAAACAACGTTTTCAAGTCTCGCGGCTACTTTCGAGTACTAATCCGGAATTTCTACATTTTTGACGTTTAACGTCTAATTCCGTAAAATTTGTCATAACTTCGTTACTAGTATTCTATATGCCAAATCAAATGGAACACTCCATTGATTTCATATCTAAATCCTATCCAAGAAAGATGCACATATCTTAATAGTGATAGTGTTCAATTTATCCATTAACAACAAAGTTCATTAATCAATATTTCCTACGGTTTTAACTTACGTCAACCCTTACGATTTTTATTTACACATGACTTATAAAGGTTTTACATATTACAAGCCATCCTTATTCCTCCATAAGAGGCATGCTCCATGTGACACCCCTAAACCTGGGACCTTCAATCCCACAGATTTGGTGTTCACTGTCCAATTAAATCATAACTAACTACCCATAAACAAAGTATATAATTAAACTCAAAAATTTAAACAATTATTCTCCCATTAAAGGGTTACATAATCTAAAATAAATCCCAGGTCATCTAACCTTTATTACAATCATCAGCGAAAATTAAAACATAATCATAATTAAATCTATTACATAAGTTTCATAAATAAAAGATACATTAAATGTCGACGTCTAATCAAGCACTTTGCCCTTGCCATTGCCTGTAGAAAGCTCTTCAAACTTCTTAACTTCATCTTTATTGTTTTGTTCAAGAGTGAGAAAACAATTGCTCAAAAGAAGAATGTACAAGAATGTTTTATGAATAACAATTCACTGAGCTTTCAATGGTAAAGTATTTTTACCAGAACAATAAACTTTAATTCAACAGCTATGAGTTTAAAAGAATAATGAACGTTAAGTAACAATAGATATCAACATCAAAGAATACACTGAAGGTCACAAGACCACGAACTATACTCTAGGATTTCAAGTATATCTACTTTAACCTTTAACAGTCTAAAAGACTATAATCATCATCTATGTCCTAGGTTAACAAGTGTTTCTGCTGTAACCTTTAACAGTCTAAACCATTATATGGACCATCATCCCGTACTCTAGGTGATCAGCCTTTTGTACTATGTATTGCACAAACATTTTAACGTTATTGCGTAGCTCAAAAATAATCCCCTAATATAGGGTTGTTCATCTCAGCTTAGATTATCAAGTTCTGAACCAAATGAAGTTTGGTTGGGAATTAACTTCAAAGAATTCTAGATTTTTTAGAACGCTCATTAACCAAGTACTGGTTGAATCAGATATGGACCAATAACTATTTAAGAGTTTGATTATAATATTTTCATGAACAAGGTATATTGATGAATCAATAAGAGCTAGAGTATTAACAACTTCTAAATTGAACAAATGTTATCATCGACAACATACTTTCAAAATTGTGTGAGTATATAAGCAAACCAAAGGAAGTTTGGTTTGGGTTTACTTCAAGGGTAATTTAGAGTTTAGAACATTCATCAACTAAGGATTAGTTGAGTTGGTAAAGAATTACTAGGCATCTTAGAGCTCGGTACAATAATGTAAGATTGGAGAACGAAGATCAAACAACAGTTATCAATAGCTGAATAAACACATTTCTTACAATAAACTTAAAGATTTTGAATAACCAAAATAATCTCGTTTGGAATAAAGAAACAAGGATTAATTAACTTGCTCAACAATAAATGAGGGTTTAAGAACTTGCATAACAATAAATTGCTTAACAAGAGATTAGAGATAGAGAACTTGCATAAGTATAACATGACAGTGAAAAGTAACCTTGCTGAATAATAAAGTAGCAAAGGTTAGGGAACTTGCCTCTTGCATAAGCTATACAATTACAACTCACATAATCCAATATTTTACATATACCATTAGGATTATCACATCAATTAGCTACATACATTAACCTAATAGATTCAATTATCATCTTAGTTACGTCATAACCTTTAGTTTAAGGTCTAACCACATTAATAAACCACATATCACGAATCTGAAAACTCACTAACATATACATAAGACTTTTAGCATCCAAATCACATTTTTAACTCTTATTAATCAATACCACATTTCTGCTTAATCGAATTTAAAGATCAATCAAGTGTTTAAGTCTTCCCAAGACTCATTTATTTATATTAATCACCTTCCATATCTTAGTGTTCATTTCCGAAATCACAAGTGTTAACATCACAAGACTTAGTTACCCTTCAATGTGTATAATAAGTCCTAACATATCGAATTCATAACTTATAAAACCTTTTAAAACTTTGAAATTATCAATGACATGACATGGTTCTGTTTTAGCGTCCTTATTACATGCTTGTTACACTAGTACATAATTAAACTAAGTTATGGCGACATCCTGTGTCCGGTAGGTAGTAGAAGCCATCGTCCCCAAATCGTGGTATATGTAATCACGCCATGCACAAGCCTAGGACCAAACAGTAGCTGCGCCATTTCTTTTTCATGGCACCAGTAGCAAATTACTGGCAGATGTACGATAGAAGCGAAATGTACGAACAAGTTAACGTTTTTAGCCCAACTAACACGAATTTAACCCACAAGACAGTGAAATTAACATGTACAATTGATATAAAACTATCACACACATGTTTCCTCACATATTCAACCACTTAGAATAATTTAACAACAATTTTAACTAATTTAATTCCTTAAATTTCAAATTTTCATATGAACACTCAATTTTTGACATCATTTATAGAAATCATCACTTTGATCACTATTCTTGTCCAAATCACTTCATTCAAACTACGTTCTCTTCGTTTCTTAACGAACTAGCATAAACAAGACTCAATTTATAGTTTATGATATGAATTGACCACAAAAATAGGAACTTACATAAGCCATATGACAAATACATACTGTAGTTACTTTTCCTTCCTTTTAACCGTAATTAGCACAACAAATTCTTATCTAAATGCAAACTTTAACATCATAAACATGTATAATCAAAATTACCAGTTATATATATCAACAATTCAACAAATTGAATTCACAAAACATAAGAAAAATTTGCCGTGAAACACATATACATGTATACACACATATATATTATTAAGGTTCTGAATAATACCTTCGCTTAGCTTGAACAACCTTGCTAAACACATAATTTTTGCTTTGGAAAACTCACGATTTCTCTCCCAACTCCCTCTCAAGTCTTTGTATTCTCTCTCTGAACTTCTCAGTTTTCTCCTCTTAGGCTTAAGCCAAAAATAAAATTGATAACAGGTATACGTAAAATAAAGGAACCGATATGGCCTTAATACGCCTACTAAATATAACAGTTATACTATTATAAATGTATCCCAATTATAAATATATTTTTTATTTTTTATTTTATTTAGAAATTTAAAATTAAAAATCCAAAAGCCATAAGACTTTGTTTGGCAAAAAAGTCTTTAAAATAAAGACTTAATATTTTAAACCTTGTTTGGCAAAACTAAATTAAACTTCTTTAATTTATTTTAATAAACAATTTAGTTTAAAATTTATAATCACATATTATTTATTTGGATTTCTATATCCACATTAATCACACAAATTATTCACATACTATATTTTAAATAAATATTCCACTTTAACAAATATCACAAAATTATAATTTCATTATAATTTTATTTAATAATTTAACACAAAAATTTAAATTATTAAATTAAAACAACAATATAACATCTCATGTTATATTACAACTTTCTAAATTATAAATTAATTTAATTTAGAATATTATCTAATAAATTTAATTCATAAATATTTATTAATAATAACCACATCAATAAAATATTTATTTTATCAATTTCAATAATAAACACACCAAATAAATATTTATATAGTTCAATAAATATTTAATATTACAATTTGAAATTCCGGATTGTTACATCCTTCCCTTCTTACAAGGATTTTGTCCCCTGAATCACAACTCAAACAATCAAATCGTCACATTCTTCCCTCCTTACAAGAATTCTGCCCCCAGAATCGAAGGCACGGACTAAACAAATAACTCAGGGTAATTATACATCATTTCAGTTTCGAGTTCCCACGTAGCATCTTTGATGTTGTGGTTCCTCCATATCACCTTCACAGAAGGTATCACCTTATCCCTGAGCATTTGTTCTTTTCTATCAACTACCTGGATAGAAATTTCCTAGTAGAATAATCATAATGGTTCGTACTTGATCACATGATTACACTCGGGCTTGTTCGATCATATCACTAAAACATGAAAACATTACGAATGCGCTCTAACTGTAGAGGTAAAACTACCTCAAAACAATCTTTTCACTTCATCCATGCTTTCTATACTATAACCATTTTATACACAATATAGTTCATCAAGCTTACCACACTTTGGAAATTCAGAAACTTGCCACAATCATATGAGTTTAAGAACTTATCATAGTCAGACCATAGGCGTCCATTCGCTGAGGGGTTCAAAACATACCATATAATTATAGGTCATGAACTTACCATATGCTTTAGTTTTAAGAATCAAACCTAATCTTAATATCATCTAACTTAATCTTAAAAACCTCTAACTATCAAATATATACATGAGAAAAGAATCACCTTTCCACCATATATACATTGGTAGCGCGACACCGATATTCCAATGGTTATCAACATGATAAACCAAGTATATGCACAAAACCTCTGCCCATATAAAGGTTTGTATGACTTAGTCACCACATGAGTCCTCAATTAAAATCCCACCTAACATTACCTTACTCATAACTATTCTTAACTTGCCCACAACTTGCTCAATGCGGATTATCAAAATCTTCTCGTACGATTAGCACGCCCTCCAATGTCTAGATTTCCTTTTAGTTTGGCAATCAATTTGCAAACGATACGACATACTTAATTCTAATTACGTTCCACGCGCTCTTCCAAACCTTTCTGAAAATTCGATGTAAATCGTGAATCTCGGTTTGACACAATTTACACTGAAACACCGTGCCTTGAGACAATTTCGTTAACATATAACTTCTCACACTGATCGATAGGTAATATGCTAACTTTGACATACTGTAGAATCTATCACCCTATCTTGCCACCAATAGTATTATCGAAGGCAACATATATTTTCTTGCTCCCTAGTTGATTCTGTATATAAATTTTATGTAAAACATCATTTTCAATTCCATATTTCTGTGAAACCTAGTTTCTTCCATCTACTTTCAACTATCCTTCGGTATCGATTATGAATTTGATACCTTCATCCTGGAGCTACTCTTTCTTTACTCTGTCCAGCAAAGTTGTACGATTTTCCATCTGAAAAGTTTTTTTTTAAAGACGTCAGCAACCATAAACATTTAGAATTTTGCATTCACCATCCTTGATCAACTCCGACTATCACTTCAACGCATGCTCAAATATCCCTGTATGAGAATATACTTTAGACACTTATGATCTTTTTATATCTTACACTATTACCTAAAAATAACATCTCTAAATCCTCAGAGCAACCACTAATACCTTTACTCTGAATCGTGAGTCGGACACCCTTTCTCATAAAAATTTTAACTAACGCGATGCATATAAAATGACCCTACCGTTCTGCCTGAACACACAGTCTAAAACATGGTATGATGCGTCGCTATATAACATAAAATTTTCTGCCCATATAAATTCCATCGATTTTCTCGTTAAGTTAGCTAACGAAATGGTTATCTTAAACTTCACGTATCCCACACAATATTTTCTTAATAACTTCTTGATTCACAACACCGATAGACAACTCCACCGTATAGACGTCCTGCAACCAAATTAATAAAATACTACATTTGAATTCCTCAGAGTCTTAAGGTTTAAGCACTTTCTTTGACAATGACTTATCACCATATGATTTAACAACCTCAGAGTTTCATAAATGAAATCGGAAATAAATCCATTGACACCACGTGGCCTTTAATACCAATACGGAAATTCTACACATCAAGTTAAAAGGAATCATTATTCAAACTTTCTATATTTAGGGAAAAGCCTAACTCTTCCCGAAGCGAATCTAGTTTCTAAACGAATTCATCAGGCATAAACTAAAAAGTGGCATTCAAATTAAATAACATGTAGTTATATAAATAACTGATCAAAACCATACCTTGCATTGCGCCCAACATCGTTATGATGATTGATTATTCGGTTGTTTGACTCGGCAGAGCTGATTCTACAATAACCAGTTTGTCACCGCCCCCTATGCTTCTACATGCTTTTCCAACCGCTCTCTTTCGGTACCCTTGAGCCAAGTGTTCCTTCGATCCACACGTGAAGCAGGCTCCCTTCCTCGATCTTGAACACTATGGTGTAATGTGGCCCTTGTGGCCCTTCAAACAACAATTAAAGCACACCTTTTTTCCCTTCAAACAAGCACCTACATGTTTCTTTCCGCAGTTGTTACACACCTCCACCTTCTTCTTTTCCTTCCTTTGCTGATTTTTAGCGTTAATATTATTGTCCCACTTTCTTTTTCGAGCGTTACCGAAATCACTAACACCCACCTTATCATCTTCAGTCTTCTTCCCCTTCTGCTCTTGATTGTATGTCAGTGTATTACCTTCCCCATCTACGTCAATCGTTCTTTCCATCCTATTGTTGTGAACAAATTTGGTTTGAACATCGAGAATTGATTATACAACCAGATATACAGTTGATTTTCTAGTGCTCCCACCAGGAAATTCACCAATTATGGCACTGGATTTGCGTTAGCTTCCCTATTGTATGCATATTGTGACACCCCCAAATCTAGGTACTTCATTCCCACAAGATTTGGTGCTCACTATTCATACATACATACTATCTACACAAATAAAATATTATTTTAACCATAATCCTCCCTTTAAATAGGGCTACATCATCAAATTCAAAAACATCCCAGGTTGTCTAACCTTTACACATCATTCAAATGCGGAAATAAGTTATTACATCACATCATTAAAATAGAAGTCTATCATCAAATTAAAAGTCTAATCATCATAGTAATAATCATAATTACAAGTCTTCATCACTTGTACATTTTTCCATTTCCTTTGCTAGTTGAAGGCTCATCTACCTTCTCAACTTTAGCTGCAATGAGTGTATAAATATGCAAGAGTGAGCAAAACCATTGCTCACTGAATATACAATGAATCAACAGGAGAATAATAATAATAATTACTAACAAAAGGCTCATCGAGACTGAATAGTACTCTAATAATGATAATTGGAAACTGGAATCCAAAATATGGAATATATATCACTAAAGGTCATAAGACCATGAACTATATCCACTGTTGCGAGTAATCTTTCAACTCCAACTTTAACAGACATAAGACTATAAGGACTCCTCGTACTTAGGGGGATCAGCCCTTCGTACAATGTATTGTGTACAAACATTTCAACGCTAAGCGTAAAGTATCCCCTGATAATAATAGGGTTGTTCATCTCAGTATTTAGAGTACAAGTCCGCACTAAAGAAAGTTTGGTTTGGATACGCTTTCAAGGGTAATTTGAAGTTTAACGAACATCAGCTAGAGGACTAGTTGAATCAATGGTGTTCGATAACACAACAGTTGTTAATAACAGCATAACATAGAATAATTGAGAATCATAAGTGAACTGATTATACATATTAAACTCATGCTTGAAACAACTATAGAACATAAGTATTCAACAAAATGAATAAAATGGTAAACCTTTGCTTGAACAATAAATAAGCTAAGATTAGGATCATATAACATTAGAAAATGAAATTACTGAACGTACATTAACTGATAGCAAGCTGGAAACTAAAAACTTGCTCAACATGGTATTAACTCATACAAGGAATTAAAATAGTTCAATAATAGAGACTAGAGTTCAAAAACTGCGTTCATTATACAATAATAGAACTTGTTGGAAGAATGCATATCTTTATTTGATGTTTAAAGTAAATACTCATGATTATATGTAAAGCCCTTCAAGGAATATATGTACAAGGGCTTAGTGATAGATCAAAATTGTTAGGTTGATCTTAGCTTTTAATGTTCATCATTCTATAAATGAATGTATAAATAAAGAGATCAAAGATGTTAGGTTGATCTATGACTTGAAACGTATAGATTTGCTTCAACAAGAATCGTAGTCTATCAAACTGATCAACAGATTGCAAAATCCAAGGCAGGATCGTAGAGCTTAGAAGATTATAGTGTATCTGCCTTGAAGGACCTCTTCTGAAATCGTAGAGTGGTCCAGACGTTTGCCAAAGCTATACTCAGAGATCGTAGTGTACTCACGGAAATGTAGAGTCTGTAAGACGAGCAAGCAAAGATCGTGGTGTACAAACTCTTGATAAGAATCGTAGTGTTCTCTTCAGACCATGCACCAAAGAGACAAGTCACCACGATATGGATCGTAGAGTATCATCTGTCTTGTGTCAGAAGCATCGAGACCTACCTTTTGTTTGGAGACAAATTCCAACAAATGTGGAATGAGTTTTGAACGTTGAAGCACTCACCAGTCCCAACGGTACAATAGATATCCTTTGTATTGAACAAAAGGAATGTGTTCAAGAATCTTAGGAAAGGACCATGGGGCAGAGGAAAACTCCTTTTCAGGTGTTAGGTGAGAAAGCAGTCTGCCGTGTCAGTGGGCTAGATTATAAGTCAGAAGATGTGCAGAAAAGTCTCCATCAAAGCTCAGAAATGTCAAATTCATTTAATGTCTCATCAGATGACTTCAACGGATAGATTTCAAAGATCACATATATACAGAATACATACAGATGTGAGAAAAAGCAAGCATTGAACAAAACACACAAGAACACTCAACGCTCAACTCTACGATCAGAGAAAAAGAGGAAGCTTGCTCATCTACTCAGTTCTTTCGAACAAGTGCTTAACTGCAACTGAGTAGCCTCAATCACATTCTCAACAACAACTAATCAACTGAAGTAAGAGTTCCAAGTCTAAAGGACTTGAAGAGTTCTAAGTGAACTGTGAAGAACCAAGTCTGCTGCACTTGAAGAGTTCAAGAGTGAACTAAGAAGTGCCTAGACTGCTGGTCTAGAAGGAATCTGTGAGATTCAGAAAGTGTAAAAGACATCCTTAGTGGATTTCCTACTTAAGGAGTAGAAGAGTGGACTAGAAGCCTTAAGTGCTCTATACCACTTAAAAATAACTCTGTCTATTTTATTCTTGCCATAACTGTTATAACTGTCATAACTGTCTCACTCTCATTAACTCACTATCAAAAGGGGATTTTAAAGAATCCATAATTTCGCTGTGCTTAAGATCTTTATCAAAACGGTTTTAATACGAAGAAAAGTTTTTAATATCTATTCAACCCCCCCCCCCTTCTAGATAACTATTGTGCCTCCGGGAACTAACAATTGGTATCAGAGCAGGTTCTATTATATAGCCTACAAAGCTTGAGTAGATCCAATGTCACACTTACCAAGTGAATCAAAGACTGGAGGAGGCAGCAAGCCACCTATTTGCAACAAAGACAAATTCGCTAACTGGAAGGTTAGGATGCAAGCTTATATGGATTCAATAGATGAAGATCTATTTGAAACTGTTCAAAGTGGGCCCTACATTCCTACAAAGCTTGCACCAACTACAGACGACCCAAACAAAATACAAATCAAGGTCAAAGAAGAATGGACAAAAAATGAGAAGAGAGTTGTCCAGCTTCATAAAAAGGCCAAGAACATCTTATTTCAATCCCTAGAAGATGATCTGTTTGAAAACGTGGTTAACTGCAAAACAGCAAAGGAGGTTTGGGAAGCTTTACTCATCATTCATGAAGGAACAGAAGAAGTCAGAGAAAACAAACATTCTCTCTCGACTCAACAATATGAGATGTTTGCTCATGTTCGAGGAGAGAACGTCACTGCCATATACGAGAGATTTAATATTCTGCTCAACTCTTTACGAGCCTATGGAAAGATCTATCCAAACAAAGATCTAATCATAAAATTCATGAGAGCCTTACCAAGCAAGTGGGACGCCAAAACCACTGCCATTAGAGAGTCAAAGAATCTACATGAAATGACTATTCAACAACTATATGGCAACCTCCTTACTTACGAACTGGAACTGACACAACGAGCAGAAACGTTGTCTGAAGGAAGAAAGACGGACAAATGTGTTGCTCTCAAAGTAACTGAAAACACCTCCAAAGTCAACACTGAAGTTGATTCTAACTACGATGAAGATGATGATGAGGACTTTGCAATGCTAGTGAAAAGACTAAGAAGGTTCATGCGACAAGGCAAAACTAGCAAACCAAAGAAAGTCAGCAACTACAGCAGCCAGGAGCAAATGAATGACCTATGCTACAATTGCAAGAAACCTGGCCACTTCATTGCCAACTGCAACAAACCTCTCAGAGAAGAACTCAAGAAGAAATCACATGCAAATAAGGAATACAAAGGCAACAAAAGGTCATTGAAGAAAGACAAAGGCCTTATAGCTGGAGGATCATGGAGTGACTCAAACAATGACTCAACTCCAGAATCTGGAGATGATGAAGATCCTTAAATGGCAAATCTCTACCTGATGGCCAAAAATGCAAGGGACAAACAGAACTCCAACATACATGAAGTAAGTATCGATGAGGTATTTGAATTCAACTCTCCTGATGTAGATATTGATGACCTTAGAACTGCATTACATGGCATAACATCTGATCTGCACCAATAAATGAAGTAGTTTAGAGTTCTGTCTAAAGATTATTCACTTATTCAAAAGGAGAAAGAAAAAGTTCAAGAAGAACTGGAAACAATCCTTCTCAGTACTGATTCTCTCTCCAAGTTTGAAGCTGAGAATAAGCTCTTGAGACAAGCAAACGAGCTTAGTGCACAAAGAGAGTCTAGTCTAACCTCCAAAATTGAGGATCTAGAAAAGACAGTCTCTACATGGAATAAATCCTCTTCATCCATGGACACCTTAATCTGTAACTAAAGAAGTGTCTCTAATAGAACAGCGTTAGGGTTTGGGGAATCTACCTCAGAGTCATGTGTGGAAAAAACAAAGGAAATTAGCACTGGTAATGCCTCAAGTTTTTGTAGAGGCATTATATTTATGAAATCCTCACAAAAGGATGGGCCTGTCAAACCATGCTCAGTTGATTAAATTTATATTCCCAAGAGTAAGGGATCTCATGTCGGTCTAGGTTTCAGAAAAGAGAAGTGTAATCTAGCTACTACTCATCAACCTCGAAGGATCGTAGAGTCCAATAAAATCAACTCTATGAACCAACCAAGAAGGTACAGTAGAAGTAAAATATACTCCTCACAAATCATTAAACAAGAGAACACGTGGAAAAGGGAATATCAGCCTAGCAGGAGGATGACCAATAACCCACAAAAGTCTAAATGGAGGAAGAACTTTCACACAAACAAACATGCATCATATCAAATGTTTTGTGTGCTACAGGTTTGGCGACAAGGCTACAAAATGTTATTATAATTCCATGCATGTGAGACCCAAAATCAAGGAGATTTGGGTCCCCAAGGGTACTTACATAGTATAACCCATGCAAGTATGGGTACCAAAATGAAGGTTTAATGTTACCTCAGGAAAAGAGCTCCACGAACACAACCTGGTATCTGGACAGTGGATGTTCAAGGCACATGACTGGAAACAAAGCCCTTCTGTCTAACTACATAGAGAAGGAGGGTCCCTCGATCATCTTTGGAGACAACAGCTCTGGCAAAACAAAAGGATATGGGTCAACTGGAAATGGTGTGGTATCCTTCAGTAGAGTGGCCTATGTGGAAGGACTACATCATAATCTTCTAAGCATTAGTCAACTCTACGACAAGGGTCATCAAGTAACATTCCTCATCAATTAATGTCAAGTTCGAGACCTGAAGTCATCTGCTGTGAAGCTAACTGAAACAAGAGAAGGAACTGTCTACACAGTAAATCTTGGACAACTGAGCTCAGATGAGACAATATGCTTTCTAGCTACAGCATCTGAAGAAATAAGCTGGCTATATCATCGAAGATTATCTCATCTCAACTTCAAAAGTATGTCCAAATTAGCTTCAAAAGATCTAGTTGTGGGCCTACCCAAGTTCAACTTCGTTAAAGAAAGGTCGTGCAATGCCTGTCAACTTGGGAAATAGACCAGAAGCACATTCAAGAGCAAAACTGCCAATTCAATTGACAAGCCTCTGCAATTGCTACACATGGATCTTTTTGGACCAATTCATACGACGAGCCTTGGAGGAAAGAGATACTCTCTTCTCGTAGTTGATGACTACACCAGATTTACATGGGTGTTCTTTCTAACCTCAAAAGACGAAACAAGCTCTCAGCTGATCAAAATGTTCAAGTTGGTAATGAATGAGAAAGGAGAGAAAATCAAGACTATAAGGAGTGATCATGGAAGAAAATTTGATTTCTCATAAATGGACTAGTTCTACACAGACAATGGCATTAGTCACAACTTCTCAGCTCCACGAACTCCCCAACAAAATGGAGTAGCTGAGAGAAAGAACAGGATATTGATAGAAGTTGGAAGGACTCTACTAGTAGCAGCCCATCTACCTGAGTACTATTGGGCAGAAGCTGTTAACAATGCATGCTATACTCAGAATAGATCACTCATACACTCTACGATTAAGAAGACTCCTTATGAACTATGGAAAGGAAGAAAACCAAGTGTCAGCTACTTTCATGTTTTCGGTTGTGCATGCTACATTCTTAACAATGGAAAGCAGTACTTGACAAAGTTTCAACCAAAATCAGACGAAGGAATCTTTCTTGGATACGCCATAGACAGTAAGGCCTACAAAGTGTTCAATAAGAAGACACTGAGTGTTGAAGTCTCGATTCACATCATCTTTGATGAGACAGACTTAGACAAAACAATGCCTCAAGACACTACGGCCAATAGTTCAGACACTACGAACGAGGTCATCGAGCTCAACACTACGATCGTAATACCAGACAGTGAAATCATTGAGCAATGAAATGAGATCGTAGAGAGGCATATGCCAGACAATGAGCCTCCACAGCAAGAAGAAGAAATAGATCTTGAAGATCTAAGACAAGAAGGTATAAGAACACATGTCCCAACAGGAAGTAGATGGGCAAGAGATCATACTCAAGATCTAATCATTGGAGATCCGAATGCAAGAGTCCAAACAAGAGCTGCTACCCAAAATAAATGATTTTATCTAAGCTTCCTATCACAAATAGAACCGAAAAAGATAGAGGATGCTATGGAAGACTCCAGCTGGATAAAGGCCATGCAATAAGAACTTAATCAATTCAAAAGAAACAAAGTATGGAGACTGGTTCCAAGACCAAAGAATCATCCTGTTATTGGAACCAAGTGGGTCTTCAGAAACAAGATGGATGAAGATGGAGTCATCACCAGGAATAAGGAAAGACTAGTGTCCAAGGGCTACTCTCAGGAAGAAGGCATTGACTACGATGAGACATTTGCACCTGTTGCCAGACTAGAAGCCATCAGAATAGTCCTTGCCTTTGCTGCTCACATGAAATTCAAGGTCTTTCAGATGGATGTCAAAAGTGAATTCCTGAATGGTGAACTTCAAGAAGAAGTCAACGTAGAACAACCTCTAGGTTTCATCAATCCATCTCTTTCTAATTATGTCTTTAGATTAGACAAAGTCTTATATGGTCTTAAACAAGCACCTAGAGCATGGTATACAACACTAACTAACTTTCTTATTGAAAATTGAATCACTAGAGGTAGAGTAGATACCACACTATTTCTTAGAAAGCATAAAGATAAAGTCCTACTAGTTCAAATATATGTTGATGATGTTATCTTTAGATCTACTGATGAAAAGTTATGCAAGAGATTATCCAAGCTTTTGTAGAGCAAGTTTGAAATGAGCATGATGGGTGAGCTGTACTTCTTCCTTGGACTGAAAGTAAAGCAAACTAATGAAGGAATCTTCATAAACCAAACCAAGTACATTAAAGACTTACTCAAGAAGTATGGCATGGAATCAGCCTCTCCCATGAAAACCCCAATTACTCCTGCAACCAAACTTGCAAAGATGAAAAAGGTAGAAGTATTAATATAACTCAATAAAGAGGTATAATAGGCTCTCTTTTATATCTTACAGCCAATAGACCAGATATAATGTTTGCAACATGCATTTGTGCCAGATTTCAAGCTAATCCTAAAGAATCACATTTAACAGCTGTAAAGAGGATTTTCAGGTATCTCAAGGGTACACCTCACGTGGGACTTTGGTACCCCAAGGAGTCCTGATTTGAACTAACAGGATACACAGATGATTATTTTGTAGGCTGCAAAATAGATAGAAAGAGTACTAGTGGCACCTGTCAATTGCTAGGTAATAGACTTGTGTCTTGGTTTAGCAAGAAGTAAAATTTAGTATCTAGTTCAATTGCAGAAGCTGGATACATTGCTGCAAGCAGCTGCTGTGCTTAGATCCTATGGATGAAAAACCATCTAGCAGATTATGGGTTTAAATTCAAATCCATACCCATTCACTACGACAACACAAGTGCTATTGCAATAACTCATAATCATGTCATCAATTCTAGGACTAAGCATATAAAAATAAGGTATCACTTCATCAGGGATCATGCGCAAAATGGAACAATATCCTTACAATATATCCCTACTGAAAATCAAATTGTTGATGTTTTTACAAAACCTCTAGATGAATCCAGATTTAACAAACTGATAAGTGAGCTAGGCATGCTTAACTTGCAACCTTGAAAAAATATGCTCTAGTTTGTGCTAACCATATAGATTTAAAGGCTATGTTCAAAAACAAAGACATGATCAAAGGAAGTCCACGATCGTAGAGCCAAAGTGTCATAAAAGACAACGATCGCAGTGCAAACTAAATGATCGCGGTGCAGACTCAACGATAGCAGAGTACCATCAACAAAATAAAGGAGCATCCTGTGATGATGAAGATAAAATGTAATAACCGTGAATTTTAAGTCACTATATATGTATGTACATTATTGATATTTCAAACTTTGTGTTATACATTGATTTAATATGTGACAACATATGTGAAGTGGTGTATGGGTCAATTAACATATATACTATAGTTATGGATATATACAATTATAGATTTCATTAAAAATGAAAGCTTCGTAACCTAATTATACATTAGATGAGACAATTAAATAACCTAAGGGTTATGGTAATAAGGCAAAGTTAGTATTTAATATGTATACTAACCTAAGTGGATAATCTTGTTATTTCAAGTGACTAATAATTTTTAAGCCTAATTCTAGTAAACCTAATTAGGTTATGAGCTAAAGTCACATGTTTAGGTAATTAAATTTCTTAAGATTAGGAATGGAAACCCTAAATAATCAAATTGTGTAACATATATTAAAATTGTTAGACTATGTTTATTACATTGCCCAAAATAATTAAGGAGGGAGCCCAAATGAAATAACATGCAAACCAATACTTAGCCCACTTGATTAAGGGTATTTTAGACTTTTGATTAATCAAATTTGTGCATTAAAATAAAAGCTAAATGGTGGATAAAATGGGCTAGAAGATACCGGTCATATTAGGCCAAATAAGGAAACTAATTAAGCTAATCAATGTCTATTAGTAGTAACTCTTACACACAAGGACATGTTTGTCAAGCTCCCATTTGTTGCCACTCTATTAAGCACCCTTAATCATGATTAGACTAATTGAAGTGATAAGGCAAAGCTTTTATCCATGGGTCAAGGAAAGTATGGGGGATAATAAGGAATCAACCATTTCATTTTGCTAGAATACTCCACTTTCTCTCATTCTTCTTCTTCTAACTTTTTCTCCCAAGCTAGCAACTTCAAGAGAGAGAAAAGAGAGAGAGGTTCGGCTAGAGAGAGAGAGAGAGAGAGGAGTGCTATTTTGTTCATGCATCCTAAGTTTAGATACTACTTTTGTAAATCAAGGAAGGTAGCCAATAAATCAAGGTATAACCTAACTTTCATCTTCTTCTTCTACTTTATTTTATAGCTTGAGTTTTGTTGGGGGTTATGAGCAAATACTCAAGATACCCTAGTTCTAGATATCATCATGTATGGAACTAAGTATCTTGAGTGTTAGATCAAAGGCTTAGAGGAAGAAAATGAGCATATGTTCTCCAAGGGTGAAA
This sequence comes from Panax quinquefolius, assembly GCA_020205615.1. NCBI lineage: Eukaryota > Viridiplantae > Streptophyta > Magnoliopsida > Apiales > Araliaceae > Panax > Panax quinquefolius. The sequence goes on along the minus strand of JAINUW010000660.1, from coordinate 497,340 downwards.
ACTCTTGTTTTTTTTCCACTAAATCTTGTGTAACTCAAGTTTTACAACTTGGATTTGTGATCCGTCAAAGGGAGGTGCTAGATAGATGAGTTACCTAGTAAACCCAAGTGATAGAATACAAATCTAGCAAGTTTTGAAATCTTTGGGGATGTTTTCCCCAAAACAGTCCACTTTGAATGTTAAGGGTTCAAAACCCTAAAATAGTTACTGTTCCATTTTTTCTTGAGGCTATTTCAGTTTGTTTCTAGTCTTTTAAAAATCTCAGAAAAATCACAGAGATACCTTGAGAAGTTATCTACATGTAGGAAAAAGAACGGATACGTTTCAAGTTATAGGTTGTGCGTAATGACTATTTTCGTAAAGGACTCCAAAATATTAACCTTCAAATATCTCAATGTGTATACACTAGAAAATTCCAAACTTTTTACAGTAGGTTCATATATGTTATGAGAGAATACCCTGCAAATTTCAGATTTATCTGAGCAAAACTCAATTTATGAAAAATGGAGCAAGATCCGAGTGTTTTGGGCACATTAAAAATAGTAAATCATTTTCTAAAATTCCAGAAAATTTTGGGGATCATTGTTGGTTCATATTCTGTCAAAATCCAGAAGTTGAGAAGTTTTGGAATCAGTTTGCTATTTTTCCTAACAATGATTAAGTTTTGAATAAAAGAAAATAAATAGTTAAATGATGTCTTTAATAATAAAAATGTGATTTTTATGCTTGAATACTCATAATGTATTATATCATGACTATCTTAGGGCATTTTGGTAATTTATGATAAGAAATATTATTTATGACCTTTTAAGGATATTAAATAAGAGGTTTAATAAAGGGTGAACAATTAGAATAAATTGTTTATTAATCAAATAAATTATTAAAATCATAATATTAATAATATTAGAATATGATATTGTTAAGTAAATAAAAATATTAAGATTAAAATTTCTATAAAATATTATTAAATGGTTAATAATATTTGATTTAAACTTTAATAAATGATTAAAGTATTATTAAATGATTAATAATATTAGTAATGGAATAAGATATTATTAAATGATTAATAATATTAGTAAATGAATAAAATATTATTAAATAAGTAATAATATTAGTAAATGAATAAAATATTAGTAAATGATTAAAAGTATTATTAATTTATTAATGATGCTAAAGCATAAGTAAGATATTATTAAGGTAATAATATTAATGCATGATTAAAATATTATTAAGAGGATTAATAATATTAGTAAGGTATTAAAATATTATTAAGGTGTTAATAATATTAGTAAGCGATTAAAAGTATTATTAGGAACAAATAATACTAGGAGGTGAATTAAGTATTATCAAGATTAATGATATTAAGTTGTTATTTAATAGTAACATTATATAGGCAGGATAATGTTTATAAGATCTAAATGTAATGTATAATATCTATGTGATTGCATAAACTAATGTTATGCTATGACTAATTGAAAGATTAACTATAAGTCTCTCAAAGGAAGATAATTTAACTGCATAGTGGATATAATTTAATTGCATAGTCGTAATCTACAGACAAGGCAAGTTTCCTAACTCAAACTTGAGTTATTATTTTCAAAGCATGTTAGTGAATAATTATTGATGTTTATTCATATCTATATTAATTATTGAAATTCGCACTTTGTGCAATTGAATTCATGTTCTACTATTATTGAACTGTGAATTAAATTAAAGTTCTTTCATTCATAAACTATTTACGAGATAGATCTATGCTAATTGTATCAGCTAGATCAAGCATGTCTAAATTTGTTAAATCAAACGTGTTTTAAATAGTTGTTCTTATTAAATTAATATGATAAGAACTCTTGACTGAGAAATGGACGAATTTGATTAAGACATGATATCAATGCCGGATTATTAAGTGTTTATGCATAAATCACGAGGTATGAAAGGTTGATCCCCTTGAATACCAAACCTTATTAAGAGGTCCAGTTTAACTAACTGAGAACCTTGGCAAATGTTCATGGTTATTTCAAAACCACTCAGTTCATGTTATTCAATTATCGAATATTCAATTGTTGATTATTAATTCATGTTCCTTCACAATCTTATACTATTGTTGAACACTGAACGTAATATTTCTGTAACGCCCCGGAAAATCGAACATTTTGTAATTACTTTTAATAATGAATAAAATAATATTATCTATTATTATTACGTGTTGAGAAGATGAATGTCGTTTTATAACATAGAAATGTCGGAATATCGTAGTATTTTAACTACGTGAATGAATTAAGGTGTTTGAATTTCTAAGACGAAAATAAAAGCTTTCCGAGAAATTTTCTGAAAAACACTATTCATCGATTTCTACTCGGGAATTATTTTTGAACTTCTAAGAAATAGGTAACGTTATAATATCAAGGCGATATTGATTATGTATTAATAATCTAAGTATGGAAAACGTAATATTTCGCATGTGGACCTAATTTGGGAGCGTTAGGTTTATTAAGCATTAAGGAAATACAGTTGTGATCATATAATGTGTATACATTATATGAAGTAATGGATGTAAGTATAATACGACGTATTGTACTATTATGTATGAAGAATGAAATAACGTATATTACAAATTAATATACGAGTTAGTATATGAAGATTATACATGGGGTATAAATGTTAAGTTATGTAATTTAAGGTAATGAACTTGTAGGATTAATAGCCTAATATAGAAGTCCAATATAATGTGACAATCAAGCCCAAGTGTTTGATATATCATTAGTCCAAACTATGGACTACAAGCCCATTAAGAAAGTAGTTAAATTAATTATCAAAGCCCAATGAAAAGCCTTGATCCATGGTTCAAACCAAGTAGGAAATGGGTAAGCTTGATGGGCAAGGTTTATGTGTGGTGACCAAGTGATGTGATGAGCAAGTATTGTGGCTAGCAAGTTACTTAATTGCTAGGTTATGAATAGTAAGAAGGTGGAGGATAAGGAGGTGGAAAGAGAAGGTGGGATGGTTTAAAGTCCATTTTGCCCTAAACTTTGTTGGCCTATAAATACCAAGCTCATTTCAATTTTATGGGGTGTTTTAATTTCATCCAACTCCTCTCAAATATAAGCTACTTATTTGGTAGAGAAAATAAGCACTTTTAAGTCAAAGTTAGATTTTCCAAGAAGAAGAAGTTAGACTTCAAAGGTAATGATCTTGTGTCCAATGTTCTTTCATCTCTATTATAATAGGATGATAAGGGAAGTGTTATTAATTAACATGTATGCTAAGATCATGTAATAGGTTAATAAGGAATGAACTTAAGTCGAATAATTTGGATAAGCAACTTGAACATTAATAAGTTGCTAGAACCATAAAGAACTTATCATATGTTGTCATATGATGATTAGTATGTTGAATATAGCATAAGAACATTGATTAGTGGACTTAAGTTATTAATAAGTCATGAGCATGAAGATTTATAGTTCATAAGTTAAATAAGTTATTGACTTATGAGAATAAGTCAAAACCTACTTTGACTGTAAGTTGGTTTAATAAGTAACTTGTAATGATCTTATGTTGATTAAAATCCATTTAGATTCATTAAGAATGTAGTTTTACCGGAATTCACACGATTGGACGATAATCGTCGAATCTGTGAAATTCTCAGAATAGAAGTCATATTTTGAGTTTGAAGTCGGAAACATTAGTTTTCGATGGAGACAAGTCGTATTTGGCATTATAGAGTTGCAGACTTGAAAATGACCAAATTTCGACTTAGAACGAAGAAACGAGCATTGAACGTCCACGGACGTTTATCGTTTTCGTTAAAAATGAACAAATAGGACAAATTTTAGCAAACGAAGTCAAATAGATAAAATTCTTGGATGAACGCATAGAGTACATAATTTGTCAACCGTAGCCTTTTGAACGAGCCAATTCGGACTTATAAGGAGGAAGTTATGCGTCCGGAAAGTTCACAAAATTCAAAATATGCAAAAATTTTCGAAGGCACAGAGTTGGCCACATGGCTGACCCAACCCAAGGCAGGTGGCGGCAACTTACCGCAGAATAAAGGTTTCGAGGCCTCATCTACTAACTCCAATGCCTACACGCCGAGATGAAGATCTATAGGTGGCGCCGCGACGCCAGTCATAAGAAATTGTTAGAAAAGAATGTCTTCAAATATAGAATTAAAAGGGACTTGATAGTAATGAATTAAGGTATATGCATAACGTTGTTAAGACATTGTAAGGCACTAATGAATGATGATTAAGAGTTAATAATCAAGAAAAGATTAATGAATTATGAATTTCGTAATGAAAGCCGGAAACCCATAATAGTGGATCTAAGTCAGGATTTACAATGAGATGAAGGGTAAGATATAATAGTATACATACTTGATTATGTATGACTTAATGTGGTACGTTATATGATCATGTGTTGTAGAAATATAGAAACTTAAAGTGTACAAGTGTTAATCAGTAAGTAGACGCTAAAGGTAAGTATTCTAACCCTTGTTTCAGTTCAGTCTGAACAAGTTTTGCAATTCATGTATTCTTTTGCATGAAGTCTTGAATGATGAAGTCTTAAGCCAATTCTTTCGGCTAGACTTATATTATGAATCTGTCAAGCATGATTTATATTTACCAAGTTATATTGGTATGGTTTTCAATCGATGACCAAGTATGCTAAAATGTTTTTATCGTTTAACGACAGACACGTGGGCATTGATGGGTACAGAAGAGCCAACTATGAGCAACTATTTTTATATCTACCCATGATGCCTTTCCATTAAGCTCAAATTCTAAACTATTGGAATCACATGTTTTGGAGCTTCAAAGAGTATCCAGCCATCTCAGTGCTAACTAATGGATTCTTAGGAAGATTCAACTTTGCCAAGAAGCTACTCACAAACAACTCTTCCTCAAGGAATGAACCTAAGGTACTGTATATCCCAACCCTCTTCAGAGTTAATCACTTGCCATCATCTTCAGTCAGTCAATTTTATGAATTTCCACGATGGTTGGAAGTAACTCTACATGCACTAAATCAATTTCCAGTTGCAGAATCCCAAAATTCTTCAACTGATGAACCAAATCTGACCAAGTCTATACTACTCCCACCTTCCATCATCTCTACGATCACTGACTCTAGCCCAATTGTAGAGTCCACAAATTCAGCAACGAATACTTCAATCTTGATCTTGCCCTCTATTCATTGCAAGATCAATTCAAGAACACACCACCTCCTCCATAAATTCCCCAACTGAATGAAATTCTTTCAGAGTTGTCCACAAAGGCTGATTTGTCAGCAATGTGTGCGAAAGTGATCAAGGAACTCGATGAGAGTCTTGAAGATCACACTGCACTTATTTAGATGTGGTTAACATCAATGATCAATGCTGCAAATAACTTCCCAAGGTCTCTGAGCTCTCTAAAACGCTTAAAGAGATCATCAAAGAAATTCTTAAAAGCATAAAAGACAGGGATGACATCCACTTCCTCGCAGCTAAAAAACAACGGGATGTTGTCTTCATCTTACACAAGACTCAAGAATCTCAGAACAATCTCATGATAAAAAGCATCACAAGTCTCCAAACCGTAGTAAAGGAATTTCAAGACTTTTCCATGGGTCAAATTCATCATACTGAAATTGTCCTGAACATCCTTCAACGAAATGAAACTCAATATAATGCTTTAACCAAGAAAATCAAGAAGACATTACTCAAACTCAAAGTCAACTCAACGAGCTTGTCCAAGGAGTAACTCGTCTCTCCGAAGACATTCGAACCCTTGATGCTGACATAAAGGGGGAGAATAAAGGGAAAGGAGATCAAGGAGGCAAGGGAAAAGGCAGAGGTGAATTCCAACCTCAATCCTCAAGGAATCCTCCTGCAAGGAAAATCCACCAGCAGACTCCACGATCCAGCCATCAGACCCAAAGATCTAATCATCAAGAAGTTTTAATGGGTCAACCATTAAGGAGTCTAGGGCCAACTACCAGCTCTCATGAGGTAACAACAATAGGCCTAAGAATGCCAATTGGAGATCCTGCATTCATGAATAGGCATGATCACAATCCAAGACTAAGCCCAAGTGAGCTGGAAGACTTAGCCAGGAGAGACAAAGCAAGCAGAAAAAGGAGAGCTGAGGAATATGCAAATCCTCCGAGAAGCAAAAGGCCGAAGAAATAGAGATAAGTTGAATTTTAATTCTTATTGATGTATTCAAACTTAAATGTAATATCTATCTTCATACATCAATAAATTCATGCTTATTCTCTAGAAATTTTAGCTGCTCACTGAAATATTAAGTCATATTTACTTTGCTGCAACTGTATATAGAATTTGATAATCATGACAACAAATCTCCTTGGTTATGTCAACATCAAATAGGGGGAGATTGTTGGAAGAATGCATATCTTGATTTTATGTTTAAAGTAAATACCCATGATTATATGTAAAGCCCTTCAAGGAATATATGTACAAGGGCTTAGTGATATATCAAAATTGTTAGGTTGATCTTAGCTTTTAATGTTCATCATTCTATAAACGAATGTATAGATAAAGAGATCAAAGTTGTTAGGTTTATTTATAACTTGAAACGTATAGATAGGCTTCAACAAGAATCGTAGTCTATCAAGTTGATCAACAGATTGCAGAAGCCAAGGCAGGATCGTAGAGGTGTGAAGATCGTAGTGTATCTGCCTTGAAGGACCTCTTCTTAAATCGTAGAGTGGTCCAGACGTTTGCCAAAGCTATACTCAGAGATCGTAGTGTGCTCTCGGAAACGTAGAGTCTGAAAGACGAGCAAGCAAAGATCGTGGTGTGCAAATCCTTGATAAGAATCGTAGTGTTCTCTTCAGACCATGCACCAATGAGACAAGTCACCACGATATGGATCGTAGAGTATCATCTGTCTTGTGTCAGAAACATCGAGACCTACCTTTTGTTTGGAGACAAATTCTAACAAATGTGTAATGAGTTTTGAACGTTGAAGCACTCACCAGTCCTAAAGGTATAATAGATATCCTTTGTATTCAATAAAACGAACGTGTTCAAGAAGCTTAGGAAAGGACCATGGGGCAGAGGAAAACACCTTTTCAAGTGTTAGGTGAGAAAGCAGTCTACCGTGTCAGTGGGCCAGATTGCAAGTCAAAAGATGTGCAGAAAAGTCTCCATCAAAGCTCAGAAATGTTAAATGCATTTTATATCTCATCTGATGACTTCAACGGACAGATTTCAAAGATCACATATATAAAGAATATGTATAGATGTGAGAAAAATCAAGCATTGAACAAAATGCACAAGAACACTCAACGCTCAACTCTACAATCAGAGAAAAAGAGGAAGCTAGCTCAGCTACTCAGTTCTTTTGAACAAGTGCTTAACTACAACTGAGTAGCCTCAATCACAATCTCAACAACAACTAATCAACTGAAGTAAGAGTTCCAAGTCTGAAGGACTTTAAGAGTTCTAAGTGAACTGTGAAGAACCAAGTCTGCTGGACTTGAAGAGATCAAGAGTGAACTAAGAAGTTCCTAGATTGCTGGTCTAGAAGAAATCTGTGAGATTCAGAAAGTGTAAAAGACATCCTTAGAGGATTTCCTATTCGAGGAGTAGAATATTGGACTAGGAGCCTTAAGTGCTTCGAACCACTTAAAAATAACTGTCTATTTTATTCTTGCCATAACTGCTATAACTGTTATAACTGTCATAACTGCCTCAAGAGTTCTAAGTGAACTATGAAGAACCAAGTCTGCTGCACTTGAAGAGATCAAGAGTGAACTAAGAAGTTCCTAGATTGCTGGTCTAGAAGGAATCTGTGAGATTCGGAAAGTGTAAAAGACATCCTTAGTGGATTTCCTACTCGAGGAGTAGAATAGTGGACTAGGAGCCTTAAGTGCCCTGAACCACTTAAAAATAACTATGTCTATTTTATTCTTGCCATAACTGCTATAACTGTTATAACTGTCATAATTGCCTCACTCTCATTAACTCACTATCTAAAGGGGATTTTAAAGAATCCATAATTTCACTGTGCTTAAGATATTTATCAAAACGGTCTTAATATGAAGAAAAGTTTTTAATATCTATTCAACCCCCCCTTCTAGATAACTTTTGTGCCTCCGGGAACTAACAGAACTTAAGAAACTTGCTTAATTATAAACAAGTTAAAATGAATCAACCAAATGAGAATTTCAAATAACATTAGAGTTAAAGTTTTCTCGAATGAAATTTAGGAACAATTGACTTGTTCAATAATAGTTGAAATAGAAAACTTGTTCAATCCAAGGAATAAAGCTACACAATGTAATAATGAAACTAGCTCCATGAAAGTATAGAGTTAGAAAACTTTTCTCAATGTAAAAAGATAGGGTTTAGAAACTTGCCCAGAGTGTAAGCTACAATATTAAACTCATATTCACCTACACATTGGTTTAGAACCACATTATCTATTAGACATGCTAACATACCATAACACGTACATTTCTAGCTAAACTTATTATTTTAGCAAAAGTCTTTCTTTACCATTTACATTTTAGAAATTCTAAGTGTTTACTTCGCAATACTTGCCTAACATTCAATTTTTATACTAAGTTATCACATAATGCGTTCAATATTTACTAATCATTTTTACCACTTTGAATTCACAACTTTGTTCTAGCTTTGTTGATACATGTTGGACACATTACCATAACCTTAAACTAAGCTACAAAGAATGACCAAAGTCTGCAGAATTAGCAGACTTCATTAATCGAAAATAGGCATCAAGCGCCACCAAGACCTGCTTTATATATCGGGATGTCATGGCGCTCAACCTAAGGGTTGTCTTGATCGCTGCGACGCACAGAACTCAGTTTTGCATAACAGACTTTAGCACTTTTCTTAAGCCAACTAACACGAATTTCACCCACCAAACAGTGATAATAACACGTAAAATAAATATACATCTATCACAGACATGATTGCTAACATATACAATCACTTAGCACAATTTAACAACTGCTAAAACTATTTTAATTTCTCTATTTTCATGTTTTTATGAAAAACTCCATTTTCTTGACACCTTTTACAAAATTCATCACTATAAATTCAATACTTGGCCAAATCACCTCATTCAAATTACATTATGCTCGTATCTCGTAGAACTAACAAATAAAAGCTTCAATTTATAATTTCACATATTAAATAGCCACTAGAATTGATACTTTTCATGAACCTATGAAAAAAAACATATAAACATACACTATCAAAATTTTCTTCTATTGTAAACCGAAATTAGCATGCAATTATTGTTTAACGTAATATCTAACCATAATATATACATGAAACCATCATAACTAATTCAAGAACATCAATTCTAAACATATTGAATTCACATAGTATGAAATTATTATCGTAAAACTCATGTACATGCTTATGATATAGAGATTATGGAACATACCTTTAATTTCTAAGATAATCCTTACTAAAATCACTGGAATTGCTATGAAAATTCGTAATTCTCTCTCAATTTTCTCAGAAACTCTCAAACTCACTCAACTCTCTCTGCTTTAGCAATTAGAATGCGTAATGATATAATACAAAACTAATAACCCTCAATAATACTACTAAATGCATTATCGGTTACTAACATATATAACATAAATATATTTTATTATTTTAATTTATTTGATTTATATTATTTATTTTCAAAAATTTAGAAATTCCAAAAGCCATAAGGCTTGTTTGGCAAACTCTTTAAATTTTATAGAATTAAAATACTTAAGCCTTGTTTGGCAAAAACTAATTTAAATCCTTTTTAATTTATTTTAATAAACATTTTTATTTATAATTATAATCACATATTATTTATTTAAATTTCCATATCCAACACTAACCCATTACATTAATCACATACCGTATTTTAATTAAATATAGCATTTTAACAAATATCACAAAATTATACTTTTCATTATAACTTTATTTAATAATTTAATATATCATTTAAATTAATAGTCACAATATAACATCTCATGTTATAATACAAATCTCTAAATTATAAATTAATTAAATTTAGAATTTATCTAATAAATTTAGATTTACAAATATTTATTAACGACCACCACAAAGAATAATTATTTATTCCATCAATTCAATAATAGACACATCCAATAAATATTTATATTATTCAATATAAAATACGCGGAATAAATTTAAACTTTTTCAATCTCCTTTGAAAAATAAATCTTTTATTGATTTCTTAACTTGAAACAATTACTATATAAATTTTTACATCTCAATTTGAATTCCTCTATGTACCGCCTAATACAACTTTACAACTTAACATGAATTACACATCGTAAAATACTATCATGCATATCTACTAGAACCTAAACATGGTTCAAGAGCATCTATTTAAATAATAAATCAATCTCCTCAGATACTATTGAACTTTATCAATCAAGTAGCACGTAACTTTACCGTGAGTCCTTAACCTGCAAAAGTGGTTATTTGCAAGGGTGAGCTCGATAACCCAACAATTCTAACAGTTTTCATGCAACATGTAGCATATAATAAAATACTCAGCTTATGCATTCATAATCAATGAATATTTACTACGCATGTTACTTCTGACATAGCAGGCATAAAGATTTACTTCACTAACATATCATCAAAGATCAACTTTCAAATTTCATACATATCTCATATGCAGTTCATATATATGCATCAACATTTTCATAGCATAATATAGCTCAACTAACAATTATAGAATTCATATATCAAATAGGAACTGAAAGACTTGCCTAATTCGTAGTTTATCAACTACGACTTAACTGCTTATAGTTATTTGCACTTCGTGTATTCCTACACTGTTATATAATCATGGATTCACATCCATTTGTCACATATTTCATACATTCTTAATATAATAATAATGTTACATTTTTTCCTAACTAGGTTTATAAAACCTACATTTCACTTTCTTATTATACTCTTAGAATAGCTTGGTAAGTATAGGTATACCCTAACCACTCGTACTTGACATCAACATTCATATATATCTATCACACACTTGACTCGCTATGTGTTCGACATATATTTAAATTTTATAGATGTGTGATCTACAACATCCTTACATTTTGCAAACTTTAATAAATTTTAACAAATTTGGGTTTTATATAACCATCATACCAATTAACATTTAAAACATCATTGAGACTCCGTCTTATAGCTTAGAATAGTACTATAAGTAAGTTGCCAAAATTAAAAAGCAAATAAAATGTCCAGACCTGTGATGTCCCCAAATCCGGGTATCTTCCAACTAGACAGATGGTGCTAGACGGTACTACCATTCACACACATATTCAATTAAAAAACCTCAAAAGAACGGATATGTCTTCTATGTATTCAAAATAATATTAACATTCCCCAGGTTCTTTATAACAATTACATTTGTTCTTGTCATAATATCAAATATATTACAACATTAAACCTATACTATTACATTGACAGTTCAACGGTTTGCCTTAGCCTTTCCTTTATTCTTAGAGGATCCTTCACGACGTTCAATCTTAGTTGCATTCATATGGTTCAAGCAAGAGTGAGCATAACTAGCTCAACAAGTATGACAATTCCAATAAATAACATGCTTGAAACATAGGAATCATATATCTTCAATAACTGAACAATAGTTATGAAGTACTATTGAAAATTCAAAATAGCACTTCTTTTCATTCAAAACATTTTACAACAAAAATATTCAGTAAAACATCAATTTTGGTCCAAGACCATAAGCATTTCATACTTTCTTTAAAAAGGACATCCCGACACAAAGTCCGTAAGTCCGACATTTCTTACGAGCACGTCTAGGTTATCAGCCTATAGTACTCTATGTTTATCAACACTACATTCATTAAACGCATGTACGTTTAAGTTGCGGCAACTTCACGTGCCTGTCGTTTGATGACAAAACATTTTAGCATACTCAGTCTTAATTTGAAAACCACACCAATATAACTTGGTAAAACATTGACCATACTTTAATAGATTATAAGAAATCCAAAACATCTTAAGTCTAGCCGAAAGAATTAGCTTTGACTTCATCATACATCAATTCATGCATAAGATTACACGAATAACAAAGCTTGTCCAGATTGAACTGAAATAAGGGTTAGAATACTTGCCTTTAACGTCTGCTACAGTTATAACACGTGCACTTTAAGTCTTTAAGTCTCTACAGTAGATGATAACTTCACATAACACATTAGGTCATGAATAACATACATAGTTCCTAAAGAACCTTACCCTTCTTCTCAATCTAATTTCATATTAGATTTGTTATTATTGGTTTTAGCTTTCCGTTACGTCGTTCTTACGTTCACATACAATTAACTTACTTCAACCCTAAATGATCATACTTATGGTTTAAACATGTTTTAACAATGTTTCATTAAGTTCCTTAGTTCATTGCAAATCAATTACCATTCATGCAATACTTATGAACTTTCTTCATTGTCTAAACCCTAAGGCTGGTGCTGCGGCGCTAGCTTTACTACTCTGATCCACGCCGCGACGTGATTCGTGATGAGGTTTTCCTGCTCAAAAGCTGGCTGGCTCAACTTCAATCTGATGGGCATATTGCCACGCCAAACTTGATGGGTCACAACATCCACTCGGCCATGCTCGGCGCTGCGGTGCCACCTATTTAGCCTTGGACTAGTGTCGCGGCGCCAGCTCTGTGCACCATAAAATTTTTATAGATTTTTATTTTTGTGAAACTCCCGGGCTCATAACTTCTTTGTTATAAGTCCGAATTGGCTTGTTCAAGAGCTTACAGTTCACAAATTGCATACTCTACATGATCATGTAAGAATTTTATCTATTTAAATTCGTTAACTAAAAATTCACCTATTAGTCCATTTTTAACGAAAATGATAAACGTTCGCGAACGTTCAACGCTCGTTTCTTCGTTCTAAGTCGGAATTTAGCCATTTTCGAGTTTGTAACTCTATAATGCCAAATAAGACTTGTCTCCATCGAAAACCAATGTTTTTGAGTTCAAACAGAAAATCCGACTTCCATTCCGAGAATTTCACAAATTTGACGTTTATCGTCTAATCATGTGAATTCCGGTATAACTTCGTTACTAATGATTTGTTCATCAATCCAAATGGATTTAATTCATTAACTAGACATCTCAACCTACATATTACAATAACTTATCTTTAAATTAGGTTATGGCTTATTCCTCATAAGTTCATAACTTAAAAAATTATAATTTACAAGATTTCATTCCTTATGACTTATTATTGGTTGAAGCCCTTTGAGCAACATTCTTACATCTTATCAATCATACTAACTTCGTATTACGTAATAATAATCTAAGTATAGAAAATGCAATATTTCACTTACGGACTTAATTTGAGAACATTAAGGAAATCGAAGTATTAGCGAGTAAGTAATAATCGTATGATACTTAAGTATTGTACGAGGTAATGAATACGAGTAAAATACGAAGTATTATACGAGTTTGTATGAATGATGGAATATCGTATATGAAGAATTTGTATATGACTTAGAATACGAGAATAATACGTAAACAATATGTTATATGTATTAAGAAATAGTAATGGACTTGTAGGATTTGTTAGGAATTTGTACAAGCCCAACTGAAGTAATGGTAAGGCCCAAATGTTAGTTAATGAACAAGTTAATGTTTGTTAATGCAAGCCCAAAAGTTAAGTATGTTAATCCAAGCCCAAGCTAGGATCCAATGGGTTGTAGTGACCCATATGGCAAACCATATCAATATGGTTAATCTTGGTAATCAAACATTTTGTGTGATGGCCAAGACTTAAGTGTAATGGTCGAGCAAGAGATAATTGTTGTGCTAAACAAGTAAGGAATAGTAAGGAGGTGGCTTAAGGAGGTGGGATGACATAATGACCAAACTACCCTAACTTTGGGAATTCTATAAATATAGAGAGTTTGCTAGTCATTTCCTAATTGTTCAACTCATCTAACAAACTTATAAAGTGCTTAAGTGTTAGAGAGAATAAACTACTTCTATTTGTGAGAAGAAGAAGAAGACTTATTCTAAAGAACTTCAAGGGTAAGACTTCTTGTCCATTAATCTTCTATCTCTACCATGATAGGTTGATAAGAGAAGTAGGGATTAATGAATATGGATGTTAAGAAGTAAGAATAATGATTAATCAATGGACTTAAGCCGCATAAGTCGGAAATAAGTTATTAAACTTGCAAAAGTTATGAACATATAAAGAATCTATATGAACTTATTATAAGTTAACCTTGAGAGTTTGTATGAAAACAAAGAATTTGTATAAACTTGTATCATGTATACATGAATGAAATTATATGTTGAGAACATATAAGGATGATGATTAAAAAACTTTAATCATCATAAGTCATGAGCAATGAAGCTATAAGTAGTTCATACCTTAATAAATATAAGCTCATGTAAGAATAAGTCAAAATCCAACATGAAAATAAGTTGTTATAATAAGTATGTTGAGATATTCATATGATGAATGGAATTCATTTGAAGCAATGAACAAATCATAAGTAATGAAGTTATGCCAGAAATCCCACGATTAGACGATAATCGTCGAATTCGTGAAATTCTCGGAATAGAAGTCAAATTTTGTGTTTGAACTCGAAAACATTAGTTTTCGATGGAGACAAGTCATATTTGGCATTCTACAGTTGCGGACTCAAAAATGACCGAATTCCAACTTAGAACGAAGAAACGAGCATTGTACGTTCACGAACGTTTATCGTTTCCGTTAAAAATGAACCAATAGGTGAATTTTGAGCAAACGAAGATGAAAATATAAAATTTTGCATGAACACGTAGAGTATGTAATTTGTGAACCGTAAGCTTTTGAACGAGCTAATTCAGACTTATAATGAAGAAGTTATGATCCCAAGAATTTCTCAAAGTTGAAAAACTGTCAAAACTATTTGGTCCAAAAAGCTGGCGTCGCAGCGCCAGCCCAAGGCTAATTTGTCATGCCGTAGTGCCATAAATTGTACTTGACACATAGAGGAGTGGTGCCGTAGCGCGGACCACTGAGTAAGGACTTGCGCCATAGTGCCAAGTCCGGGACATGTCTCATCAGATTCTCACAGCAGTGTGCAACTTAGAAAGAACAAGCTAAAGACCGCAAAGATTCGCCTCTAGATCAAAGATAGTAAGGAATGTTTATAAATACAAAGTAAGGAATTTGATTAATTCAAATTGAACTTACCTTAAGGAACTTAAAGTAACATTGTTAAACCTTAAGAATAGTATGTAAAGGTTGTTGATAACCTATTCAATTATGAATGTAAGTATAAATGACAAGCCGAAATTAATAGTAAACAAATCTAATGTATGATTAGATTGAGAAGAAGGGTAAGATATAATCATATACATACTTGATTATATATAACCTAATATGGTACGTTATGTGATCATGTATTGTAAAGACACTAAAGACTTGAACATAAAGTAATTATACCGTAGCAGACGCTGAAAAAAGTTTTGAAATTCATGAATCCTTACGCATGAATTGATGTATGATGGAGTTAAAGCCAACTCTTTTGGCTAGACTTAATGTATTTGGTGGATTATTGATAATGTATCCAACTCTTATCAAATGTTGTTATCTTTTGTCAACTACTTCATATGGTTTTCAAATGAAGACTGAGTATGCTAAACAAATGTTTTGTCGTCAAACGACAGGCACGTGAGGTTTCCACAACTTAAACGTACATACGTTTAATGAATGTAGTGTTGATCAATATAGAATACTATAGGTTGATCACCTAGAAGTACTCGTAAGTATTATCAGACTTACGGACTTAGTGTCGGGTTGTCCTTTTCAAAGAAGAATGAAATGCTCAAGGTCTTGGACCGGAATTGATGTTTTACTATATATTATTATTTTAAAACATTTTTCAAGAAAGATGAAGTGTTATTTTGAATTATCAATAGTACTTCATAACTATTGTTTAATTATTGAAGATATAGGATTCTTATGTGTCAAGCATGTTGATATTGAAATTGTTATACTTGATGAGCTAGTTATGCTCACTCTTGCTTGAACCATATGAATATAGCTAAGACTGAACGTCCCGAAGGATCGAATAAAGATAAAGGAAAGGCTAAGGCAGATCGTTAAGCTGTTTATGTAATAGTATATGTTTATTGTTGTAATGTAATTGATATTATAACAAAGAACTTTTGTAATGGGCATAGAACTTGGGAAATGTAAATATTACTTTGAATATATATAAGATATATTTGTTCTTTTGAGGCTTTTCAATTGAATAAATATATGAATGGTAGTACCGTATAGTACCATATGTCGGGTTGGAAGATACCCAGATTTGGGGGTGCTACAATACTTGCCTTTAGTGTCTGCTATAGTTATAACACATGCACTTTAAGTCTTTAAGTCTCTACAGTAGATGATAATATCACATAACACATTAGGTCATGAATAACATATATAGTTCCTAAAGAACCTTACCCTTCTTCTGAATATAATTTCGTATTAGATTTGTTATCATTGGTTTCAGCTTTCTATTACATCTTTCTTATGTTCACATACAATTGACTTACTTCAACCTAAATGATCATACTTAAGGTTTAAACATATCTTAACAATGTTTCATTAAGTTCCTTAGTTCATTGCAAATCAATTACCATTCATGCAATACTTATAAACTTTCTTCATTATCTAAACCTATAAAATTTGGTGCTGCCACACACTTTACTACTCGATCCACGCCATGACGCGACTCATCAAGATGGGGTTTTCCCGCCTCTAGTGCTACGGTGCCAACTTCAAAACAATGGGCCGCACTGCGACGCCAAACTTTAGTAGGTCACAACATCCTCTCAGCCATAGTCGGCACTACGACGCCACCTATTTGGCCTTGGGCTGGCGCCGCGGCGCCAGCTCTGTGCACCAGAATTTTTTTACAGATTTTTATTTTTTTTGAACTCCCGGGCTCGTAACTTCTTCGTTATAAGTCCGAATTGGCTCGTTCAAGAGCCTACAGTTCACAAATTACATACTCTACGTGTTCATGTAAGAATTTTATCTATTTGACTTTGTAAACCAAAAAGTCACCTATTAGTCCATTTTTAACAAAAATGATAAATGTTCACGAACGTTTAACGCTAGTTTCTTCGTTCTAAGTCAGAATTCGACCATTTTCAAGTTCGCAACTCTGTAATGCCAAATAAGACTTGTCTCCATCAAAAACCAACATTTCTGAGTTCAAACACAAAATTCGACTTCCATTCCGAGAATTTCACGAATTCGACGTTTATCGTCCAATCATGTGAATTCCAACATAACTTCGTTACTAACGGTTTGTTCATCAATCCAAATGGATTTAATTCATTAACTAGACATCTCAACCAACATACTACAACAACATATCTTTAAATTAGATTATGGCTTATTCCTTATAAGTTCATAACTTAACAAATTATAATTTACAAGATTTTATTCCTTATGACTTATTATTGGTTTAAGTTCTTTAAGAAACATTCTTACATCTTATCAATCATACTAACTTCATATGACATCTTCATCATTGTTCATAACTTATTTAGGTTTGTCTTACTTATTTTTGACTTATTCGGCTTAAGTCCGTTGCTTATTCACTTCTTATGATTGCTTAGCATACATGACCATCACTTCTCTATCAAGCTATTATGGTAGAGATAGAAGACTAATGACATATGATCATTTACCTTTGATGACTAGCTTTCTTCTTCTTGGAAATCTAACAATGGAAGTTTGAATTTTAAAAGTGCTTATTCACTCTACCAATTAAGTTGTTTAACTTGGATGAAAACTAACAAACAACTAATGAGCCATCTCCTCCTCTATTTATAGGATTTCTAAAGTTAGGGTAAAAGGGTCATTTACGCCCTCCCACCTCCTTAATAACCTCCTTACTATTCCATACTTAATCCCTAAGTAAACTTTTTCCTTACACAAGATGCTTGGTCACCACATAAAGTTCTTGGTCATCACAAAACTTGGGCACCAAGATCACCCATGGGTTGCCCCATGGATCTAGTTTTACCCATTGGATCATAGTTTTGGGCCTAGTTTAATTATATAGCTTATTCTTGTGGGCTTGCATTAATTTGTTTTGGGCTTCACATTAACCACCACTTGCGCTTACACCTTAATGTTTATTGGACAATTCAATTGTTTACACAATCCTACTAGTCAATGTAATTTAATTAAAATTCTTATCACATATACTATACGTATAATTCTCGTATTCTAACTCGTATACTAATTCATAATATACGGAATACTATCATTCCACATACTCATATAATACTTCGTATCATACTCGTATACATACTTATCATACGATCATTACATTAGATTCTTAATACTTGATTTTCCTAACGTTCTCGAACTAAGTCCACATGCGAAATATTGCGTTTTCCATATTTGAATTATTATTACATAATCAAACTCACTTCGATTTTTTATCATTATGTATTTCTCGGAAGTTCAAAAATAATTCCTGAGCAGAAATCGATGAATATTGTTTTTTGGAAAATTTCTCGAAAAACTTTTATTTTTGTCTTGGAAATTCAAACACCTTAATTCCTTTACGTGGTTAAAATACTACGACTTTATGACGTTTCAAGGTTATAGAACGACATTCATCTTACTAACACATACTAATAACAAATAATATTATTTTATTTATTATAAAAGTATTTACAAAAGGTTCAATTTTCTGGGGCGTTACAAAACCAATTTATCCTGTAGTGCAGATGCGCTGCAGTTTGGCCTAGGATGGGCGCAGCTGCGCCATCCCCTAGCCACACCAGATTTAGGTTTTTATTATCCATTATAATTACTAGCATAACACGTATTCTAATACGTATTGTAAACATACCTCAAGTAGGTTGTGATCTATTTTCAAGTTCATATTCAATGTACTTACCTCCATAATGATTTATTTCAATCAATAAGTCTTACCATCTTTCTTTGACAAGATTCAATATTATAAGCTTTTAAACCATATATTGGTTTTAATAAGCTTCTAATAACATGCTTCTCATATATATAAATCTTATTTATATAAACATAGCATAGCTCATTATTTGAAAACGTATTTTAAACTACACTTGAAAGGTCTGATTCATGCTTAGCTAGATGATAAACATATTTGTCATGCCTAGAGGCATAAGGCATTCAAGTTCACTTTTAAAAGTAATTCTAGGCCAAGCTAAAGCAACTAAGTGCAACTTCTAATCTCATTTAGTAGCTAACTAAGCCATGTATGTATGTTATCACGTTTAGAACTTTAAGTACCCAAGTTACTTTAAGTTCGTTCTCAAAGTTTTAAATTTTCTTTAGAAATCATTTTCAACTAAGCTATTGTAAGTTGATAATAAATAAAGCAACCTTAAATCAGTTCTCATGTTTAGGTATACTCATAACTCAACAATATGTATGTGTTAAAATATTCATTTTAAAAATTCTAAGTTTCTTTTCAAAACACATACTATGTAATGCTAAAACATTCAATTATAAGCAAGTAAATCTTATATGTCATGTCTATTATTATGCATATTAATGTTTCATCACTTACAATAACATATTCCATCGTCGAAAGCACTATACTTGTGTATGTACTCGTTCAACGCCCTCCGATTGTCTCTTAATACGTAACAGTCACAAAGATGACTATTTTGACCCCTTCCATCAACTTCAAATTGAAAACCTTAAGAACAAAATTTGTAGGTCTATTCATCCTCATTCTGGATCATCTTGAATCACATCAATCGGAGTTTGTACGAAAGCATTATGCCTAATTTACTATAGTAGGTCAAAGCAGTCCACCAGTTACTGATGCCCGACGCAGCTGCACCCCAATTGGCCTTGGGAGCAGTACAGCTGCGCCCTGGGAGGCAGAACAACCCCTAAGGTTCTGCTCTTCATGATTTAACAGAATAAAACTCCTTCCAATTTTCATAACATGAGTTATACTCATCCAAACTAGTCCGTTTTCGATTCTATGGGTTTGTAACTCATAAAACTACAACATACCAAATACCCAACAATTAACATAAACACTAATTAACCCAAATATTAATCTAAACTCATGTTCATACTCAGTTTTCATGTTTTAAAAAGTTTAGCAAAATTATTCACTACGAATTCGTTTCTAAACCAAATTGTTTCGTTTAACTTCCGTTGTTTTCGCATTTGACTATATTATCAGTCTCTAGCAACAATTCATGGATTGTAACAATCCTTAGGCATAAATTTTGTGACTCAAAAGCTACTATATCTTAACATTACTAAGGATTTGAAAATTTAGGAATCAAAATCATGTAAGTTAATTTTATTACCTCTTGATTTCTTCAATTTGCTATCTATAGCTCTCCCAATCTATGATTGCTCTCAATTCTACCAAGGTCTCATAACCCAAATCTCAGTGAATTTATCAAATGGGAAAGAGAAGGAGGTGGCTTTATTTATAGAGGAATGATAGACTAGCTAAAGATTTTACATGGAAGTTAAACCCAAAGTGTAGAAGAACATAATGGTTTACAGTGGGTTGTTCAACCACCCACCATCAACTATCTCTCTAGACAATGATTACTGCTTGGACGTTACGTAAATAGTAATAGGATAGGCCATTGGCCAATTTACGCGTCTGATATATATAAATAGGTGGCACTGATTTTGGGACATTGTTAAAATCTCATCAATAGAGCTTAGTTTGGTTCCTATAATTCCAAAAATTAAATTTTAAGGTGTTAATGCTACTACACCAAGTAAAGTTAGGGATTATTTAGGTACTCACATTATATACTTCATGTACATTAGTCCACATAATATTTTAATTGGGCTAAATATCATTTAGTTGGGTATTCCCAACCCATTACTTCCTATCACACTTAAATATCATAATGATTAATATCAATCATTTATTATCTTCTCCATTAATTTTCTTTTAATAATTCTAGTTAAAACATCAGTCTAGTTTAATTTTAATAATTAGGCCACACAAGGCTCATTTATCTCATTTACTAGAGATATATAACTCAAGCTCATTATCTCTACAATAAAATATTAAGGGTCTAGGCCACGCTTGGCTTTTCCCCAATTCCATATTATTTTAATATTTATTTAATGTAAAGCTTAGGTGGCACACACTTTACCTTAATGCTAAATTATTTAGCTCACCTTACACTTAAAATAATTAATATATACTCTATTTATTATTTACATTATACACTATATACGTATAATTATTTGATTGTCCCAAGACAACTTCTTCCATCTTATTTAAATCATGTTTTTCTTACTTAATTCTTTCATGGACAACTTAATTTCCATTCCAGATTTTATTATCCCTATGAGTCTTTAGAATCCATTTCTAGAATTTAAATTCCACAAACTGATCCTACAGACCGCCGTAGCTGCACTGATCATAGGCTTGGAAATGGTGCAGCTGCGCCATACCAAGTTCACAGGCAGACAAGTTCTGCTTAAGCAGAACCTTAGCTTCAATTCATGAATACTTCATGCTTTTAAATTACTAACTTGCTATACTAGTTAACTAACATCTATGACAACCTTCTTCAATGATCTAGAGATTAACTTCAAGTTCAAACTCAATTTTCCTTAATAGTTAGTTAACTATAAAGATCTCATATATATATATATATATATATATATATATATATATATATATATATATATATATATGAAGACCCCAACTTTTTTGAATAAAGAATAATTTTTCTCGAAATATATTTTTGAATATTATGGTGTGGATATGATATAATGTTATAGTTGTGGGTAATATTTGGAAAATTTTGCAAAGTAAGAAAGTTGATATAAAATATTCGTTGTGTCAGTTAATATTCGATTGGTCGGGAAATATTCATTTTAATATGGAATATTCGTATGACGGCACAATCATTGGTGGTCCCCACAACGGAAGTATTGTCGTAGTTAGAAAATGACAGAAATATCTTTTTATAAAAATAACAGCGGAGGTTTTACTGTTAAACTATTGAACTACCCGGTGGTAAAAGTACAGTAATACGCATGGTTGCATAGTAGCACATGGTATTGATTATTGATGCTTACATGAGAAGTCACTCAATTATACTCAATTATTGCTACTGTAATTGTTGCATCATATCTCTCATATTATTGATTCAATTATTGTCACAGTATCATCTGCATAATATGTTATATTATTAAATCAATAATTGAGATGACAAAGTTATTCATATTATTATTTGCAATATTAACAATGTCTATAAGTTCTGTCAATGAGAGGTTTGGTCACCTAATTGCGTGCCAATAAGGAGAAATCTTTATTGGATAGCCCCCTCTTTCCTGGGAACGACCTGATTGTTAAATATTGTTTGTTATAATATTAATGATGAATAATTATTGAAGTATTAAGAATGTGTTTATTGAAGATAAGTGATTAACAAAAGTTAAGGGGGAATAATGTAAACTTGGAAAACTTTAGGGGTACTAAAGTGTAATAAGTAAATCAATCTGGACCGTCGGTGGTGGTTTTAAAAGTAAATCAATCTGACCGTGATCGGTTGTGGTTTGAATAGTAATTAATATGGATCGTTCGTTCTAATAGTGAATCAATCTGACCGCTTAAATGAATTAGTTACTATTTAGTCCATTCTCCTATAAATAGAAGCTTAATTCTTCTTTCATTCTCACCAATTCACTAAGATTCACAAGAGACACTATAGAGAAAGAAACTATAGAGAGCAAGAAGAAGAGTACTCTGCTACTTCACTTTTACAATATCTAGCTTTCTACTAAGGTAAGGGGTATGATTTCTTTTGTATTCATAAGGAATACTATTTTTCATATTCATCCTTTAGTATATGAATAACTTTGTCTCTTCACGCTTGATTACGTGTCGTATGGCGGTGAAAATCCATTCTGCGCTTTTTTGTATGTTAATTCTTTTTATAGTCTTAAATCTAAACTTACTATGGTAAGTATTGCTTCTATAATCCTTAAAATTAGTGGAATATCCGTGAGTTTTGCGCTTCATCCAGTATAATTTTATTAGAATATTGATATGAACTTTCTTATTAAATATCAATATTTTCACCAAAGTACTATTCATGAATTACTATTCACAGGTTACTATTCATCCATTTACTATTCACTATAATATTATTCACTCGGTATTTGGGGCACTTTTCATGCCGGGGTACTATTCATGAGTTACTATTTACCCGATTACTATTCACCCAAATATTGTTCACTCGGGTATTTGGGGCACTTTTCATGTTGGGTTACTATTCACGGGGTACTATTCCCAAAGTACTATTCACAGGATACTATTCACGGGCTAGTATTAACCAAAAAAATTATTTCTTTTCTGTCCAAATTATTTTTGATACATGAATATTATTCTTGAATTTTACTCTACAAAGCAGTATCATGTTGAAAATTTGGACATTATTGAATTCTGGATAAATTAAATTATAAATCTTTTAAAATTTATCCTTTACTTTCTTTTAATTGAATTCTTATATCATTGTCATCATCCTCATGCTTATATTGTGATGAAAGTCATCTTTGGCTTACGTGCATAGATGGATTGTTGATTGGTATGATTAGGACCAGGGATAATTCGGTATAGTCATGAGCATTGATGATTACACGAATAATTCTTGGCCCGTAGTGCAAGAATAATTTGTGGACGTGATACTAATGAATATCCTCGTAGTAGTGCGGGGATGATTCGGTGATGATGATCTATTTATTGTCGAGTCCCAAAGAATAAAGTTAATGATAAACTTTTAAATCATAGAAGATAGTAGATATCATGCTCTACTTGACTCTTCTAATGGATTGCTTGTTCCGGTGCAGTTAAACTTGTTGTCTATTATATTCTATCAGTTTAACATTGTTGAAGGCTAATGATAACTTATTCTGCATTAGCTTAGTCATAATATTTCTTAATGGGCTAGTTGAGATCACCCTTTTACTTCCATTGTTCTCTTCAGGAAATGAGAACGTAGCCGAAACTAGTCGAGGAACGAAGTGATGGCCCGAGATGGTGTTATAGTAGTCCTCACTATTCTATAAAATAGTGTGCCAATAAATGTAATAAGGACTCTATTTGAGTTTGGATATTGTCTAGATGACAATATTCGTGTAAAAACTCTCAGCTCATGTTGTATAGTTATGTTTGTATTTGTATTCTGTACCATGTATTTGGTGACCCAAGATGGGTGATGTAAACCTATTTTAGAGGCGTCATAGTTGGTATCAAAGCTTAGGGATATGATATCTGGTTGAGATGTGAGACAAGAACTAGGAGGGGAGAGACGGGGAATTCCTTCGCTAGTATGACCTACCTAAGTTTATATGGTATTTAATTTGTCGGTCAAAGTATATGGATAATATGTGGCATGTCAATTAACCCTTGTTTTGTTGAAGTATTTGAAAATGGCAACTGAAAATGTCGAGATAAGAAATGAAGCACATGAGACCGTTGAGTCACCAATGATCAATACCCAGGATAATGTGCAACAAAAAGAAAATAATCCTCAAGTAAACAACATCACCAATCAAATAATGAATGATGGGATGTTTAGAGGCTATATGCAATTCATGTAACATCAGGCGAGAGCGGCTCCTGTTCAAAATGCAGGTGGACACACTGGCAACTCACAGATGGTTACCGCTAAACAATTCAAGGAGCTGGGACCATCGGAGTTTTGTGGAGAGCCAAAACCACTTAAGGCGGAGATGCTGATAAAATAGATCACCAAGATATTTGATGTCTTGGGATGCTCCGAGGAGCAAAAGGTTCCCTTTGCCACCTTCATGTTGAGAGGAGAAGCCAATTACTGGTGGGAATCAGTAAAATGTACCCAGCCTGCCGCACTCAAGATGTTTTGGGAGAAGTTCCAAGAGCTATTCAATGACAAGTACTTTCCTGAAAGTATTCGTCACATTAAGAAGGTGGAGTTTATCAAGTTGGAGCAAAACAATATGAACGTGTCGCAATATGAGGCTATGTTTGCTGAGTTGTCCCGATTTGCATCCCATTTGGTTGATAATGAGGAGAGAATGACGCGAATGTTTCTACGAGGTTTGAGACTCAAAATTCGTCAATACCAAATTTCTAATAAACTATGTTTTGTATTCAGATGTTTTAAATAGGGCTCAATTATTGGAGTGCGATAATGAGTTAACCCAACCAAGTGAGCAGCCAGCAAGTTGATAATACAAGTGGTAGCAGTCATCGAAAGGGTGACAACAAACGTGGAGGGAATCAACATGCAAGAAATGGTAACCACTCCAGTGGTAATCATGGCCAAGATAATAGAAGTGGAAATTTCAAGAAGAGGAGATTCAATAATGATGGAAAGACGTCAGCACCATCACCTGTTGTTAAGGAAGGAGAACGACCACCAGTCATATGTTACAAATGCGGAGAACACCTATAAGGATTTAATAACTCGAGACTTTAAGGCAACAAGCAACAAGCTTTACATCAATGACTCCCAAGTCAGATGGCTTTAGGGCACTAGGTGTAGAACACCTCTAAGGATTTAATAACTCAAGAAATAAAGGCCACGTAATCAAACTTAAGTAAAATTAGACTTTATTCTTTATATTTTAACAATCACAACTTTTACCATGATCGTGCAATACCTAATTACATTAGATATAATTAGGTATTGCACCCAAGCTAGACAACTTTAGGGCACTAGATATAGAACACCCCTAAAGATCTATTAACTCAAATAACAAAGGCCACGTAATTAGGCTTAGCCAACTTAGGATACTATTATTATTATTATTATTATTATTATTATTATTATTATTATTATTATTATTATTATTATTATATTTTTTTACAAGCATGTTAATAAACTAAAACCCGAACTTGCATAAGTGTCTAAGTCTTATATTGATTTTCTTAAGAAAATAAGAGTTAACGAATTTCCAAAACAATAACCATGCAAACTATATCTGAAGTATAACTAGCTACAATAGTTGGCAAGTGCTCACTAAAAAGAACAGATAAAAAATAGTCTCAAACTATTAATTAACATAAACCCTAATCCACACACAGTACAAGAAATTAAGGATGTAGTGAAGGAAATTTTGTGAATGAATTCATTCATTCACATAAAGAGTTTTCTAGCGAAGGAATAGTGAAGAAAAAAAATATAGTGACAATATAGTTGTAATGCCCCCATATCTATATTCCCATGGATAAACAATTAATTTCTTAGTCATGCTGAAGCTATAGCGATAAATTTGTAATAATTAGCAATTCAAGTTTAGGTTTAGTATACCATATCAAAAGGAATTCAAGATAGGAATCTTGTTTAACGAATACACAGGGTTCGAGAACTTGTATAAATAACAAGAAAGGTTAGAAGACTAGCAAAAGTAATCATGGTTAAGAAACTTGCTTGATAAGAGATTTAAGGATAGAGAACTTGCCTGAGCTAAGATCAATCAAGTAACATTATTTGATTCGCTAATAAACACCTAAGATGTTTATTCATATAAATCTAACATATTGGTATTGATACCAATACTTAAATACATAAACTACATACATTCTGGGTTTTTTATATGGTTTTGGTATCCAAAGACTTTACCGATTATTTAATAAGTTGATAAATTGACTAAATATTATTTATAAGTTTTATTATATTTTGAGATAATTTAAATATCCTTTATAATAATTTTTGGAAGCTTATAATAATTTTTATGTATTTATTTATCCTTTAAATGATTTTTAAATCATTAATTTCTTTTTCTAAAAATTAATATTTACTTAGACTATTATAAAAAACTTGTTTATTATTTTTACATAATTTATAATCATTTATTATGATTTTTATATCATTAATATTATTTTTCAATAATTATTTATTATTTATAAGTAATTATTCTAATTAATTTATTATTAACTTAATTATTAATAATATCCAAATAAAATAAAATATTTATTGAATTTATGTAAAAATATTAAAAGTTAATTATAATAACTTAAAATAATTTTTAAAACTATTTTTATATTTATTTATTAATTATTTCTAATTTTTATTAATTAATTTCTTAAAAAATATTTACTGTCTGTCGCTAAAGCCCTATATTGACAAGAAGTGTCGCTATAGGTCTTCTTGAGTTTCTGGGTTTCAGTCGGTCATGGCCTAGGAAACACTTTGACATTGATCTAATTTGCTTCTGTTGATGATTCTAGGTTTGGACAAGTATAGATGTGATAGTACTCATACAGTAGTACAACATCATACCAAATTCATGCTTTAACCTACATATAACAAGAAGTTATAGTGGCTCAAAGTCACTGTCAGAGCTGTTCTTGAGTTTCTTGGTAACCCAGAACAGTGGTCATGGTCGGTCAACGTTTTTGTTACTTCTATATCTTTCAATCTGTGTGTAGATTTTTGTTTTGTTTATTGTAATAGGTGGTCTATATGTCAAGGTACATGTATGTAACACTGATTTGGACAAAGTATGATTCTAAGGTCTCGATCTATGTTGGTCAAAATACAACCAAAGGTTGTTCTTTGTGTTCATCAGTTTTCTAGGTAACCAAGAAAACATGGTCATGCTCGGTCAACGACTTTTGACCATTAATTCTAGTAATCTTATGAATTGTTTTAGCAATTAAGTGTCATAGATATGTAGTATGTATGTTAAGGTATTAATTCATTACAATAAATCATTAAAACATTAAAACATCAAACAGAAAACGATTAAAAGGTTGGTCAAAGTAGCCGGTTCAACCTGTTCTTGAGTTTTCTGGGTAACCTAAAAAACATAACTTCGTGATCGGTCAACCACTTTTGACCACCTATACCTTGCAATATATAGTTTTAATGAACTTATTTCCTTTTCTAGAATAAATACCTCTTGTCATACTACAAATAACATACAATTAACAGACCTAACTACTAACATACACGAACCTACAGGCTTTGACATTCGACTGTCAGACCTATTTTTCCTAAATTTCTAAATTGCTTAAAACACTAATTTGATGAATCTAGATGTTATGAAATTGTGTTCTATCAACTTAGTATACTTTCTAACATGTTATTACACATATCTAAACATCTAAACAACAAATTAAATATAGCATCAAAGATGTAGCTATAAATTAGGGTTTGCACCTTTTCTTGCTTGATTTTGATTTATGGCTATTGAATCTGTTATTTCTATCACTAGGGCTTGTATAGGTAGGTTATATGAGTGTATAGGCTTATAATTTTCTTGGGTTTTCACTGAGCTAGGGTTTCCTTTTATAGAATTTTCCAACTTGACTTTTTGTTCATTTTTCCACCTACTTGCCTCCTAAAAGATCTGATCTGTGACTATGTTGGTGTTTGGGAGTTTGGAAGTATGTCATGTGATGTCTTGAAACTTGTGTGGATGACTCTCAGCCTACTTGTGAGCTAGTTAAACAAATTAATAGTTTAATTTTGCTCTAATCCTCATTATTCTTGATTTGGGTTTTGGTTTTAATGATTAGGGTTACTTGATCATAATTAGGTCTTAGGATAACCTAATTAGGGTTTAGTCTAGCCAATTAGGGTTAGGGTTTATAGATTAGAGTTAGGGTTTATAATCTAGGGTTCTTAACTTAGATTTTTCACAAATCCTAACAAGCTTGACAAAGCATTTTATCAGGGTAAGCAGGACAAAGCTGCTTGTCAAAACAAATATACCAAAAAGTTCGTTTCAAAAGAAAAATTTTAAGCACGAGGTGTCAAGCACATTAATTTTTGGACAAAAATTTATTTGACCTAATTTGTTAAACATAGTATATATTAACACAAAACACTTTCAGAACGAAGAGATTTTATTAATATATCTGAATTTACATATCCGAGTCTTATTAGGGTTTTTGGGTTTTCACATTTACCCCCACTAATAAGAATTTCATCCTCGAAATTACAGTATAGGTTAGGTAAATAGTTGGGGATAGTTTTCTCGCATATTATCTTCGAGCTCCCATGTAGCCTCTTCAACGTTCTGATTCCTCCAGATCTCTTTGACCGATGCTATTACTTTGTTTCTCAGGACTTGTTCTTTACGATCGATGATGATTTCAAAATAGGTCCATTCCATCCAACCCATTCTCGAAGTCGCCAAAATATGGTACGGAAAAACAACTACAACTTTATTACAACAATTGTCGTGCAAAATACAACAACACATATGCTATGAGTTTGGATACAAATATATACCAACTCAGAAGACGTCACAATGACACCTTACATAAAGGTATAGTCAAAAACTATTTTAGAAATTAGAATCTTTGGGAAGTGCTCAAGAAACCTTCATACATGGGAGGCCATGCTTTTTAGGTTATGGTAGATATCATATGGCCACGTAATTATCCTCGTCAATCTAATAAACCCCAAAGAAAAAACGAGAAGATTACTATCATATTCTTCCCAATGGTGAGTCTTCTCTTGACATATCATTATCTCCACTGCCTCTAATTGGGTATTATACTCCAAACAAACACCAAGATTATATAGGTAGTGCTTGTAAATATACTCAAAGAAGTGGATGAGCACAACCATGTCTTATGATGACACGAGGTCAGATGTCATTAGACATCTTGTATGATAGTGGCAAAACACCCTTCCAAGTTAAATTCACCTCACCCTCAACATCTATAGACCACCATTCTATTCCTCGCTATCCCCCGCCGACCCAAATACACTTTTATTACCCGAAAGGAATTGTGAAACAAAAGGGTGAGCACAACTAGCTCAAGAAAGAATATTATGACTAAAGATAAATAAATTATCAATAGTCTTCATCAAGAATAAATCGTAGATTTAGAACATATGGTAGATGATAAAACTTTTCAACCATAGTCATAAATGAATGAGCAATCCATTAGAAGAGTCAAATAGACCATAAAATCTATTATCTTCTCCATGTTAAAAGTCCACCAACAATGTTTTATCCTCGTAACATCAATCAACAATTCCTGCCCACAATCACATGTATATAACTCATAATCATAATTGTAGTTCTAAATTCTCTTCTCATCCAGACGAAGATAATTTCATCACCGCCTTTACCCCAAACATCAAAGATCATGGTTATACCAAATCACGCCTCTGCTCATAATCATACTAATAAATTCATCTTTGCACTACTACCAAAAGATATTCATCAATCAGCTCATCTTTGCACTACATGCCAAAGATATTCAACAACAAGTCATCTTTGCACTACGAGCCAAAGATATTCAACAACAGTCATCATTTTGCACTACGGCCAAAGATATTCAACAATAATTCATCTTTGCACTACAAAGCTAAGATATTCATCAACAAGTCATCTTTGCACTACGAGCCAAAGATATTCATATATCAAAGAAATACATAATCATTTCGTAAGTTATATAACAATAATTATAACCATGTTGATCAATTCACCTTTGCACTTAAGCTAAAAATATTCAATTGTAAATTCAATTGTCATGATCATACCACCAACAATTCAACTTTTGCACTATCGCCAAAGAGAGAACCTATAGTCACGATCATACCAATAATCTACCCATCTTTACACTCAAGTCAAAGAGAAATATCATCATTAGGGTTATAAGAATGTTATATAAAAACAATATAATCAAAACATGGTTTTAATTTCAAGAGTAAGATTCATAAATCAACGATAATTTGGTCGAGAAAAAAACCAATTTGTCGTGAATAAGACTCAGTATTCGTATATATAGTACCGTATACGTGCGTAAGAACCTCGACTACCGAAAAAGATAAAGTTTCATAATAAAATCCATATCAATATTTATAACACCTTAATCCAAATGTTATAAATCACTTAGAAATCTCATAATCTAATATTATTAATATTATAATAATATTTTAATCATTTCTTAAACTTATAAATAATTAAATCCAATTATTTACACTTTAATAATTAATGCATTTAATCATCTAAAATGCCAACCTCATAAGATTTCATCATCATTAACCAAAACCCTCATAAAAATCAGATATACCTCATATATGATTCTCAAGCCAATAAATCATATTTTCCAATTTTCTTACTTCACATAACATATTTAATTCATTTACTCATAACTAGAACATTTTCATGAAAAATACCAAATCAGTTCCAAAAATATTTATTTTCTGAAATTTAGAAGAATATAGTCCCATATTGAATATATATTTTCTCTGAATTTTTAAAATTCATTTACTATTTTTCATACGGCCAAAACCACCGAATATTTAAACATTTATCATAAATTGTACTTTTGTCCAAAAATTCTGAAATTTACACTCAGATACTGATATTATATAGATGTACTCCCAATAAAAATTTCATCAATTTTGGAGTTAATCACAAGGAGTTATAAGCGAGCTACTTTTAAAATAGTCTTTTCTCATAAAAAATCCATAACTCCTAATCTATATATCCAAAATCGCCATTTTTGGACACAATCTACAAAACTCATCAAAATATCATTTCAAATTTTTCCAGAATTTTTGAAGGTCCGAAAAATACAAAACTAAAAAAACATAATCACCCTTAAAAATCCCTTTACTATCCCTTACCTCAAAAAAGAGCAAGAAAGATCGAATGTTTGATATAACGTCGAATCTAACTTGCACCGTATAGATAGCAATACTCAAAGTATACTCAAAATACTCACAAGAATACGCCGATAATATAGAGAGAGAAAACTTCAGTTTCTGGTATGATTTTCAATTCTAACCTAAGCACCCTATTTATAGAAAATGCTTAGAACACCAAAGCAGAAAATTTAATAAAATATTAATATATATTTATTAAATTCTTACGCACACTTTTTATCAACTGAATTCAGCATTCAACACAAGTAGCCCACCTCACAAAACTTTTAAAAAACGTTTTTCTTATTTAACATAATTAAAACTTCAAAAATTAACTATTTCGGAGCTTCGGAACTTCAATAATTCATAATAAATAGCCCTTTTGTCGAAAAATTCAATCTCAATGATTTTTTATAGGAAATTTAATTTCTACAACTTTGCAGAAGAAAGTTTTTCCAAATTCCAAATGTAAATTGACCAAATCCATAAACCAAACGATTTTATAAAGCTATAATCAAATTTCAAATAAGAAATGGGGTCCACCGACACACAAAACATGTGTTAATCATTTAATGCCACAAAATACTCTTCCTCCTCATATACTCACATATCGCATATTCATTATAAAATATCACCGTTAATATATTATTAAAATAATATATTTAAATGAATTATTTTATCGTAAAAAGATAAAATATTAATTTTCAACAATTGTCACTTTAAAAATTTTCTCCATCTATATCCACATAAAATGAATATTTTCCTTATCATATTAATCAATAATTAATTATTCACAAATAATATTACAGAATCACAATAATGACAACCAGTGCGCCTCCTGTGAGAGAGGGGCTTTCCAATAAAGATTTCTCCTCATCGCGCCAAATTAATTAGGTGACCAAAAACTCTCCTGAGATGTAACTTTCTAGACATTGCCAATAATGTTTTCTAATAATATTATTCAGATAATATGAATTATTGCTTCGATAATGGAAAATACCGTAGTGACAATTATTAAAACAACAAGAATATAAAATATCAACGCAAAGAATTATCAATCAATAAAATATAATATCGAATAAGAATTATCGTAACAATTATTGAGTAGTGCTTTTTTACGTAAGAATCAATAATTGGTGCAATACCGTAAACTCGCTACCGTGTTTTTAACCACCATTATTTTACTTTACCCAAGATTATTCCAACAAATAAATTCGTAATAACCACGCCATTATTTATAAACAACTTATATTTGTCGCTTTTCTTTTCATCCAATCGCTTTTCATTATGGGCCCACATAAAAGGTCAAGCCATCATCGCATCGATATTCCCCACAAAAAGAATATTCCACGACCAAACGAATATTCTCCGACAATAATAATTTTATAACCACTTGCTTATTTTGAAAAAATTATATATATCACCCTTAACTTTAACTTTTATCAATTTAACCATTTACCTGAATAGTAATTATAAGAAAAATTGAATACTTTTATTTCATAAAATTCGGGGCTTACAATCTCCCCTCCTTATGAAATTTCGTCCCCAAAATTTACGCACTGGTATTTCAAAGAGTTGAGAATACCTTGCTTTCATTTCGATTCTATCTCCCCGCCATCACGATTTCTCCATTGCTCATCTCCTCAGTATTTCGATATCATTCTAGAATACAACTTCAAAACAAGGGTTAATTTAACAAATTAATATATCACATAATATCCCGATATTATGATCGACCAACAAATAAGCTTAGGTAGACACACTAGCGAAGGATTTACTCATCTCTCCTCCCTCCTAGTTCTAATCCCGATCTCCGCCAGATCATATCCCTAAGCTCGATACCAAATGTAACGACCCCAAAAATAGTCCATTCCATCCAACCCATTCTCGAGTCGCCAAATATATGGTACGAAAAACAACTACAACTTTATTACAACAATTGTCGTGGTAAAATACAACAACACATATGCTATGAGTTTGATACAAATATATACCAACTCAGAAGACGTCACAATGACACCTTACATAAAGGTATAGTCAAAAACCTGCTTTTAGAAATTAGAATCTTTGGGAAGTGCTCAAGAAACCTTCATACATGGGAGGCCATGCTTTTAGGTTATGGTAGATATCATATGGCCACAAAATTATCCTCGGTCAATCTAATAAACCCCAAAGAAAAACGAGAAGATTACTATCATATTCTTCCCAATGGTGAGTCTTCTCTTGACATATCATTATCTCCACTGCCTCTAATTGGGTATTATACTCCAAACAAACACCAAGATTATATAGGTAGTGCTTGTAAATATACTCAAAGAAGTGGATGAGCACAACCACGCCTGTCTTATGATGACACGAGGTCAGATGTCATTAGACATCTTGTATGATAGTGGCAAAACCCTTCCAAAGTTAAATTCACCTCACCTCAACATCTATAGACCACCATTCTATTCCTCGCTATCCCCGCCGACCCAAATGCACACTTTTATTACCCGAAAGGAATTGTGAAACAAAAAAGGGTGAGCACAACTAGCTCAAGAAAGAATATTATGACTAAAGATAAATAAATTATCAATAGTCTTCATCAAGAATAAATCGTAGATTTAGAACATATGGTAGATGATAAAACTTTTCAACCATAGTCATAAATGAATGAGCAATCCATTAGAAGAGTCAAATAGACCATAAAATCTATTATCTTCTCCATGTTAAAAGTCCACCAACAATGTTTTATCCTCGTAACATCAATCAACAATTCCTCGCCCACAATCACATGTATAACTCATAATCATAATTGTAGTTCTAAATTCTCTTCTCATCCAGACTAAGATAATTTCATCACCGCCTTTACCGAAACATCAAAGATCATGGTTATACCAAATCACGCCCTGCTCATAATCATACTAATAAATTCATCTTTGCACTACTACCAAAGATATTCATCAATAGCTCATCTTTTGCACTACATGCCAAAGATATTCAACAACAAGTCATCTTCAGACAAGTCATCATTTGCACTACGAGCCAAAGATATTCAACAACAGTCATCTTTGCACTACGGCCAAAGATATTCAACAATAATTCATCTTTGCACTACAAAGCAAAGATATTCATCAACAAGTCATCTTTGCACTACGAGCCAAAGATATTCATATATCAAAGAAATACATAATCATTTCGTGGTTATATAACAATAATTATAACCATGTTGATCAATTCACCTTTGCACTTAAGCTAAAAATATTCAATTGTAAATTCAATTGTCATGATCATACCAACCAACAATTCAACTTTTGCACTATCGCCAAAGAGAACCTATAGTCACGATCATACCAATAATCTACCCATCTTTACACTCAAGTCAAAGAGAAATATCATCATTAGGGTTATAAGAATGTTATAAAAACAATATAATCAAAATATGGTTTTAATTTCAAGAGTAAGATTCATAAATCAACGATAATTTGGTCGAGAAGAAACCAATTTGTCGTGAATAAGACTCTCGTATTCGTGACATAGTACCGTATAATGCGCATAGTAAGAACCTCGATACCTAAAAGATAAAGTTTCATAATAAAATCCATATCAATATTTATAACACCTTAATCCAAATGTTATAAATCACTTAGAAATCTCATAATCTAATATTATTAATATTATAATAATATTTTAATCATTTCTTAAACTTATAAATAATTAAATCCAATTATTTACACTTTAATAATTAATGCATTTAATCATCTAAAATGCCAACCTCATAAGATTTCATCATCATTAACCAAAACCCTCATAAAAATCAGATATACCTCATATATGATTCTCAAGCCAATAAATCATATTTTCCAATTTTCTTACTTCACATAACATATTTAATTCATTTACTCATAACTAGAACATTTTCATGAAAATACCAAATCAGTTCCAAAAATATTTATTTTCTGGATTTAGAAGAATATAGTCCCATATTGAATATATATTTTCTCTCGAATTTTAAAATTCATTTACTATTTTTCATACGGCCAAAACCACCGAATATTTAAACATTTATCATAAATTGTACTTTTGTCCAAAAATTCTGAAATTTACACGTAGATACTGATATTATATAGATGTACTCCCAATAAAAATTTCATCAATTTTGGAGTTAATCACAAGGAGTTATAAGCGCTTTACTTTTAAAATAGTCTTTTCTCATAAAATCCATAACTCCTAATCTATATATCCAAAAATCGCCATTTTTGGACACAATCTACAAAACTCATCAAAATATCATTTCAAATTTTTCCAGAATTTTTGAAGGTCCGAAAAATACAAAACTAAAAAACATAATCACCCTTAAAAATCCCTTTACTATCCCTTACCTCAAAAGAGAGAAGATCTTTGAATGTTTGATATAACGTTGAATCTAACTTGCACCGTATAGCAATACTCAAAGTATACTCAAAATACTCACAAGAATACGCCGATAATATAGAGAGAGAAAACTTCAGCTTACGTATGATTTTCAATTCTAACCTAAGACCCTATTTATAGAAAATGCTTAGAACACCAAAGCGTAAAAATTTATAAAAATATTAATATATATTTATTAAATTCTTACGCACACTTTTTATCAACTGAATTCAGCATTCAACACAAGTAGCCCACCTCACAAAACTTTTTTAAAAAACGTTTTTCTTATTTAACATAATTAAAACTTCAAAAATTAACTATTTTGAGCTTCGAACTTCAATAATTCATAATAAATAGCTCTTTTGTCGTAAAAAATTGATCTCGCGATTTTTTATAGGAAATTTAATTCTCACAACTTTGCGTAAGAAAGTTTTTCCAAATTCCAAATGTAAATTGACCAAATCCATAAACCAACGATTTTATAAAGCTATAATCAAATTTCACCAAGAAATGGGGTCCACCGACACACAAAAAAATGTGTTAATCATTTAATGCCACAAAATACTCTTCCTCCTCATATACTCACATATCGCATATTCATTATAAAAAATATCACTATTAATATATTATTAAAATAATATATTTAAATGAATTATTTTATCGTAAAAAAAGATAAAATATTAATTTTCAACAATTGTCACTTTAAAAATTTTCCATCTATATCCACATAAAATGAATATTTTCCTTATCATATTAATCAATAATTAATTATTCACAAATAATATTACGTAATCACAATAATGACAACCAGCAGCTTCCTGTGAAAGAGGGGCTTTCCAATAAAGATTTCTCCTTATCTTGCGCAATTAATTAGGTGACCAAACCTCTCTTTGATGTAACTTTCTAGACATTGCCAATAATGTTTTCTAATAATATTATTCGAGATAATATGAATTATTGCTTCGATAATGGAAAATACCGTAGTGACAATTATTAAAACAACAAGAATATAAAATATCAACGCAAAGAATTATCAATCAATAAAATATAATATCAAATAAGAATTACATCGTAATAATTATCGAGTAGTGCTTTCACGTAAGAATCAATAATTGGTGCAATACCGTGCGTACTGCAAAGCACGTGTTTTAACCACCAGAGTATTTTAACAAAGATTCCAATTGAATAAATAATTACGCCATTATTTATAAACAACTTATATTTGTCGCTTTCTTTCATCCAATCGCTTTTCTCATATGGGGCCCACAAAAGGTCAAGGCTGTCAGTCGCATCGATATTCCCTCACAAAAAGAATATTCCACGACCAAACGAATATTCTCCGACATAATAATATTTTATAACCACTGCTTATTTTGAAAAAATTATATATATCACCCTTAACTTTAACTTTTATCAATTTAACCATTTACCTCGAATAGTAATTATAAGAAAAATTGAATACTTTTATTTCATAAAATTCGGGGCCTTACAATCTCCCCCTCCTTATGAAATTTCGTCCCCGAAATTTACGCACTGGTATTTCAAAGAGTTGAGAATACCTTGCTTTCATTTCGATTCTATCTCCCCGCATCATCATGATTTCTCCATTGCTCATCTCCTCGTATTTCGGATATCATTCTAGAATACAACTTCAAAACAAGGGTTAATTTAACAAATTAATATATCACATAATATCCCGATATTATGATCGACCAACAAATAAGCTTAGGTAGACACACTAAATGAAGGATTTACTCATCTCTCCTCCTAGTTCTAATCCCGATCTCCGCCAGAGATCATATCCCTAAGCTCGATACCAAATGTAACGACCCCAAAATAGGTCCATTCCATCCAACCCATTCTCGAGTCGCCAAATATATGGTACTGAAAAAAACTACAACTTTATTACAACAATTGTCGTGCAAAATACAACAACACATATGCTATGAGTTTGATACAAATATATACCAACTGTAAGACGTCACAATGACACCTTACATAAAGGTATAGTCAAAAACCTGCTTTTAGAAATTAGAATCTTTGGGAAGTGCTCAAGAAAACCTTCATACATGGGAGGCCATGCTTTTAGGTTATGGTAGATATCATATGGCCACGTAATTATCCTCTCGTCAATCCCATAAACCCCAAAGAAAAAACGAGAAGATTACTATCATATTCTTCCCAATGGTGAGTCTTCTCTTGACATATCATTATCTCCACTGCCTCTAATTGGGTATTATACTCCAAACAAACACCAAGATTATATAGGTAGTGCTTGTAAATATACTCAAGAAGTGGATGAGCACAACCATGTCTTATGATGACACGAGGTCAGTATGTCATTAGACATCTTGTATGATAGTGGCAAAAAACACCCTTCCAAGTTAAATTCACCTCACCCTCAACATCTATAGACCACCATTCTATTCCTCGCTATCCCCGCCGACCCAAATACACTTTTATTACCCCGAAAGGAATTGTGAAACAAAAGGGTGAGCACAACTAGCTCAAGAAAGAATATTATGACTAAAGATAAATAAATTATCAATAGTCTTCATCAAGAATAAATCGTAGATTTAGAACATATGGTAGATGATAAAACTTTTCAACCATAGTTACAAAATGAATGAGCAATCCATTAGAAGAGTCAAATAGACCATAAAATCTATTATCTTCTCCATGTTAAAAGTCCACCAACAATGTTTTATCCTCGTAACATCAATCAACAATTCCGCCCACAATCACATGTATAACTCATAATCATAATTGTAGTTCTAAATTCTCTTCTCATCCAGACGAAGATAATTTCATCACCGCCTTTACCTCAAACATCAAAGATCATGGTTATACCAAATCACGCCTCATGCTCATAATCATACTAATAAATTCATCTTTGCACCACTACCAAAAGATATTCATCAATAGCTCATCTTTTTGACTACATGCCAAAGATATTCAATAACAAGTCATCTTTGCACTCTACGAGCCAAAGATATTCAACAACGTCATCTTTGCACTACGGGGCAAAGATATTCAACAATAATTCATCTTTGCACTACAAAGCTAAGATATTCATCAACAAGTCATCTTTGCACTACTACGAGCCAAAGATATTCATATATCAAAGAAATACATAATCATTTCGTGGTTATATAACAATAATTATAACCATGTTGATCAATTCACCTTTGCACTTAAGCTAAAAATATTCAATTGTAAATTCAATTGTCATGATCATACCAAATAACAATTCAACTTTTGCACCATCGCCAAAGAGAACCTATAGTCACGATCATACCCAATAATCTACCCATCTTTACACTCAAGTCAAAGAGAAATATCATCATTAGGGTTATAAGAATGTTATATAAAAACAATATAATCAAAACATGGTTTTAATTTCAAGAGTAAGATTCATAAATCAACGATAATTTGGTCGAGAAGAAACCAATTTGTCGTGAATAGTACTTCTCGTATTCGTATATATAGTACCAGATACGCGCATAAGAAACTCCCGACGACACGAAAAGATAAAGTTTCATAATAAAATCCATATCAATATTTATAACACCTTAATCCAAATGTTATAAATCACTTAGAAATCTCATAATCTAATATTATTAATATTATAATAATATTTTAATCATTTCTTAAACTTATAAATAATTAAATCCAATTATTTACACTTTAATAATTAATGCATTTAATCATCTAAAATGCCAACCTCATAAGATTTCATCATCATTAACCAAAACCCTCATAAAAATCTGATATACCTCATATATGATTCTCAAGCCAATAAATCATATTTTCCAATTTTCTTACTTCACATAACATATTTAATTCATTTACTCATAACTAGAACATTTTCATGAAAAATACCAAATCAGTTCCAAAAATATTTATTTTCTGGGATTTAGAAGAATATAGTCCCATATTGAATATATATTTTCTCTAAATTTTTAAAATTCATTTACTATTTTTCACATGGCCAAAACCACCGAATATTTAAACATTTATCATAAATTGTACTTTTGTCCAAAAATTCTGAAATTTACACGGATATACTGATATTATATAGATGTACTCCCAATAAAAATTTCATCAATTTTGGAGTTAATCACAAGGAGTTATAAGCGCTTACTTTTAAAATAGTCTTTTCTCATAAAATCCATAACTCCTAATCTATATATCCAAAAATCGCCATTTTTGGACACAATCTACAAAACTCATCAAAATATCATTTCAAATTTTTCCAGATTTTTGAAGGTCCGAAAAATACAAAACTAAAAAACATAATCACCCTTAAAAATCCCTTACTATCCCTTACCTCAAAAGAAGCAAGATCGAATGTTTGATATAACGAATCTAACTTGCAATCAGAGTATAGCAATACTCAAAGTATACTCAAAATACTCACAAGAATACTTCGATAATATAGAGAGAGAAAACTTCAGTTTCTGGTATGATTTTCAATTCTAACCTAAGCACCCTATTTATAGAAAAATGCTTAGAACACCAAAGCAGAAAATTTAATAAAATATTAATATATATTTATTAAATTCTTACGCACACTTTTTATCAACTGAATTCAGCATTCAACACAAGTAGCCCACCTCACAAAACTTTTAAAAAACGTTTTTCTTATTTAACATAATTAAAACTTCAAAAATTAACTATTTCGGAGCTTCAGAACTTCAATAATTCATAATAAATAGCCCTTTTGTCAGAAAATTCAATCTCACTACTTTTTATAGGAAATTTAATTCTCTACAACTTTGCGTAAGAAAGTTTTTCCAAATTCCAAATGAAATTGACCAAAATCCATAAACCAAGCATTTTATAAAGCTTATAATCAAATTTCAAATAAGAAATGGGGTCCACCGACACACAAAACATGTGTTAATCATTTAATGCCACAAAAATACTCTTCCTCCTCATATACTCACATATCGCACATTCATTATAAAAATATCACCGCTTAATATATTATTAAAATAATATATTTAAATGAATTATTTTATCGTAAAAAGATAAAATATTAATTTTCAACAATTGTCACTTTAAAAATTTTCTCCATCTATATCCATATAAAATGAATATTTTCCTTATCATATTAATCAATAATTAATTATTCACAAATAATATTATAGAATCACAATAATGACAACCAGACGGTTCCTGTGAAAGAGGGGGCTTTCCAATAAAGATTTCTCTTCATCGCAATGCCAAGAATTAGGTGACCAAACCTCTCCTTAGATGTAACTTTCTAGACATTGCCAATAATGTTTTCTAATAATATTATTCAGATAATATGAATTATTGCTTCGATAATGGAAAATATTGTGTAGTGACAATTATTAAAACAACAAGAATATAAAATATCAACGCAAAGAATTATCAATCAATAAAATATAATATCAATAAGAATTACCGTAACAATTATTGAGTAGTGCTTTCTTACGTAAGAATCAATAATTGGTGCAATACAATACCGTGTAAGCTACGCTGTGTTTTAACCACCCAGTATTTTAACAAAAGATTAATAGTAATAACTACTACGCTTATATTTATAAACAACTTATATTTGTCGCTTTTCTTCATCCAATCGCTTTTTCAAGCATGGGGCCCACACACGGGTCAAGGTCGTCATCTTGATATTCCCGATAAAAAGAATATTCCACGACCAAACGAATATTCTCCGAAATAATAATATTTTATAACCACTTGCTTATTTTGAAAAAATTATATATATCACCCTTAACTTTAACTTTTATCAATTTAACCATTTATCAATTTAACCATTTACTTTTAATAAAATTGAAGTAATTATAAGAAAAATTGAATACTTTTATTTCATAAAATTGAGCTATCTTGGTTAGGCAATTGAACTATTACCCATATGGCATTGTGGCACTTCTATGTAGTTGGAAGACCTACCACAAAGTCCATGGTTATATGTTCCCACTTCCACTTATGAGTTGGTAAGGGTTGAAGTAAACCACTCGGATTTTTATGTTCAGCCTTAACCCTTTGACACGTGAGACATTTGCTCACCCAACCAGCTATTTCTCTTTTCATATTCGACCACTAAAACTCTCGACTTAAGTCTTTGTACATTTTAGTACTGCCAGGTGTATGGAAAATTTAGAATTATGAGCTTCGTTTAAGATTTCTTCTTTTAAGGCTTGGTTTAACGGAACCCAAATTCTATCTTCATATCTTATTATTCCATCCTTGTTTATTCGGAATTTGTTATTCTTAACATGAGTTATATTATACTTACATTTTTGACAATCTTCATCCTTTTCCTGCATCTCTTTGATTTTATCAGGCAGAGAAGAAACTCCTTCTATGATGAATAACTTTTGGGTAGAGGTAGTTGGACATCCCACCTCAATTTCTAGTTTTTCAAAATATTTTATTAACTTATCATTGGTGGTTATTACGTTCAACTTTTTTTAATTCTTTCTACTTAACGCATCAGCTACGATATTAGCTTTACTGTGATGATATAAGATTTCACAATCAAATTCCTTTATCAGTTCTAACCATCTTCTTTGCCTTAAGTTCAGTTCCTTTTGTGTAAAAATATATTTCAGACTTTTGTGATCTATATTTTTCTCTCACTTCTCCCCGTACTAGTAATGCCTCCAAATTTTTAGGGCAAAA
This sequence comes from Panax quinquefolius, assembly GCA_020205615.1. Taxonomy (NCBI): domain Eukaryota; kingdom Viridiplantae; phylum Streptophyta; class Magnoliopsida; order Apiales; family Araliaceae; genus Panax; species Panax quinquefolius. Next base: position 454,621 of record JAINUW010000660.1, on the reverse strand, counting down.
ACGATCGCAGCTAACTCTAGGTCATAAGTATGATACCTCTTCTCATAATCTTTGAGTTGTCATTGTGCATAAGCGATCACTTTCCCATGTTGCATCAACACACACCCTAAACCTCTGTGTGACACATCACTAAATTCTACAAGGCCTCTTGTATCATCTGGTAAGGACAACACTGGAGCCATGCTTAGTCGCTTCTTCAACTCTTGGAAGCTTTCTTCACATTTATCTGTCTATACGTATTTCACCGTCTTTCAAGTTAAATTGGTTAATGGGGTTGCTATTTTTGAAAAATCTTTTATAAACCATCGATAATAACCCGCTAAACCGAGAAAACTTCTTACTTCTGTTGGAGTTGTTGGTTGTTCCCAATTCACAACCATTTCGATCTTAGTTGGATCTATTGATATTCCATTTTTGTCAATTAAATGACCTAAAAATTTAAACTCTCTTTAACCATAATTCACACTTGCAGAACCTTGTATAAAGTTGTTCCTCTTGTAATATCTCCAAAACGACTCTCAAGTGTTCAACATGCTCTTCCCATTTTTTCGAGTATACCAGAATATCATCGATAAACACTACAATAAATGTTTCTAATCATGGTTTAAATACTCGATTCATCATGTCTATAAATGTTGCAGGTGTATTTGTCAACCCAAAAGACATTACAAGAAACTCATAATGTCCATAGCATGTCCTAAACGCTATCTTCAGCACATCTTCCTTTCTTAATTTTAATTGATGATAACATGTCCTAAGGTCAATCTTTAAAAAGTGTTCGGCCTCCTTTAATTGGTCAAACAAATCATCAATTCTTAGTAAAGGATATTTATTCTTAATGGTTAAATTATTTAATTCTCTATAGTCTATACATAACCTCATGGTTCCATCCTTCATCTTTACAAACAATACTGGTGCTTCCCAAGGTGAAACACTAGGTTGTATGTACATTTTATCTAAGAGTTCCTGTAGTTGTACTAGTAACTCTTTCAGTTCAATAAGTGTCATTCTATATGGTGCCTTAGAAACTGGTGCCGTTCCCGGTGCAAGATCAATAAAAAACTTAATTTCCCTATCTGGTGGTAAACCTGGTAAGTTATCTGGAAATACATTGGGAAAATCCTTAACTATAGGTATTTGATCTAGTTTTACTCCTTCCTGTCGAGTATCAACTATATAGGCCAAATATCCTCAACAACCTTTTTTAAGTAACCTTTCTGCCTAAGTTATGGTCCCCTGGCCAGACCAGGTTTGAGCCTTGCACTTCCTGACTTTAGTTCAACTCTAACATGCTAATTACACACCTATTTTAACATATATACATGCTAGAGTTTCACATATAGTTCATGACCATACTTGAATTCATTACTTCAAGTTTAACTTACAATTTATATGTCATTAAAACGTAAAAGGTCATGTAATTATCATGTTTAATAAATATGAATCATTTTTAGGAGTAATATAGCTACAACATGACATCTTACTACTTTAGTATCTAAGTACTCACATAATATTCAACTTATATTTGAAAACATGCTCAATGTTATCTTTAAAATCATTTTAGCACGAATGATGAAAGATAACACATAAAAGACAACTTCAAAACTCTGATCATAAGGAGTTAAGTCATGATAACCTTATTTGAAGATCATAATCTAGATCTTTTAGCATTTATGTTCATTAGCCTTATTGTACTTAAGCTTTTCTTTTCAAACTAAGTTCTAACACAAGGTTAACAAGTTTAAGTCATGATAAAAACACCATACATCATATATCATACTCACTTAGGTTCCACATCAGTCATATATATGGCCTCATACGTTCTGAACTTGTAAGACATATATTACTTCAAAGTTTGTTCTCTAACTTCATGTTTTCATTACAAATCTCTTACTAAAATGTGTTGATCACTTCATACTACACTAGAAAACCTTACCCAACATGTTATACTCCTGTATAGGTATATATTTAGGTTATGATACCAAGTTAACAACACCTATCACAAACAAAACTAGAAACTGAACCTGTGGTACGGCGCAACTATGCTACACCCTAGTACAAATAGGGCGTAGCTGCGCCATGCCTGCACCAGAAGCAGAAACAGACTCTGTTATGTTGAGCCTTAACCACCTTGGTTTTACTTGCTCCAAACATGTTCGAATCCATCATTTGAGAGTTTAAACATGTAAGCCTACTTCCTAAACATATTATAGCATACCAATTCACTTTGACCAACAATTTTTTTTAAGTAATTTCAAGAAATTGACAAAACCCATTTCAGGAACACAAGTTAAGGTTTTATACCTCTTGGCTTGAATTGGCTTCCTTATTCACTAAGTATGCTCCCAAACTTTCTCAGCAACTTAGAACCCTCAATATCAAACTTAACAAACAACAAAAACTGAATTTGGAGCTAGTATTTCTAAAGGAAACTTTGACTAGATAACCACATTACACAAGATTGAAGTCCATGGAGTAATGAAAGGAAACAAAGGATAGTCAATAGTGGTTTAACAACTCTCTACCAGCCACATAGCTAGCAAATGATCACCTAAGATTAGCCACTTGGAAAAATACGTAAACTAGACTTTAGTTCACTGTTCATGTACTTGGTGACACTCATTTTGGGACAAGGAAATAATTCCCAGCATTTGCACAATGAAATGTAACAATGTAATACAACACTAGGTTAAAACCATATATACATAATATAAACTTTGGTTATAAAATATATCTACACAATTCATTTCATATAACATAGGTTATAATGATTTAAAGTGCATACAATGTATTTCCTAATTACAAGGTATCAAGTAGTGCACATACATATAATTCATGTACATTTTCAATTACCATGACTGTTATTATTATAATAACTTAATGACATCATTATTAATTTAACAATTGATATTATTATATGTCAATAGGATATACATTAATGTTTACCCACACACTTAATATCATATAACAATATTATTATACAACTCACATGAATGTAAATAATCATTTCTTATATAGTACATATATATACAATATATAGACATATTAATGTGCCACCTTGTACTATATAAAGTATATAGTTACCTACCATATATTAAAGGTTTACTATATTGCACAAATTAATCAAGTAACATATAATCATTTTACAATTTATAAATCTCTTACACATTAATTATTATTTATCCAATAATAATTATTAATTAACACATTATCAATTAATTACTCATAATTACAATTAATCAAGTATGTTCAACTCTTGCTACTATATTCAAATAGATTGAATATTTATTTAATACTCTTATTAAGTCTTTGATATTAGAATCTTAAGGTTAGTCCACTAATTTAAATCAACTATTAGTGACTTCCTTTAATCATTTCATACATTCACATAACCACATGAGGTTTAAATAGGCTCACAAAACTAACTCATTAAAATTAAATCACATATTTAATTAATAAGTAGTTTAAAATTTGTGGACGTTACATCCCTCCCCCCTTATAAAAATTCCGTCCTCGGCATTGCAAAAATAAGATTACTCAAATAAAAATGGATAATTCATTCTCATTTTTCTCTTCTAGCTCCCATGTAGCTTCTTCTACGGTGTGATTCCTCCAGAGAATCTTAACGGAATGAATAATCTTATTCCTTAACTTATGTTCTTTCCTATCTAGTATCTGGATAGGAACTTCCTCGTATAATAAGTCTTTCTTGACATGAATTGGATCATAAGAGATAACGTGCTTGTGGGTCGATTTATACAGCCGTAATACTGACACATGAAACACATTGTGAATGTGCTCAAGTTCAGGAGGTAACGCTACCTCGTACGCCACTTCACCAACTCGCCTCAGAATCTTGAACGGTCCTATGAACCTAGGGCTCAACTTGCCCTTCTTCCCAAAATGAATCTTCCCTTTCCAGGGAGATACTTTCAGAAATACATAGGTCCCTACTTCAAAATCTCTCTCATTTCGATGTAAATCTGCATACTTCTTCTGGTGATCTTGAGCTGCTACTAGTCGTGCTCTTATCACCCTGATGATTTCCACCGTCTGTTGTACCAATTCTGGTCCCAACAGTCGACGTTCTCCAACTTTGTCCCAGCATAAGGGCATTCATTAGGCTAATCAGAACTACCCATTAATGAGCTTTTGATCAGTGACTCCCAAGCCAGACGGCTTTAGGGCACTAGGTGTAGAACACCCCTAAGAATCTAGTAACTCGAGTAGTAAAGGCCACGTAATCAACATAAGCCAAATTAGACTTTACGAGAATCGAAGATTATAAGGCGAGTGCATTTTACTCTCCATCTCAATATCGGTTCTGTGTTTGTGGGTGAATGCGTGTTACGCTCCATCTCGACCCACCACAAGGCTTTTGATATTCAATTATTCTATTTTTTTTAAATATCTAAACATGCACGAATCTAAGATCCAAAACTGCAAAAACGTCTAAGCCTTTTATTAACTTGTAAAAATGAAAATTTATAAGAGTGAACAAATGCTCAAAGCAATAAACATGCGAACTAAATTTTGAAAAAAATTACTAGTTAACACAGTTGGTCGGTGCTTACTACAAGGACGGAGTAATAACAGTCTAAACTTATCAATTGAAAAACCCCTAGCTCATAAATGCTTGACACGACTCTAAGAGATAGACCATAAAACTTGGTGCTTGTCATCAGCCATAATAAAAAATTAATGATAATTGTAACACCCTTGCTAAATAGCATCTCAAAATAGAGTGAAAAAGGCCGATCATATGGCATACGCATCTAATCTATAAAAGCCCCAAAAAGATGGCTATCAACCACAATCAATTTAAAAATAATCAAAGCATTAATAAATAAAACCAAAAATAGTTCATGGCATTCATAATGATAAAACTTCAAAGCAAAATCCCACAGTTCAAAAGACTACACCACAATACTGATAACAAAAACGTAATAAAGTACTAAAGTCTGGTAACTAACATAGAAGTACAAAAATAAACAGATAAAAGCCAAAAACACCCCTAAACTTGAGGTGAGCAATGCCCTCATTGCTAAACATAAAACAATTTTATGCAAGAGGGCTTCCCTAGAGATTGCTCACCCAGTAGCGGCATCGACTTCATCCTCATCAGCTGCGTCCTGATCAGCTACGGCGGGCGGTGATGGTGGAGGGTAAGGTGGGAATATAGGAGGCTCTAGAAACTGGTATGGCGTGAACTCAGTGCTCTCGCCACAATAGTTAGTGTAGATGCTCTGCATAGTGTTTACTAGCTCAACCTGGTACTGCATCACTATCTCCTACCTCTGAGCCATAGCTGCAATGTGCCTCCGCTGCCTTTGTGCCTCAGCATCGTGTTTCTGATGGAGCAGGGCGAGGGATGCCATGATGTCTGCCAAAAGACCCTGACTAGCTGGGCCAGCCTCAGGTGCTTGAGAAGGCTCTGGGTCTGTTGAAGGAGGTGGTGCTGTAGATGGCCCGTACCCTTCGCCCTTGACATGAGACTCTGCTCCATCCCACACATTGAAGCGTTTGATCGTCTGATGGTCGATGACAGTCATGGGCGGCGAAGCTATCTCTTCTTGTCCCCACTGTATCCCTGCCTGCTTGCACAATCGCGTGATCACTGATGGATGGGGAAGTCCTGAAGCGATGGTACTCTTGACCGCGTGCAGACCCGTGACAATGGCGAATAACAGAATCACCCTATCTTTAGTCACATCACTCAAGTGACGGGTTGGGATCATGCTGGCTCAAATGAAGCTGAACCAAGCCTTCCCATAGCGACTGAGTGCCGAAGACGGGAAACTGGTCTTTTCACCCGTATAATCATTTTTCTTCCAAGTCGTGTCGGGCTTACAGAGCCTTTTAATGATATCCTCCAAGTCATAACTGCGGATTCCCTATTGCATATAATCATTACCCGCATAGTTGGGTACACCGAACAGTGCATTGATGGCTTGACTGTCAAAAGCCACGGACTGCCCCCTGACTTGAACCACAGTAGGACCATCTGGACTGGCGTTTACGTTGAATTCCTGAACTATAGATACCACTGTTGAAACGGGTGGTTTGGTGAAGTTTAGCCACTATTGTTCGAGTATCATGTTTGTGAGTTCACCATCTTTTCTATTAGGCCGCAACCCTCGTTCAAGAATCAAGTTGCGCATGCCAAAAGAATCTCTGTACCACTTCCAGGTTTCCTCACTGATAAATTTGGTGGAGTTCCAAGCCTGTGGTGCTGCCGCGGCGGAAGATGAAGACCATCCGACGCTAAGTCGTTGTCTCTTTGGTGCCATGATAGAATTCTCAGGTGGTGAAGTTCAAAAACAACCCTTGGATCAATGCACAACAATGCCCCACTGAAATCACAGCGATTCTAAACCCAAACAACCCCAAATCAGTCTACTTTTTGGTTCAGACAATTTATCGAACACCTAGAGAGCGCTCTTCAAAACTAATTTGGATAGCCTTTGTTTGTGATTTCATTATTCAGATTTCCTTCGGTGGAAATCAAACTAATATGCAGCAAGAAGAGGAACACAGCAATTCAATCACAATCTATGTAAATATGAACTAAATCCCAAAAGTACCTTGAGTGGGCAAACCCTAGCTTGACTGGTCCCTTCTGGCTGTGTGATCTTGGTCTAGAGACTTGAGGGACAAAGGTGTGTGGTTTGAATAAGGTTTAGGAATTGGAGAATGTAGGGCACCTTTTGATTTGTGGAATTCACTTGTGTGCTACCGAAGTGTGCCTAGAGGTGTCGAGAGGATAGGGAAAATATAGAGAGGCGTGGTGTAACTGCTGCTAAAAATTGTACTTAAAATTCAAAATCTCGCTACTCGCGCCATAACGCGAGGAATCCTTCTTTGTTTGGCGCTGCGGCGCGAGTTAGCAGTAGCTGAGCCTCGCTTGTTGCACCGCGGCACAACCTATCCTTTGTTAGTTGGCACTGCGGCGCAAGTTAGCAGAAGGGTATGTTCTTTCATGGCGCCACGGTGCGACCTGCCTTCTGATCTGTGGTGCTGCAGCGTGAGGTCCAAAGCTTTGAAAATAAGCATGGCGCCGCGGCGGGAGATGCTGTATATATGATGGCACCACAGCGTGAGGACAATGTTCTGAGTTTTTCTGCCTGTTAACTGCACATGCCAAGACAAGAACACAAACTACACTACAAAGGCAAACATACATTATTTAAAACACATTAAACCCTATTATAATATGCAGTATATCTTACTAAACATGCTGCCTGTAAATGATAGACACAAAAAATTAATGCACAATTTGGAAGCTATGTTAACAACCTAAGCGAACACACACAATATAAACTAGAAATAAGTAAAGAAAACAGATAAAATTTATACCGAGATGGGGGTGCATCCCCACCAAGCGCTTGTTTTAAAGTTGTCGGCTTGACTATACCGATGCCGTTTAATCCGGTTTATAGGCAAAAATGACCTTTTCGTGCCGCCTATTCGTCAAATCTATTAAATTTTTGGCCGACAAGAGTGATTGGCCATTCTTCTGTCCTTCATCCATCAAGTCATCATTCGGCATAAAGAATCGCTCGCCACTAGAATTATCCACTAATTCACCTGTTTCATTAAATTGAAAGTGTTCTTCATGCTCAATTGGGCCATCTAGGATTTTCACAGTCAGGAGCGTGGTTTCTAATTGTGGATCAGTAATGACTATGCAACCACTGTTTCTCCGTTTGTCTTCAACTTCAGACTCCACCAATTGGTTAGTTTGCACTATGACATCTCCCTTAATAACTGTGCGAGACTCTTTGCATTTTCCTTGCGTATCCACCGTGCAATACTCTATTGCTTCATCGTCGAGATCAATTAAGACCGGAAGATTGCATTGCGGTGGATTTGTGATGGCATTGACGAGTTGCCCCAATTGATTCTCAAGGCTGTGCAATACGGCTTCTTGGCTAGCCATCCAAACCTCATTTCTTTCGATAAAGATGGTGAGAAGCTCCTCAAGTCTGTTCTCTTCTTCAAGTGTTGAGGACTCAGAAAAGTTCTCATTTGGCTGAGATGTCCAATCATAGTACGGCGAAGAATGATATGCAAACTGAGAGGCATGATTCGGATCATGATATTGCTCTTGACTGTAGTCCCAGGAGTTTGGATAACCCTGGCAGTTTGGATGATAGGAGATTGGTTCAAAGTCAGCTTGATCCTGACAAAGTAGGCATTCTGAGTGGACTGACACTTAAGATTGTCAAAAAACCTCAAGGCATTGGCAATTTGAACTTGCAATTTCGCGAGTCCTTCTTCCGCGCTTGGTGGCGTCGTCCACTCATAAGCCCATTGATAACATTGATCGTCTATAATCTGTAAACTTAAAAATAAAAGAAAGGAAGATCAAACAAATAAAAGAAATAATTACATATACGTTCAAAGTAAGACTAAATTGATTGAAATCAATATTGGGCAATATTAGAATAACAGTTGCCCGATAACGGCGCCAAAAACTTGTTGATCAGATAACAGATCACTAAACACGCGCAAGTATACGCGGTCTAACAAGTAATACAGTGATAAATAGAGTGTCGTACCCACGAGGAACTATCACTAAAGTCTTATTCGAACAACAATAATTGAAATAGTGACTAATCTAAGCATAACTAATTATCAAAGCAAGTAAATGGATAACGAATGGTAATCGAAGGAATAACAAGCTATGGTTACAACTTCACCCCACTCAGGCATTACATCCGAACACCGGCGTATATGTTTCATCAAACTAGTTGCACTTCTCTCTCTGGTCTAAATGGTCACGACAATTTGTCGTGAGAGAACACACAATCTTCGATACACCTCTGTCGAGGTATGTAAGAACATATCCTTTCTAGATCCACCCGATAGGGAATAGAACAGAAAAGAACGCCCAAGCTAGATACAATCCTACATATATCTATAAGAATTGATCAGAACAAGGATTTAAGTTTAAGCTCTCAATTAGGTCGCACGTGGTGCACCGATATATGTCTATTCTACGAACAACTTATGCAGTCAAAACCCACAATCACATGCCAATATATTCAGGTGTAAATCTACAATTCTTCTGTCGATATCATGTAAATTACCAAAATCATCGCTAATGTCTTAGCGAGAATCATTAAGTATAAATATATCAAACCAAATCATATGGTGCCAACCAAAGAGATAAGACAGTCAATTTAAATAACAAATGGTTCCATTATAACCTTAGAGCAAATATTCAGTTCATAGATATTGAATAAAATACAAGTAGTAATAAAGATAACATTTATGGATTACAAAATCAGAGAAAATAAATAGATAAGAAGAAACTCTGTCAAGGCCCTTGTTGGGTAAAATCTATATACGCACAACACGCAAGTATACGTGGTCAACAAGTAATAGAGTAATGAGTAGAGTATCATTCCCACAGAGACTAATTAGAAGTAACCTTAACTTACAATTACCAGATTTGAATATCCTCTCTCGATTTCACCCAACTCCACAACTAATTATTGATCAGGCAATTCATAGATTAAAGCACAAATCAATATATATAAATTGGAAATAGCTTATTAAATTGGAAATCAAAGTTTACAAAACCATCGATTCACTTAAGGATCCACCACAAGCCTAAAAAGTGAATTAGTTCATAATAAACGAAATAAACACTGAATAAATCATATAAATCATTCTTCTAATTAAAAACAATAATCTAACATGAAGAATATTGAAAAAACACCCTTCATGTAGTCTATAGTTGTAATTATCTTGAAAAACTCCTCAAAATACTCCTCCCAACTTGCTATCAAAAATTGAACGTAAATCTTCGTAATATGTCTCTCTCTCTCTCTTGAAGTTGTTATTATTTTAGTATATCATGTCCAACACATAAGTCCCAGCCAAATTCTCTATCAAATAGAGTTATATTGCCATGCAAATAGCTAAAATTAGTGCCCAAGAGGTATTGCAAACAAAACAAGACACTCAACTTTTCTACCCCCCCCCCCGGCAGAGGTGTATGTACTATGTAAGCCCGCCCCGATGGGCTTGTCTCCCGACTTGCTCGTATGAAGACCCCAGCCCCGGCGGGCCATGTCACTGTTAACTAGAGTGTAAGACCCCCCGCCCCGGAGGGGGTTTATAAGCTTTTCATGCCCTCCCCAGCAGGCCTATCTTCTGTTAACTGACTATGTTGATTTGCTAACTTGCTTCCAATTATGCTCCATTTGAGTCCCAATCACACCGAATATCTCCAATTGTACGTTGAATGCCACAACCACCATTCTACACATGAAATAACATAAAACAAATAAAAATGAACATGATCACAAGATTTTTGCAACAAATAAGCATGAATTGGATATTAAATCACGTATATAAAATACACTCATCAAAATCCCCCAAACATAAACTGTGTTAGTCCTCGAGAACAAATCAACCGCATGCAATGCAATGATATGAATATGAATTTACTTATATGCTATCAAATCCAACAATATCACAACATCAAAATTATCTAAACTGCCTAAGCGAAAATAAACAACTATACAATATCAACCATCAAAAACCAATCTATAATTACGCTTTAATCCTCGAATCTCAAGCCATCATCACTGGTACAGTGTGTGTGTCCAACATCCATGACAACCGATACTGACCCAAATTTTAGTACATAACCAATCTCTTAGAAGGAATCATGCAGTACAAACTTAAAAATTACAAAAATAGATAGTTCCAACTAAAATCAAGCAATCACAAATCGCAATGGTTCATGCGGGGTACTGATGCTTTATTCATACAAATATTTTATACGGGGGCTTTTTGCTATTATTTCCCGTTTTATTCATTATTTTTTTATACATAGCTATGAAGTGTCTTATTCCCTTAGGCTTTTCAATGCTACCTTAACGAGCTTTCGACCAACGACTCCCAAACCATTAAGACCTTAGGGCGCTAGGTGTATAGACAATCCCCTCGGGCTTACTTACTCAAGTAACAAAGGCCACAAAACTAGACAAGCATGCCACGGTGTTTATTCATATTATTTTTTTTTTACAGATATTAAATAAAGCTTATATACCCCACATAAAATCCCCCAAACTAAGGTTCTTGCCTAACTTTAGCCTTAACCGTCCATCCTTGTCATTTTATCATTCACTCTGGCATTATCCTTTAGAGAACATTTAGGTACCAAATTTGAACTTGACCAATCAACACAGATGTTTGTTACTCGTGCTATCCTTTTATACCAGTTTCAAACAAACTCAAGATTTGATTCATAAACGATCATTGTATCACAGTTCTAATACTCAATACTGTATTTTCTACTTATTGTCAATCACATCATTGGCCCACAAATAATATAAACTACAACATTGATGGACTTGCTCAAACACAATATTTACTAACTAATTTTTTTTATATTTTTATATATAGATTGTAAAATGCATTACAATATGACCGACTATGCATTGACAAACATTAACCTAAGCTACTTTGAATGCACCTAAGCTATCATGCAATACTAAAATTAAGATGCAATACATAAATTTAAATGATAATGACAAAAATTAAAAATGCAACCTAAATAAGCTAAATGCATGCAAACATGTATTTAAATCCCCCAAACTTCAGTTAGATAATGTCCTCATTGGATAAATAAACAAAATAAGGATATGTGGACTTCCCTTTATCGTTTAAGTCTGAGGAGGTGGTTGTTGTTCTTCCTCATCGGAATCACTCGGTGGGAACCTTAGCATTGGTCCGGGCTGTTGATATGGAAATTGCGTCGCCAAATTAAAACTTTGAAGAGTTGTGTTCAATGAGGCAAAAGATGTGTGCATATCATCAAACATGTGCTCTTGCCTAATTTCCAATCGGCGCATTTCCCGACGAGTTGCCTTGGTATGCTCATTCAGTTGATTTTAAAAATTAAGGAATGGAGATCTAGATATAGCCTTGGTCTGTGGTACTTGCTTATCCCCTTGATCATCCATTTCTTCATCTTCATCCCCCGATGTCTCTGTAGCATCCACATTGTCTTTCGACGATGATGGAAAAATGAAACCCAGTCCACGTAGGTGTGATTCGCCTCCTGCCCATACAGAATACTGCGCTATCATTCTTGAATCAAGCAGCGCGAGTGGCATTTGAGTGGGCTCGTCATCAGACCATCTAACTCCTGCTTGATGGCACAACCCACATATGAGTGATGGGTGTGGCAAGCCTTATAAAAAATTCCCACGTAGGCACCTGCGGATGGAGAAGCAAATGATAGCCCCAACATCAATTATAAAATCTTGCACAATGGTGTACAACCACTACAAGAAAAAGGTTTATCAATGATCGCTTATCGGCGATCATGGACGGTCATGATACCCATCACGATCGCATGCGGTCGCTGATAGTAGTTGCACAAATTCTGGTCGCTGGGATGCACATCAGCGGCCACTATTAGCGACTGACATAGCTACAACCGATATTAACGACCGAAATGACAAATCCGATCGCTAAGCTAAGTCAGCATGGTCCAGAGCCAAAGTTGATGTGGTCCACGTGGTAGCGACCGGTATCAGTGACCACATCTGATCGCTGATAGCCTCAAATATGTAGCCATCGCTAATAACAATCAGAGACCGCATGCGGTCGCTGATATGGAAAAAAATAAAAAACAGATTTTTGTTACTTTGCAAAATTACGAAAAACTTGTACCTGTTTTGTACCTACTTTATCCGAACAACAGCATACACAATAATATAAACATCCAACGTCCACCAACACATGCACGTGTTTAAGTAACATTTGAATAAATAAAATAACATTTCAAAACTTGGTTAAGTAACGTACAAACATCCAAAGAATGAATATACAAGTACAAGCTTATACTATAACTAAAAAACTAATCTAAAGTAGGTACATCAAGTATCATCACCTCCTTGATCACCGGGTAATTAAAAAAATAATAAAATAAGTTATAAATATATACTAACTATGTTAATATTGGTATATTACGATAATATATACAACAAATTGATTTTATACCTCATTTACATCCCCGTGTTGTGATGTTGCTGCTGCCGCTACTGCTTCAGATAACTCCTCAGCACTCAGAGCCCCCAGATGCCCGCCCAGTATATTTAGAAGATCGTGATCTCGACATATAGCTCTCACATAGTCTGTCGGAGTATGAACAACTGGATGGCTAGATGACTGTGTAGACTGGGTAGAAGAGCAGCCTGAGCCACAGAAGGATGGATGTTGTCGTTGTCCTTGACCTTTAATGTAGTTTTTCTTCAAAACAAATGCCCTCTCCCACAACTCTTGATCAATAGGCGGACGTGGAGTGCCTTCAGGATAGCGCTCATTCAATAAATGCTTATAAGTATCATGTCTTCATGTTAACAATTAAATAGTTAAAAATAAATTAATTATGTAAGCATTAAAGATCAAGTTGTTAAAATTTATTACCGCTATCTAGATAGCCTCAGGCAGACCATCACGGTTGGCCACGTACATATCCAGCCAATGGATAGGCTGACCTTGAGATTGAGACTCCTATACAAAAATAACATAATATTACTAAGTAAAAATGTGATATATTTTCTACAATTCATGATTGTAAACATATTAAAACTGGTAAATACGTACCCTGGCAGTGATATGCTGCAACTGTGAAATACTACTGCCCTTGTATGTCACTTTAGCCTTTTCGCCATTGGGTACACCCGAGTATCTGTTGGTGGCGGTAGTCTTTTGTCTTTTCACCCAGCTCTCAGCTCTCCATTGGGCACACATCTTAGCCCATATGGCCTGGGTGCACCACCAGGGGCTATGCTCGTGCATGTAATCTTCTTCCTGGCCTGGATGGTCGATCTCGGCATTGTGAAGGGCCTTTTGTCTTTCTTTATTCAAACTGTCTTTGGTGCGGACCGCGCACTTCTGCCAAAATAATGTCTGTATCACTGAAGCTTGCACGTCCTCCCATCTATACCGTTTCTGCAAATAAAACAACAATAATAACATTACTAAATAATTATCCTTTGAATATTATATTAATATTATCATCGTAATGAAAAAAAACATACCTAAAATTACGCTTAAGCAAAGATCCTCAGGTGGGGCGATAGGTGTGCTCGCCCACGTAATCACAGTTGTAGGCCAATTCTATAAACACATCTGTGATATGCACTTGATGATTTTATTATCTAAAAAATCTCTGTAATATACAACATCAATTAGCATATATTAAAGCAATTTACATCTAAGTTATAATACTTATGAACATTTTTCAAACTTATACTTATAATACTTAAATAAAATTCACCATAGTCTCCCCTACAATATGGACTAGCCACATGCACGACGACATGGATATATGGACATTTCTAGGCACCCAAGATATAAACCAATATAATATCAATCAAAACATTACCAATATACAATAAATGGAATCTTAAATGTTATATAAAATTGATATATGCGGGACGTACGTGCTATTCGGAGGAGGGCAAATCTGAATAAGAATCTAATCATCTGCATTAGTAGGGGCCTTGGGCACATGATTAGGCCACCTACCCAAGCCGCGCTTTTTCTGCGTTGCTTCAGAAGCCATCTGTATATTACAAATTTCAAGATGTTATTATGAGTCATATTTGATTACATATATATATGACAATAAACATGATAGTAATATAAACATGTATATATAAGAATATAAAATGACAATAAACAAAAGTTGCATTTAAATAGTTTAGTAAATAAACATGACAGTGATATAAACATATATATATATATATGACTATAAAATGACAATAAACAAAAGTTGTATTTAAATAGTTTAGTACATAAACATGACAGTGATATAAAAAACATGTAATGCTAAACATACATTTCATTTATTCAAGTGTTAATGTCTGATTCAAAATCATCTTGTATACGTGTTGCAGATTCATAACCATCATCTGCTTCAGATTCAGTCAATAACTCTTACTCCTCAGTATCAATGTCATTTGACACAAGTATTGAATCAGGATCTAATTCATGTGGTTCATCTAACTGGATTACTTCATTGTCGTCCTCCACATTTATTATAGTTTGACTATGAAGCATCTGCTCTTGGTAAATCTCTCCACCAACTAATTTTACACGACTACGCGCGGGAGTATGAATTACAACTTACCAATCTGTAGGCGGTCTATCCCTTTTCCTAACAGGACTAGGAGTGTAGTATACTTGTACTTTTTGAGTTGGTAAAACAAATGGTTCGTTGGAGTACGCTGACCTATGGAGGTCAATATCGACGATTCCATGTTTGTCAACATGTATCCCTTTTTATGAATCAAACCAACGGCACTTGAACAAGTGAATATGACCCCCATACATGCCCTTGTACGACAACTCTACGATTTCCTCTAACTCCTCATAAAAGGCACGACCAAGTTCATTGTAACAATCTCCTTGGACACACACTCCAAAGTTCGTTGTTCTTTTACCGCGCCCATATGCCTTTGTGTGAAATTCACAACCATTTATTTTGTAACCATTGCGGCTGACTTGGTCCCTGTCTGGTCCTATACTTGTACATTAGGCAGAATCATTGATCCCTCAGTCAAAGCCTCCAAAAACTCCATCTTATTAAATGAAGTAATAGTTAACATGGAGTATATATATATATATATACTACGTGCTTAAAAATTGAACTTACTTTGTCCTTTAGCCAAAGTGCAAATTTTTTATCCCTATTGATTTGAATATCTTTATCAGTTATGCCGGGATGCTTCACTTTTAACTCATCATCGTACAATCTATACCATGTTATAAACATTAACATATTGGAATAAATTTTCAACTTAAAAGATAAATTATCAAGTTTACACGTGTACCTCGCAAATTCGTCAATCTCCCCGCAATTGAGAAGAATGTAAGTATGCGCTTCCCTTTTCCATAAGCGCGACCCGATAGACAAAATACAGAGAGCCGACCATTTAGTTTGACATTTCCCCCATCATCATGTCTCGATACTCGATTGGCCTTTGTCAAGACTTCGTCCGGAAAATAGTCTGAGACAAACGTAGATATCTCATCGAAATTGTATGCCTCACATATCGACCCCTCGACATAAGCTCTATTCTTCACCTTTCTCTTAAGGTTTCCCATCACCCTCTCGAAAGGGTACATCCATCTATATTGAACTGGACCCCCAACACGAGCTTCATAGGGAAGATGGATTTGCAAATGCTCCATGGATTCAAAAAAACCAGGTCGGAATATTTTTTCCAGTTTACACGTGATCTTTATGATGTTCTTCTCAAGTACAGATATGTCCTTCTCATTTAATGATTTTGAACATAAGTCTTTGAAGAAACGACTAAGATCCGTCAAAGCATCCCATATTGGTTTATCAAGCAGATCCCGAAATGCTATAGGCATGAGTCTCTCCAAGAACATATGACAGTCATGACTCTTCATCCCTTGCAATTTCCTACCCGTAACACACCTTGCAATGTTTGATGCATATGCATCTGGTAGTTTCAGAGACTTAACCCATGTGCACACATCTTCAACTTTCTTTTTGGACAATGTGTACCTTGCATGCGGTTTGACAATATTACCATTAAGAGATTCATAAAGTTCTAATCCAGGACGTTTACAAATATCTTTCATGTCCAAATGTGCCTTATCATTGTCTTTTGTCTTCCCCGTAACATTCAACATAGTGTTAAATACATTGTCAACCACATTCTTCTCAATATGCATCACATCTAGATTATGACGAATCTAATTTGTAGACCAATAAGGCAGTTCCCAAAAGATGCTTCTCCAAACCCAGTTATGAGATTCGCCAAACCCATTGATTATGTTTGTGGCATCAATATTACCAAATGGGATAACCGACAATCTCTTCACACGATCTTGCATCTCCGTTCCCGATAATCGCGGTGCAGGTATATCATTGTCTACTTTCCCTTTCTTGAAGTGTTATCTATTTCTTCGAAACGGGTGATCTACCGGTAAGAACCAACGATGACAGTCAAACCAACAAGGCTTTCGACCTTTTGATAGATTAAATGACTTTGTATGCTCCATACAACACGGACAAGCCAACTTCCCGTGTGTACTCTATCCAGCTAACATACCATAAGATGGAAAGTCACTTATAGTCCACATAACCGCTGCCCTAAGGTTAAAATTTGTTTTCGTTGCAACATCCCAAGTCTGTACCCTATCCTCCCAAAATATCTTTTAACTCGTCTAAAAGAGGTCTCAAATAAACATCTAAGTTCTTTCCAGGACTCTTAGGACCAAGAACCACGAGTGAAAGAAACAAGTATGGCTGTTTCATAAACATCCAAGGAGGCAAGTCATACGGAGTAACAATCACATGCCAACATGAGTATGGAATAGCTGAGTGACCAAACAGATTGAAACCATCGGTGGACAATCCAAGCCTCACATTTCTAGGTTACAATGCAAATCCAGGATGTGCTAAGTTGAAATCTTTCCAAGCCTGCCCATCTGCGGGATGATTTAGTTCTCCATTTTTAGCTGGAGATTTCGCATGCCAACTCATATGTTCAGCTGTTCTTGAAGACATGTACAATCTTTTTAGCCGATGTGTTATTGGAAAATACCTTAGAATCTTAAACGGTATACTTGATTTTTTGTAGTCACACCTGCTTTATTAGGCCTAAACCGATCATGACTGCAAAATGTGAACCTTGTCATCTGTTCATTTTCCTTATGAAATAACATGCAATCGTTGGGACATGCATCTATCTTTTGGTATCCAAGACCCAACTTCTTCACCATTTTCTTACAAAAGTAATAGTTACCAGGTAATTTCTCATCGTCAGGCAACATACTCTTAATGGCCTTTAGGAGCGAGTCAAAACACTCATGGCTCATGTTGTGATCAGCCTTGATGTTAAGTAATGTCGCCATTGCAGATAATGTAGTGTGTTTTGTGCAACCATGCCACAATGGCTTGCTACCCTTGTCTAACAACTTAAAGAAGTCTTTGGCATCAGAATTCATAGGTTGCTCTCTACCTTGCTCCCAATCAAAATCTGGCCCTGCAAGACGACTTGAGCATACTTGTAAGCATATGACTTGAACATACTTATAAGCATATGAGTTGGGCATACTTGTAACAATATGACTTGAGCATACTTGTAAGCATATGATTATAACATTTAAGCATATTTGTAAGCATATGACTAGAGCATACTAGCCAGTAAGCATATGACTTGAGCATACTAGTAAGCAAATAAAGAGCTCGTTAATATTATAAATGTTCGCAACTACCCGACCAATAAAAAAATTTCGCCAGAGTCTCCCCTATAATATGGACTAGCCACATGCACGACGGTATGTATATAAGGTCATTTCCAGGCACCCAAGACACAACTCTCCTGTACAATGCAACCAATTTATACAACTTTCCAAATGAATGTTTCGATCAGTTTGGATCAGTTTTCTCTTTACAACTGTCCAACTATCCAAATCTCAATCCTGATAGCCTAGTGATTAGCATAAACTTCCAAATCTTAATCCTTGATTTGTTACGCTTGCAACTGCCATTTTACAAGTTGAAATAAAGTAGTTCATTCAGAAATAATACTAAAAAGCCCAGTAAATAAATAAACCAACACCATTTTGGGTAAGGAGGAACAACAGTTGATAAGACTACTAAAATTACCTAGCTGGTATTCTTCAAAATCCTACAAACCATAAAAGGGTCTCTTCCCAAAACCCCTATCTCATGTAAAAATCTACCCAGCTTTACATGTAACCCGACTTCAACAAAATTAACATTTGCATCAATGATTCAATATTTCAATCACATATTACAAATTAGATACTAAACTCAATCCTCTCGTAATACATACCATATAATTTATGTCTAATGTAGGTATTTATTCCTTATCTATACACATATAGCAGATACATAATTCCATGCCAAGCAGTATGTAAGAAAAAAGCAAAGACGATACACATATGTAAAAAATCAGTTCAGTTAAGAAAATTAGACCCGAAGAAAAGAAAAAACGTCAACATTCAAACAAAAAGTCAACGTCATTGTCAATTTAAACCAAAATAAAAATTAACAAAACACAAAATTCACATTTAAGTAAATTTAGCCCTAAACTGAAGAAACAAAAGGGTTTGTTTTCATCTTCCATACTTGTCCCTTATTTATATTAGAACTGAAATTCAATCCACACCCAAATACTTAGAACTAAAATTCAGTCCACACCCAAATACAAGTAAATGCCTAATATTTGAGAGACATTATACAGATGAGCATAACTCAAATCCTATTTGGAAATACAAATATGAATTTTAAGTAGAGAATTATCAGTATGTATGAGAGGAGAGAGAGAAAATACGTAGAGAATTACCAATTGAAAGAGTAGCAGCAACCAATTGAAGGAGTAGTAACACCAATCGCGCGAGAGATCTTCTCTTCTCTTCTCCCCCTTCTCCTTCTTCTCCCTTTCTATCGCCATCTTTTTTTTATCTTTCTGTTGAGGATCGATAGAACGCCTGAGCCTGAATCTGTTTAAGAAGATCAGCGATTGCCTTTAACGACTTCCTGCGGTCGCTAATTTTTAATGACGTGGACGATTTCAGCGACTGCATGCGGTCGCTGATAAAGATTAGTCGCAACAAAAAATCGCGCCAGGGTTTCGCACCAAATTTTTGGGGGAAATTTCATATCATCGACCGTATGCGGTCGCTGATATCTATTAGCGACTAGAATTTAACCCGGTCACAGATAGTGGTCGCTAACACTATTATCAGCGACCGGATATGCGGTCACTAATATTATTGGTCGCAGATAGGCCTTTTTTTGTAGTGAACAACAACGCCTTCTCTTTGGTGACGTCCGAGGTATGTTGGGACGGAAGCAATTTCGCGCAGAGGAAGGCATACCAAATTTTAACATATCGGCTAAGGTCCTTGCTATAGAACACGGTGCCTCCCTTTCGACTCTTCATCCATAACGTTCCTGGTTTTGTCATCTCCATGATAATGGAATCAAAATTTGGGTTAAAAGTACGGAGATGCTCATACTGGCAGTGTCGAGGCACCCGCAGTTGGTAGTAAGTATCGATGGCGTCGCCACTGAATGTAACCAACCGTTCTCGCATAAATGCTTGAAGTGGTTCTTTGTCTACAACATTTGCGTAGAATTCTTTGACGATGTTGACAACTGCTGGTTCCGGCTCCTCGGTGAATTTGGTCCATCCTTTTTGGAAAATTTAAGGCATAAGCTCCCCGTCGTTAGGATCCGGTGCCAACCCCCTCTCCAGTGTAAGGGCTTAGGTGAGCATGTAGTCATACCGATCGGTGGTGGCAACATTTGCAAATTTCCGACAATCTAAGGTGCGGGTTGGTTGGGATAGACGTGAACTATCCCCCCTTTGGCGTTTGGACGATGCTTGTGAAGCCATATCTCTCCCTATTGCTGAAATTTCCCTAACTTTCTAGGCTCACAACTACACTCTCTTTTTACTTTATATCAAGTGTGGTGGGAGAGTTTGTATGATATGTGGTTGTATTTATAGATGGAGAGGAAAGGCTAGCAATGGTGGAGTGAGGAGGTGGAGAAGAGTAATTGAGTTATGGGAATGTGGGGAAAGTGGGTGGTGGTTATGGAGTAATGAAGTAATGGGGAAGTGTGAAAGTGGGTGTTATTGGGAAGGAGAGAAGACCAAATAACTGCCCATGTCTGTCTGAATTTGAGGACCCCCTCCCCGGCGGGGGGTATTGCTCTAGGAAGGCCCGCACCGACGGGGGTTATAGTGCTTTTAGGGCCCGCCCCGGCGGACATGGTTACTGCCAGGCTTTCTTGTTTTGCTTCAATGAAGCTGACTTGTGCTTCAATATGGTCGCTTGATGATCAATTTTCCATCTACATGACATAAAACCTGAATATTAGTGAGTTGTTGATGACAGATTAACGAGATTTTTATTTTATTCTTCTACCTAGTAATTTAATAAAAACTATGGTTAAGGAAATATGAATGGAAAATACGATAAAGAACTAAAAATTTTGTTGCCTCCCAATTAGCGCTTGATTTTAAGTCGTTCAACCTGACTACTTCCTGCTTAAGTTGTGTTGGCCAATGTGATGGCGATCACGTCAGTGTTAGCTTCGCCACCCCAGTAATGCTTCAAACGGTTTCCGTTGACTTTGAACATTTTGAGTGGATTACGATTGTAAATTTCAACCGCACCGTGAGGGAATACCTGCTTGACCGTGAATTGTCCCGACCATCTTGATTTAAGCTTTCCGGGGAACAAACGCAGCCTTGAGTTGAATAATAGTACTGATTGGCCAGGCTCGAATGTTCGACACAAAATTTTATGGTCGTGCCATCTTTTAACTTTTTCTTTGTATATTTGGCATTCTCATAAGCGTGAAGGCAAAATTCTTCGAGTTCATTCAATTGAAGTAATCTTTTCTCTCCTATGGCTTTTTGATCAAAATTGAGTTTTTGCACAGTCCAATATGCCTTATGATGTAGTTCCACCGGTAAGTGACATGCCTTCCCGTACAACATTTGATATGGTGACATCCCGATTGGCGTCTTATATGCAGTCCGGTAGGTCAATAAAGCATCGTCCAATCTCAATGACCAATCTTTTCTACTCGGATTCACCAATTTCTCTAATATCTTTTTGACTTCTCTGTTTGATACCTCAGCTTGTCCACTGGTTTGAGGGTGATATGATGTAGCTATCTTGTGGTTGACCCCATACTTAGCTAAAAGAGCAGTAAAGGATTTATTGCAGAAGTGACTACCTTCGTCACTTATAATTGCTCTAGGTGTGCCAAACCTCGTGAAGATGTTCTTTTGAAGGATTTTGAGGACCACCTTAACATCGTTTATTGGCAGAGTTGCAGCTTTAACCCACTTTGACACGTAGCCCACTGCGAGCAGAATGTATTGATTGTTCGAGGATGAGGGAAATGGTCCCATGAAATCTATACCCCATACGTCAAAAATCTCCACTTCCAGAATCGTTTGTAAGGGCATCTCATTACGTTTCGAAATGTTGCCCACCTTTTGACACTTATCGCATTGTTTGACAAACTGGTGGGCATCTTTGAATAATGTGGGCCAATAAAACCCACATTGCAGCACCTTCGTTGCTGTCCTCTCACTCCCATAATGCCCGCCATACGCCGATGAGTGACACTCATGCAGAATATTCTTCACTTAGCTATATGGGACGCACCGTCGAATCACCTTGTCGGCGCACTGCTTGAACAAATATGGATCATCCCACATGTACCATTTGATGTCGTACAGAAATTTACTTTTCTGTTATCTTGTGAGGTCAGGTGGTAGAATGTTGCTCACAATGAAATTTGCATAATCGCCATACCACGGAATCTCTGCTGAAATCCCAAACATTTGCTCACCCGGGAATGATTCATTGATTTCACATTTGTCGTCTTTTTGTTTCCCGTGGTGTTCCAACCCAGACAAGTGGTTGGCTACTTGATTCGCTATCCCCTTCCTATCCTTTATTTCTAAATCAAACTCTTGAAGTAGGAGAATCCACCGGATAAGGCGTGGCTTAGCATCCTTTTTCGCTATCAAGTACCTAATTGTTGTATGGTCTGTGTAGACTATCACCTTAGTTCCAATCAAGTAAGCCCAAAATTTTGCTTGCAGGATCATGACCATTAGTTAACAGACAATTGATTAGTATGATCATGACCATTAGTTTTATAGTTGAATATCTTTGGCCCGTAGTCCAAAGGTAGGCACATGATTGGTATGATCATTGTTATTACATTTGAATTTCTTTAGCCTTTGGGGTAAGAATATTGAGTAAATGTTCTATTAAGCCTTTGTGGCAAGAAGAAACGGTTGATTTACATGATTATAAATATGAATTTTGGATTTAACTATAATCTTTGGTGGTTTAGGTGAAGACAGGTGATGATAGTTCTTTTTGTCTTGGGTATAACAAAGAACTGTTGATGAGTATTACAGGAATGAAATATTAACAATGGGCTTTTAATCTAGAGGAGATAGTAGACATTATGTTCTACTTGACTCTTCTAATGGATTGCTTATTCCGCTGCAGTTAAACTAGATGTTTATTGTATTTTATTAGTTTAACATTGTTGAAGGCTAAGGATAATTTATTCTTCATTATCTTAGTCATAATATTTCTTACTGGGTTAGTTGAGCTCACCCTTTTCTTTCACTGTACTCTTTGGGAAATGACAATATAGTTGGGACGAGTCGGGGAACGGAGTGATGGTCTGATATGGTGGCTATAGCAGTCCTCACTACTTAGTGTGATAATAAGTGTAATGAGGACTGAATTTGAGTTTGTATACTGTCTATGAGGAAATATTCATGTAAACTCTTAGCTATGTTTTGTCGTATTTTTATACGACAGTTGTATAATTAAATTTGTAGTTGAGTTTTGTACCATGTATCTGGCGACTCAAGATGGGTTATGTATACCTATTTTGGGGACGTCACATACATAATATAAACTTGGTTATAATATATATCTACACAATTCATTTCATATAACATAGGTTATAATGATTTAAAGTGCATACAATATATTTCCTAATTACAAGGTATCAAGTAGTGCACATACATATAATTCATGTACATTTTCAATTACCATGACTGTTATTATAATAATAACTTAATGAAATCATTATTAATTTAACAATTGATATTATTTTATGCCAACGGATATGCATTAATGTTTACCCACACACTTCATATCATATAATAATATTATTACTGAAACTCACACGAATGTAAATAACTCTTACTATATAGTCTATATATACAATATATAGACATATTAATGTGCCACCATATACTAAATAAAATATATAGTTAACTACCATATCTTAAAGGTTTACTATATTGCACAAATTAATCAAGTAACATATAATCATTTTACAATTTATAAATCTCTTACACATTAATTATTATTTATCCAATAATAATTATTAATTAACACATTATCAATTAATTACTCATAATTGCAATTAATCAAGATGTTCAACTCTTGCTACTATATTCAAATAGATTGAATATTTAATTAATACTCTTATCAAGTCTATGATATTAGAATCTTAGGGTTAGTCCACTAATTTAAATCAACTATTAGTTACTTCCTTTAATCATTTCATACATTCACATAACCACATAAGTTTTAAATAGACTCACAAAACTAACTCATTAAAATTAAATCACATATTTAATTAATAAGGAGTTTAAAATTTGTGGATGTTACAAATTCGATTCCTCTTTTCCCGTATATCTCTTGCTTTCATTGTTTATTTCAATGTTTGGCTTCAATCCCATAGTGGTTGTTGATTTAGAGATGAACTAACTTCCATTATGGGATTCTAATGGAGTTTAATGTGTAGTCCAGCCTTGTATGCTTACTTGTGATGCTTGTATGTTTTATATTGGATTGCTAATTGCACTTATATGTTTGAATGCTTGATCACCATTCACCCTAATTACTTATATGAAATTAAAAAAGGAAATATAAGTGGAGATTTAATTATGTTGGCATATGTTCATGAGACTTACATGTGTTAGGTTTTCTGATTCGTGACTCGGATAGGCATATACCGGTTCACCATGTGTAGTATTGAGAGAGATTGAGCTTAAATCATTAATGCTTGTAATTCAATAGATATATAGTAGGTTAGGTAATTTTGATACTTACATGAATTCTATCATTTTGTGGATTTTCTGTGATTTGGAAATAGTGCATCGAAAGATGGTTATGTTTCACTTTTGTGCTCTCGACTAGCTGTCCATATTAAATAATTAGGCATAATAAGAGGCATGCATTTTGGATAAAGCATTGAATGACATTAAGATCCCATTTCTCTTCAGTTTGATTCTCTTAGTTTAGTAATTTGTATTTTTGTGTTAATAATTAATTTGAATATCAATTTACTTGTTATTTAGTCATTTGAGCAAACAAAAATTGTGATTAGGTTGTTGCATGCTAGTATAGATTAATTCACCTTTCTCCGTGGGATCGATACTTTCTTACTCTGTACTACTTGTTGACCCGTGTAGATTTGCATGAGTTAGAGTCTGTTTGGTTAAACCAAAAGGGTGGAAATAATTTTTTGGCACCGTTTTCGGGGAAAGGCGTTTTTTTTTGTTATTGTCGTCATCAACTAAAACTAGATTTATTTGAGTTGAACAATTCTATTCTTATCTCATTTCTATTTTACTTCTGCTTGTACTTCAGGTGCATGTGTACGTTATATGCACACACGATAGTCTAATCCCTTTTTGATACCTGCACATGATAATATCAACGGTATATGTTAGAAATCGAGAGCACGTCAGAATACATAAGTAGATATTGAGACTTCATCATCTAATATGGCAGAAGAGTGTAGAGAAGAGCATAGAGCCTAAGGGATTATTCGATGCCTAAGATTAATGAGTTGCAGTTGAGCATTGTGAGGCCAAATATAACCATAAATACCTTTGAAATTCAGTCCAATTTGGGGGAGTTGCTACAGATGACCCAAACGAGCATTTGTTGAGCTTCATAGAGATTTGTGTCACCTTCAAGTACAATTGGGTGTCAGAAGATGCAATTAGGGTCAAGCTGTTTCCATTTTCATTAAGGGATAAGGCGAGAAGCTGGCTACACTCATTGCCATCGGGGTCTATCACTACATGGGAGGAATTAGTGCATAATTTCTTAGCCAAATTTTTCCCTATGGCTAAGATAACAATAATGAGGACTGCAATATACCAGTTTGAACAGCAACAGGGTGTAACACTGTATGAAGCTTGGGAAAGATACAAAGAAATGCTAAGAAATGCCACCATCATGGAATGCCTGATTGAATCGGTATAAACACTTATTATAATGGATTAGGTTCGTAGTCTAGGCCAATAGTAGATGTTGCTGCAGGAGGAGACTTATGGGCCAAAAGTTATGAAGAAGCATATGATCTCATTGAGACAATGGCAACAAATGATTTTCAGAATCCTACGACAATGATGCCATAACCTAAAGTTGCGGGGATGTTAGAGGTGGATGCCATTACACAATTGTTGGCACAAATGGTAGCCATGGCGAAGAAGATTGATTTATTGACGTAGAGTAAAGTTAAGTCTGTTGCTTATGTATGCGAGATATGTGCGGGGTCACATCAGATAGACAAGTGTCCTATCAGTTCAGAATCAGTGCAATTAGTGAGCAACTACCAAAAGAACCAGAATCAGTTTCAGAATTCTTATAACCCCAACAACCGCAACCATCCAAATTTCAGCTAGAATAACAATCAGAACATGCAATAACACCAACCACCACATCAATTTCAGTCCCAACATCAATATCAAGCTCAATCATCTCACCAACAATATGCACCCAAACCACCTTACCCTCCTGGATTCCAACAAAAAGAACAACATCATCCACCACCTGCACCTCAGCCAGAAAAGAAATCAGAAATGGAGGAGATGATGCTAAATTACATGGGAAATACAGAAGTTATGATAAAGAGCTAGGTTGTGGCTATAAAGAATTTGGAAACTCGGATGGGCCAAATGGCCAATATGTTGAACACTAGACCACAGGGGACTTTGCCAAGTACTATAAAAACCAATTCAAGAAGGGAAGGAAAAGAATAGTTTCAGGAGACCTTTCTTAGCCACTGGACGAACTTTGATAGATGTTTAGAAAGGTGAACTGACAATGAGAGTGCATGATCAAGAAGTCACCTTCAATGTGTTTAAGGCTATGAAGTTTCCTACGGACGAGGAAGAATGCTTTCTGATTGATATGATAGACAAGATGTTGAATGAAGAAGTTGGAAATCTCGTAGATAATGAGCCTTTGAAGAGTGATATATTGGGGGATTTAGAAATGGAAGATGATGAGATTGCATAATATGTACAAATTCTTGACACAGCGCTACAGTTTCAAAGATTCAAGACTCTTATCGAGCCACTCAAGCTTTTTGGGGAGACATCTGCATGACTCAAGCCATCTCTTGAGATGCCTCCAGAAATTGAATTAAAACCTCTTCATAACCACTTTAGGTATGCATTTTTTGTTCAAAGTTACCTGTTTTTATTTTTCTGCACTAACATCTTGTCAAGAAGATAAACTGCTACGAGTTCTAAGAGAGTTTAAATCAGCCATAGGATGGACCATAACAAACATTAAAGGGATCAACCCATCCTTCTATATGCACAAGATCCTGCTGGAAGATGATAGTAAACCTTCAGTGGAGCAACAACGAAGACTGGACCGTATTATGAAGGAAGCGGTCAAGAAGGAGTATCTAAAGTGGTTAGACGCAGGGATAAAATATCCAATATCAGACAGCTCTTGGGTGAGCCCGGTATAGTGTGTGAAGAAGAAAGGGGGAATGACCGTGGTTTCAAATGAGAATAACGAACTGATACCGACCAGGACATCGGCGGGGTGGAAAGTTTGTATGGATTACCGTAAACTTAATAAGGCTACAAGGAAACACCATTTATGTGACGCCCCCAAAATAGGTATACTTCACCCATCTTGAGTCGCCAGATACATGGTACAGAACTCAACTACAAACATAATTATACAACTATCGTGCAAAATACGACAAAACATAACTAAGAGTTTAAACACGAATATTGCCTTCTAGAAAATATCCACACTCAATGGAGTCCTCATTACAATTATTATAACACTATTTTATAAAAATAGTGAGGACTACTATAGCCACCATCTCGGATAATCAGTCCATTCCCCGACTCGTCCCAGCTATATTCTTATTTCCTGAAGAGAATAGTGAAAGAAAGGGTGAGCTTAACTAGCCCAGTAAGAAATATTATGACTAAGATAATGCAGAATAAATTATCCTTAGCCTTCAACAGTATAACAATTGATAAAATACAATAAACATCAAGTTTAACTGCAGCGGAATAAGCAGTCCATTAGAAGAGTCAAGTAGAACATAATGTCTACTATCTCCACTAGATTAAAAGTCCATCGTTAATATTTCATTCCTATAATACTCATCAACATTTCTTTGTTATACCCAAGACAAAGAGAACTATCATCACCTGTCTTCACCTAAACCACCAAAGATTATAGTTAAATCCACAATTCATATTTATAATCATGTAAATCAACAGTTTCTCATTGCTACAAAGGCTTAATAGAATGTTTACTCAATATCCTTACCCCAAAGGCTAAAGATATTCAAATGTAATAACAATGATCATACCAATCAGTTGTCTACCTTTGCACTATGGGCCAAAGATATTAAACTATTATACCAATGGTCATGATTATACCAATCAATTGTCTGTCAGTGCACTACGACCAAAGACATTCAACTGTTAACTAATGGTCATGATCTTGCTAATCACATCATCGTATTATCCATGCACTACGGGCCTAGGATATTCGTTATTATCACTAGTGGTTATGATCATGTCATACACCTGTCCATCTTTGCACGTAAGCCAAAGATATACAACTATAAAACCAATAATCAATAGTCCATCTTTGCACGTAAGCCAAAAATATACAACTTTAAAACCAATAATCAACAATCCACTTATGCACGTAAGTCAAAGATGACTTTCATCGCAATATAAGCATGAAGATGATGACAATGATAAAAGCATTAATCAAACGAAATCAAGGATAAATATTAAAGACTTTAAATTTATCCAGAGTTTAAAAATATCCACATTGTCAACATGATGCTGCTTTATGGAGTAAAATTCAAGAATAATATTCATGTACCAAAAATAATTTGGACAGAAAAGTAATATATTTTTCGGGTAAATAGTACCCCGTGAATAGTACTCCGTGAATAGTACTTTGAGAATAGTACCTCGTGAATAGTACCTCGACATGAAAAGTACCCCAAATACCCGAGTGAATAATATTCAGGTGAATAGTAATTTGAGTGAATAGTAACTCATGAGTAGTACTTTGACACAAATAGTGCCCCGAATACCCGAGTGAATAATACTAGAGTGAATAGTAACTGGGTGAATAGTAACTCATAAAAAAAATATCAAAGAAAATGATATTCTATGACGAGTACAAAAGAAATTATATCTTTTACGAGTATAATAGAATATACGAAACTGCAAATGGATTTTCACCCACCATGCGATAATCCACGTAGACAGATCATTTCCACAATTTAATAAAGAATGAATACGAATGATCATTCACCATGCATGTGGTAATTCATATAGACAGGTTATTCCAACAGAATAATAAAGAATGGAATAATAGAAGAATTCACCAGGTATGCGATAGACCGCACATATAGGTTATTCCCAACAAAATAATAAAGAATGGAACCAGGTCATGCGTAATCCGCACAGACAGGATGTTCCAATAGAATAATAAAAAATGGAACCAGGTCATGCGTAATTCGCACAGACAAGATGTTCCAAAAGAATAATAAACAATGGAATAACAACAGAATTCACCAAACATGCAATAGACCGCACAGACAGGTTATTCCCACAGAATAATAAAAAATGGAATAACAGAAGAATTTCACCATGTATGGGGGTGCTTCGCATGGACAGATTATTCTAACATAATAATAAAGAATGGAATAACAACCCTTACGAGTATTGAAAGAAAATAACTCTATTCATGAATATGAAAGAATAATGCCCCTTACTATAATAATAATATCTCTTACCTCAGAAGAAAACTGGATACTAGAATAATGAGGTAGCAGACTTCTCTTCTTCCTTCTCTCTATAATTTCTCTCTATAATAATTGCTCTATATCTTTAGTGAATTTGTGAAAAATAATGAAGAAATGAGTTTCTATTAATAGGAAAATATAGTTTCAATAATGGCACGTTTTGGGGCTCGAAATATTACAGTATAATACCTTCCTTTTTTTCTTCATTTTTAATTTAGTCCTGCAAGTATTATCAAACTTGCACCACCTACCCTAACAGTAAATCATATGAATCAATAGTAAATAATGTGAATCAATAGTTTTAGACATGTAAAAATACGAATTACAGTATAGTACCTCCATATATACCTCCATTTTTAACTTAGTCATGCAAGTATTATCAATCTTGCACCACCTCCCCTAATAGTACAAGAATGTGAATCAATAGTACACACATGTGAACAAATAGTTATAAGCATGTCAATTAATAGCAATTAATTACTCATTTATCCGGTTAATTACCCGATTGGTCAATATAACATCCAGACATCAATTATTATCGAATTAAATGTCGATTTCCACTAACACTAATAATTCCCACACAATGGAACTACCAATTTCATCTTTAATCAACACGAACTTATTCATCATTAATATTATAACTCACAATATTTAACAACCAGGTCATTACCAAGAAAGAAGGGGCTTTCCGATAAGGATTTCTCCTTATTGGCGCGCAATTAGGTGACCAAACCTCTCCTTGACAGAACTTCTAGACATTATCAATATTGCAAATAATAATGTGAATAACTTTGTCGCCTCAATTATTGATTTAATAATATAACATATTATGCAGATGATACTGTGACAACAATTGAATCAATAATATGAGAGATATAATGCAACAATTAATGTAGCAATAATTGAGTATAACTTAGTGACTCTCACGTGAGCATCAATAATCAATAACGTGTGCTACTATGCAATCACGCGTATTATTATACTTTTATCACCGATTATTTTATGACAACTTGTTTACTTTGAAAAAATTTCACATATCACCCTTAACTTTAACCATTTATCAATTAAACCATTTACTAAATAGAATAATTATAAGAAAATTGAATACTTTTATTTCATAAAATTCGGGGTCTTACAATCTCCCCTCCTTATGAAATTTTTCCCTCGAAATTTACGTACGTACCTGGTATGTCGAAGAGATGAGAATACCTTGCTTTCTTTTGGGATTGTACCTTCCCGGTTATTTCCACTCTATCATAATTTTCACATTTCTCATCTCCTTTATTTCAGATATCATTCAAGAATATAGATTCACAATAAGGGTTAATTGACATGCCAAATATTATCCCTATATTCTGACCGACCAATTAAATAACAAGTAACTTAGGTAGGTCATACTTAGAGAAGGAATTACCCGACTCTCCCCTCCTAGTTCTAGTCTCAAATCTCAGCCAGGGATCATATCCCTAAGCTTTGATACCAGCTGTGACGCCCTCAAAACAGGTATACTTCACCCATCTTAAGTCGCCAGATATATGGTACAAAACTCAACTACAAACTTAATTATACAACTGTCGTGCAAAATACGACAAAACATAGCTGAGATTTTAAACACGAATATTGCCTTCTAGACAATATCCACACTCAATGGAGTCCTCAATACAATTATTATCGCACTATTTTATAAAAATAGTGAGGACTACTATAGCCACCATCTCGGACAATCACTCCATTCCCCAACTCGTCCCAGCTATATTCTCATTTCCCGAAGAGAACAGTGAAAGAAAGGGTGAGCTCAACTAGCCCAGTAAGAAATATTATGACTAAGATAATGCAGAATAAATTATCCTTAGCCTTCAACAGTATAACAACTGATAAAATACAATAAACATCAAGTTTAACTTCATCGGAATAAGCAATCCATTAGAAGAGTCAAGTAGAACATAATGTTTACTATCTCCTCTAGATTAAAAGTCCATCATTAATATTTCATTCTTGTAATACTCATCAACATTTCTTTTTTATACCCAAGACAAAAAGAACTATCATCACCTGTCTTCACCTAAACCACCAAAGATTATAGTTAAATCCACAATTCATATTTATAATCATGTAAATCAATAGTTTCTCCTTGTCACAAAGACTTAATAGAGCATTTACCCAATATCCTCACCCCAAAGGCTAAAGATATTCAAATGTAATAACAATGATCATACTAATCAGTTGTCTACCTTTGCACTATGGGCCAAAGATATTCAACTATAAAACCAATGGTCATGATCATACCAATCAATTGTCTGTCAGTGCACTACGGCCAAAGACATTCAACTGTTAACTAATGGTCATGATCCTGCCAATCACATCATCGAATTATCCATGCAATATGGGCCAAGGATATTCATTATTATCACCTGTGGTTATGATCATGTCATACACATGTCCATCTTTGAACGTTAGCCAAAAATATAAAACTGTAAAACCAATAATCAACAATCCATCTATGCACATAAGCCAAGGATGACTTTCATCATAATATAAGCATGAGTATGATGACAATGATATAAGCATTAATCAAACGAAATCAAGGATAAATATTAAATACTTTAAATTTATCTAGAGTTTAAAAATATCCAAATTGTCAACATGATACTGCTTTATGGATTAAAATTCAAGAATAATATTTATGTATCAAAAATTATTTGGACACAAAAGAAATATATTTTTCGGGTAAATAGTTCCCCGTGAATAGTACCACGTGAATAATACTTCGAGAATAGTAACTCGTGAATAGTACCCCGACATGAAAAGTACCCCAAATACCCGAGTGAATAATATTCGGGTAAATAGTAATTTGGGTGAATAGTAACTCATGAATAGTACTTCAACACGAAAAGTGCCCCAAATATTCTAGTGAATAATACTAGAGTGAATAGTACCGTGAATAGTACCACGTGAATAATACTTCGAGAATAGTAACTCGTGAATAGTACCCCAACATGAAAAGTACCCCAAATACCCGAGTGAATAATATTCGGGTAAATAGTAATTTGGGTGAATAGTAACTCATGAATAGTACTTCAACACGAAAAGTGCCCCAAATATTCTAGTGAATAATACTAGAGTGAATAGTAACTTGGTGAATAGTAACCAGTGAATAGTATCTCGTAAAAAAATACGAAAAAAACTGATATTCCATGACGAGTACAAAAGAAATGATATCTCTAACAAGTATAATAGAATATATGAATCTGCAAATGGATTTTCACCCGCCATGCGGTAATCCACGTAGACAGCTCATTTCTACAATTTAATAAAGAATGAATACGAAGGATCATTCACCATGCATGTGGTAATCCACAAAGACAGGTTATTCCAATAGAATAATAAAGAAAGGAATAACTGAAGAATTCATCAGGCATGCGATAGACCACACAGATAGGTTATTCCCAATAGAATAATAAAGAATGGAACAAGGTCATGCGTAATTCGCACAGACAGGATGTTCCAATAGAATAATAAAGAATGGAACTAGGTCATGCGTAATCCGCACAGATATGATGTTCCAACAGAATAATAAAGAATGTAATAACAACAGAATTCACTAGGCATGCGATAGACCGCACAAACAGGTTCTTCCAACAGAATAATAAAGAATGGAATAATAGAAGAATTTCATCATGCATGTGGTACTTCGCATAGACAAGTTATTCTAACATAATAATAAAGAATGGAATAACAACCCTTACGATTATTGAAAGAAAATAACTGTCTTCATGAATACAAAAGAATAATACCCCTTACTATAATAATAATATCCATTACCTTAGAAGAAAACTGGATACTGGAATAATGAGGTAGCAGACTTCTCTTCTTCTTTCTTGCTATAATTTCTCTATATAATAATTGCCCTATAGCTTTAGTGAATTGGTGAAAAATAATGAAGGAATGAGCTTCTATTTATAAGAAAATATAGTTTCGATAATTGCACGTTTTGGGGCTCGAAATATTATAGTATAATACCTTCCTTTTTTTATTCATTTTTAATTTAGTCCTGCAAGTATTATCAAACTTGCACCACCTCCCCTAATAGTAAATCATGTGAATCAATAGTTCTAGACATGTGAAAAAATGAATTACAGTATAGTACCTCCATCTATACCTCCATTTTTAACTTAGTCATGCAAGTATTATCAATCTTGCACCACCTCCCCTAATAGTACAAGAATGTGAATCAATAATACATACATGTGAACAAATAGTTATAAGCATGTGAATTAATAGCAATTAATTACTCATTTATCCTGTTAATTACCCGATTGGTCAATATAACGTCCAGACATCAATTATTATCGAAATAAATATCGATTTCCACTAACACTAATAATTCTCACACAATGGAACTATCAATTTCATCTTTAATCAACACGAACTTATTCATCATTAATATTATAACTCATAATATTTATCAACCAGGTCATTCCCAGGAAAAAGGGGACTTTCCGATAAGAATTTCTCCTTATTGGCGCCCATTTAGGTGACAAAACCTCTCCTTGATAGAACTTCTATACATTGTCAATATTGCAAATAATAATATGAATAACTTTGTCGTCTCAATTATTGATTTAATATAAATAACATATTCTACAGATGATACTGTGACAACAATTGAATCAATAATATGAGAGATATGATGCAACAATTAATGTAGTAATAATTGAGTATAACTGAGTGACTCTCACGTAAGCATCAATAATCAATAACATGTGCTACTATGCAACCACACATATTATTATACTTTTATCACCGATTATTTTATGACAACTTGTTTACTTTGAAAAAATTTCACATATCACCCTTAACTTTAACCTTTTATAAATTTAACCATTTACTAAATAGAATAATTATAAGAAAATTGAATACATTCATTTCATAAAATTTGGGGTCTTACAATTTACCACTCTCGTTCATTGATTAGATGTTGGACAGGCTAGCAGGTCACGACTACTATTTCCTTCTGGATGGGTACTCAGGTTATAATTAGATTGTGATACCTCTAGAAGAGTAGAAAAATACTACCTTTACTTGTCCGTACGGAACATTTGCGTTCAGAAGGATGTCTTTTAGGTTGTGCAATGCCCCAACCACATTTTAGAGGTGTATGATGGCTATTTTTTTTATATGGTTGAGGACAATGTTGAAGTCTTCGTGGATGACTTCTCAGTTTTTGGAGATTCATTTTACATGTGTTTGGAAAATTTGGTGATGGTGTTAAAAAGATGTGTTGAGATGAATTTGGTTCTGAATTGGGAGAAGTACCATTTTATGGTACAAGAAGGTATTATATTGGGACGTAAAGTTTCTAAGAAAGGATTAGAGGTGGACCGAGCTAAGTTAGAGACTATTGAGAATTTTCCTCCACCGACTTCTGTTAAAGGTGTTCATAGTTTTTTGGGGCACGCATGCTTCTACCGTAGGTTTATAAAGGACTTCTCGAAGATAACAAAGTCACTTTACAATTTATTGGAAAAAGGATGTCCAGATTAAATTTGATGAAGAATTCCTAACTTCATTTGAACTTTTGAAGAAAAGGTTGACTACAACACTTGTTTTCACAACACCAAATTGGGACCTCCATTTTGAATTGATGTGTGACGTAAGTCACTTTGTTCTGGGAGTTGTTTTGGGCTAGCATAGGGAAAAGGTTTTCAATACGATCTATTATGCGAGCAAGACCCTCACTGATGCATAGTTAAACTACACGACCACAAAAAATGAACTTTTAGCAATGGTGTATGCATTTGACAAGTTTTGTGCCCATTTGATTGGGACTAGAATAATTGTGTACACAAACTATGCATCAATCTAGTATTTGGTGGCAAATAAATATGCTAAACCTCGTTTGATCGGGTGGATACTTCTTTTGAAAGAATTTGATCTAGAAATCAAGGACAAGAAAGGGACTAAGAATCAATTGGCTGACCACTTATCTCAATTAAAAAATCTAAGAAGGGATGTAAATGATAAAGTTTTGATCAATGAGTCCTTCCCAGATAAACAATTATTCGTGTTGAAAGGTGAAGTGTCATGGTTCGCAGATTATTCAAACTATTTAGTGAGCAAGATAATCCTTTATAACTTGACTGGGCATCAAAAGAAGAAGTTTCTATATGATGCGAAGTGGTTTATGTGGGATGAGCCATACTTGTTCAAATAGTGTTCTAATCAAATGATAAGAAGGTGCATTCCATACAGTGAGACAGAGGGTATTTTCAAGGTTTTCCATGAATCATTGTACGGAGGTGAAAGGATAGCGGCAAGAGTTTTGCAAGCAGGATTTTACTGGCCGACTATTTTTAAAGATACTTACAGTTTTGCTTAGAAATATGACAGATGACAGAGAGTAGGGAACATATCTAAGCGAAATGAAATGCCCTTGAATATAATCCTTGAGGTGGAGATATTCGATGTTTGGGGGATAGACTTAATGGGGCCTTTTGTTTCATCCTGTGGGAAATTGTACATTTTATTGATAGTCGACTATGTATCCAAGTGGATGGAAGTGGTAGCTCTACCGATGAATGATGCTAAGGTAGTTCTAAGGTATCTACAAAAGAGAATTTTCACGAGGTTTGGGACTCCGAGGGCAATCATTAGTGATAAAGGAAGCTATTTTTGTAATCGTCAGTTCACAGCTATGTTGGCCAAATATGGGGTGAGTCATTGAATTGCTACAGCTTACCACCCTAGACTAATGGACAAATGGAGGTATCAAATCGTGAGGTGAAGAAAATAAAGGAAAAGATTATGAATCCCACAAGGAAGGACTGGTCGTTGAAGCTAGATGATGCGGTATGGGATTACAGGACTGCATATAAAACATCGTTGGATATGTCACCATTTTAGCTTGTGTATGGAAAGGCTTGTCACCTTCCCATGGAGCTCGAACACAAGGCCTATTGGGCAATAAAGAAACTGAATTTTGAATTGAAGGTTGCTGGAGAGAAACGCCTACTCCAACTCAATGAGTTGGACAAATTTAGATTCCAAGCCTATGAAAATTCTAAATTGTACAAGGAATAGGTGAAAAGATGGTATGATCGCAAGATTATGGAAAGGGTGTTTGAGCCAGGGAAAAGAGTGTTACTGTGTAATTCCAGACATAAATTCTTCCCAGGTAAGCTCAAGTCAAGGTGGTACGGGCGTTTCACTGTGAAGAATGTTTATCCACATTGTGCGATAGAAATTTTTGACAAGTTCCCAGATAAGCCTTCAAGGTTAATGGACAACGGCTTAAGCATTACTATGGTGGTGAGGTTGATAGGCATAAGGTCACCTCAATTCTTTCTACAACTTGAAAAGAGCAGAGATAGTCAAGCTGACAGACTATAAATTAGCGCTCAATGGGAGGCACCCCATCATTTCTCTTCTTTCTTCATGTTTTATTCCTTGAGCATTATGGCTATTTATCCCTCTAGTTTAATTCTATTTGAGCATGTCTATTTCTCCCATTTGTTTAATTCTTACGACACACATATCATTATCTCTTATACTATTTAATTCTGATAGTGATTTAAGTCTATTCTCCCCCGCAATGTTTAATTCTTGAGAGTATAAATTTTTTGACACAAGTTTAAATATAGCCGAATGCATATATCATTTTTGATAGGAATATCATATAAAGAATTTTTGGATATACACTCATTCATACATATTATTTAGTACATATTTTGATTTTGGAATTAGTATATCTCATTTTTGTGAATGCTCGTTATGCAGGTTTGATTTTTAGTGGAAAGTTGTTGTTTGATACTTCTTCTTGTGCAAATAAGTTAAATTCTTGGTACAGGGCAGCGCGACCGCGTGTTTGGATAGTACATATTTGGCGCGCCCGCGCCGGTATCCAAGGCATTTTTACTGTCAGTGCATCCGCGCCCATTCATAGCCTAATCTCAGCGCTCCCGTGCTGGGCACAGCGCGCTCGCACCATCAACATGCTTAGACTCGTTCGGCCGCGCCCGAGTCTTGATCCAGGTAGACTTAAAGATTTAAAAATATAACCCACCCCACTTCTTATATTAGTTACAACCTTATTTAGACATGCACCTTCCCATCTTCTTTCAAAACTGAAGCTCTATCTTTTCTTATTCTCCAAACGATTTCCATAAAACAAAAATAACTCCTCACCCCACCACGATTGCTATGCATTTGGTTTTCCTTCCCATACTCAACCTCTTCTACATATCACCCATTCAAATAATTATGGTTTGT
The DNA here is from genome assembly GCA_020205615.1 of Panax quinquefolius. Taxonomy (NCBI): domain Eukaryota; kingdom Viridiplantae; phylum Streptophyta; class Magnoliopsida; order Apiales; family Araliaceae; genus Panax; species Panax quinquefolius. The sequence goes on along the minus strand of JAINUW010000660.1, from coordinate 416,634 downwards.
TAGAGTAGTGGAAAGCAACAACTTTGGGGGTTTTCTTTATCTTAAGAGTATACAAAGAGTGTTTTCATCAGTCAAGTTCTCCTCTTCTTTTTTCAGTTAGGGTTTTCTTCATCAAATATCTATGGGTCCTAAAAGAGCACGTTCTCGTACTCTGAAAAATCTTCTTCTAGCAGCCAAAGTGAAGACATCTTGAACATTACCAAGTTCATCAGCCTATATGCTCAGGTGGAGTACTATCGGATTATGGCCAAAAAATTTGTGAAGGAACGAGGGTTTAATCTTGGCAAACAAGATGGACAGCTCTGGGACATAATAAGAAAGCGAGGTTGGGTGGGATTTGTATATACCCCCATGCCTGTGCCCATGGGTATTGTACGTAAGTTCTACGCCAATGCCAAGGAAACTATGAGTGGGTTGCCTTTTATTAGAGGTGTTCAAGTGGATTATCGCCCATATGCGATTAGAGGAGTTTTCAACTTACCTTACCCGCCGATTGGACGTGCCAATTGGGAGGAGGCTGCAAGGTTTGAGGCCAACTTAGATAGAGTCATTGCTGATTTTTGCGTGCCTGGTGCTCAGTGGAATAACAAATTGGGCACGACCCAGCCCACTAATTTCCCATGTTTTGCTCTTAATCGCTACGCGAAGGCATGAAACTTGTTTATATGTGCAAAGTTAATGCCATCTTTGCACCAGTGACATCACGTCTGAAAGGGTTATCATATTACGGGGAATCATAACGGGCAAATACATAGACATGGGCCACCTCCTCAACCAAAACATGCTCCTCTATATGAGGGGGAGTACCACAGGCAGCATCCCACACATATCAGTTATAGCCCACCTATGTACACAAGCGGGAGTTACTTAGGACGATGAGCAGTTGCAGTATCCAAGCCAAGACATCACCCATGCTATAATCACAATGTTTGACGATTGGGCACGAGGCATACCACACCTAAGGGGAAAGCGTTTCATTCTTTTAGCAACATCTTCAGGTGATGTCTTCGTAGCCAACTGCAGCAACTTCATCTCATGCCATTGCAGAAAATGATGATCGCAGACTTAGGAGATTGGAGAGAAAAGTGGACGCCATGTATGATAACTTTTTGGCATTTACAAATGGGTTATCACATTCATTAGCTGAAGCCTTTGTGCAGCAAGGAACAATGTTAGAATGACCTCAGTTTGGTATAGTCATGGCTTTTTCCACTGTCAGATTCACCACCCGAGAAGGGTGGCCATTCTGACACTTAGGGGAGTTCTCTTTGCCCTTTACCTTCAATCATTGGGGATAATAAATATGATAAGTTTGGGGGTATTGGGTGATTATTAGTGTAGTGTAGAGCATGTAGTATAATTGCATATCATTTATCCATGTTTAGTATTATTTTTGCATGTTAATGTGATAAGTTTTATTTTACAGATTTTTTTTTTCATTTTGCTATTTATTTGTAGTTTAATTTATCTATTATTGTGCATAACATTGCATAATCCCAAGTATCTAGTTAGTGGAATTCTAATTGAGCCAATGATGAATTATAAAATTTTATGAATTCTTTAGTTAGGTTGATAGCTTGAGCTTAGTTATAATGTTACACATGATAAGATTTATGCTTGTTGTTTTGATGCTACCGGTTGGCATGTTAGTGTTCATGTCTGTTTGTTTGTAAAAGAATAACTTGTTTGGCTACTGAGAAGAAAATATTAATTTTAAAGATAGAATTGTGTAGGAAGTGAACATAGACTATGAAAACACTGAAAATCATACTTTGGGAACGCATGGGTATGCTTGCTATAGAAAAAAAGAGAAAAATATGAAAAATTATAGTGACTAGTCTTGTTTCGGGGCCTTTATTACTTGAGCAAGTACGCCCGAGGGGATTATCTTTACACCTAGTGCCCTAAGGTCTTTATGGTCTGGGAGTTGTTGGTTGAAAGATCGCTTAGGGGTAGCACTGTTAGCCTAATGGAATGAGACATTGCAAAGTCACGAGAAAAAGAAAAGAAATCAATAAGCACCGCGGGAAAGTGCAAAAATCACCCTCGTGGGTAATAATAAAGCAGAATAAACCCATTGTTGAACCTTAGTTTGCATTAATGTGTTGTAGTAGTTGCAATAGTTCTTTTAAACTTCAACTTTCTTTCTTAAGCAGTATAGTATGTGTAGTCTTTACCTTTGTCAAGCTTATTTGTGAACACATCACACACACACAACATCTTTATAGCATGTTTAGATTATTTGATTGTGTGTCGTTATGACTGTAGCTTGGATTGATGCTCTGTTCTTGAATCTGGATATTTCTCTACGGCATATTTGATTGAAATTCTAGTATGTCTGGAAGTCTTGGGACTCACTTGCATGATAGTGTAATTTGCATAGCAGGTAGTTGCATTATTTATTTTATTTTTGTGTTGATTGCTTGAGGGCAAGCAATAATTCAAGTGTGGGGGTATTTGATAAGTAGGTTTTATACCTACTTAATTGTTACCAACTCACTGGATTTTTTCTCAACTCGAGTATTTCTGGTATGTTTTTAGTATTTTTTGTGTTTGTTTTGAAGTGTGCATAGTTGGAACTCCTAAGGCATGGAATTGGCACGGTGAAGGCACGACACGGCATGGTGATGGCTTAGCAATGGCATGACATGTTGAGTAAAGGCTAGGATGGAGATTTGGAGTAGATTTAAAGAAATGGAAGAGGGTATTTGAAGTGATTAAGTGAAGAAGAAAAAAAGGAAGAGCAAGCAGCACTAATGCAGAAGCAAACACCGGCAGAATACAGAAATTAGTAGCAGCGCGGCCACGCTGCCATATAGGCTAGACACGGCGCGCCCGCGCTAGAGGCATATCAGACACAAACAAGGCCACCGCGTGTCCGCAACCCAATTAGCAATGGGGGACACGACGCGCCCGCGATAAGCACTCGACAGCAACACCTACAGCGCGCTCATGCCCAAAACCTCTTGTATCATCGCGCGGCCGTGCCAGTCAAGCTCAAACTTTTAAAGCTGACTTTCTATTTTGTAATGTTGAGCGCGTTTGCTATCTTTAGATATATTAGATGGTTTGAAAAGACGTATTATTAAGCAGTTATTATTGCTACTTTATGGTTTCAAAGTCTAGACTGAATTTATAGCATTTCTCTACTTCTTCAAGCTTTTCTCTATAGATTATTGCTTGTAAATATAGGTTTTCATTTTGGAGACAATTGTGAACCTGAACTAGCTTGGAATCAGACTTTGAAGCAAGGTTTATCAGATTTGATTCCTATTTTCCCTTATCACTCTTGCTTTCATTATTTGTTTCAATGTTTGGCTTCAATCCCATAATGGATGTTGATTTAGAGATGAACTGACTTCCATTATTAGATTCTAATGGAGTTTAATCTATAGTCCAGCTTGTATGCTTACTTGTGGTGCTTGTATATTTAATATTGGATTGCCTAACATGATTGCACTTATATGTTTGAATGCTTAATAAACATTCTCCCTAATTACTTATATGGAATTGAAAAAGGAAATATAAGTACATATTGAATTATTTTGGCATATGTTCATGAGACCTATATGTGTTAGGTTTTGTGATTCGTGACCTGGATAGGCATATACCGGTTCACCATAAGTAGTCATTGAGAGAGATTGAGCTTAAATCACTATTACTTATAATTCACATAGACATATAGTAGGTTAGGTAATTTTGATGCTTACATGAATTCTATCATTTTGTGGATTTTATGTGATTTGGACACACTACATCAAAAGGTGGTTATGTTTCACTTTTGTGCTCTGAACTAGCTGTCCATATTAAATAATTAGGCATAACAAGAGGCATGCATTTTGGATAAAGCATTGAATGCCATTAGGATTCCATTTCTCTCCAATTTGATTCTCTTAATTTAGTAATTAGTATTTTTGTGTTAATAATTAATTTGAATACCAATTTAGTTGTTATTTGGTCGTTTGAGCAAACATAAATAGTGATTAGATTGTTGCATGCTAGTAAAGATTTATTCACCTTTCTTCATGGGATCGATACTTTCTTACTCTATACTACTTGTTGACCAGTGTATACTTGCATGAGTTAGAGTCTGTTTTGTTAAACCGAAATGGAGGCAATAATTTTTTGGCACCGTTGCCGTGGAAAGGCATTTTTTTATTAATGTCCTCATCAACTAAAACTAGATTTGTTTGACTTGAACAATTCTATTCTTATTTCATTTCTATTTTACTTTTGTTTGTATTTCAGGTACTTGTGTACGTTATATGCACACGCGATCATCTAATCCTGAGTTGATACATGTACATAATAATATCAACGATAGATATTGGAAATCGAGAGCACGTCAGAATACACAAGTAGATACTGAGACTTCATCATCCAACATGGACGAAGAGCGTAGAGAAGAGCATAGAGCCTTAAGGGATTATTCGATGCCTAAGATTAATGAGTTGCATTCGAGCATTATGAGGCCAACTATAACTGCAAATACCTTTGAAATTAAGCTAGACACGATACAAATGGTGCAAAATTCAGTCCATTTTGGAGGAGTTACTACAGAAGACCGAAACGAGCATTTGTTGAGCTTCATAGAGATTTGTGACACCTTCAAGTACAATGGGGTGTCAGAAGATGCAATTAAGCTTAGGCTGTTTCCATTTTATTTAAGGGATACAGAGAGAAGCTAGCTACATTCATTGCCATCGGGATCTATCACTACATGGGAGGAATTAGCACAAAAGTTCTTAGCCAAATTTTTCCCTATGGCTAAGACAACAAAAATAAGGACTACAATTTCTTGGGGGATTCAGAAATGGTAGATGATGAGATTGCAGAATATGTACAAATTCTGGACATAATGCTATAGTTTCAAAGATTAAAGACTCCTATTGAGCCACTCAAGCTTTTTGGGGAGACATCCGCATGACTCACACAATCTCTTAAGATGCCTCCAGAACTTGAATTAAAACCTCTTCATAACCACTTATGGTATGCATTTTTGAATGATTGTTCAAAGTTAACTATTATTATTTCTTCTGCACTAACATCTTGCCAGGAAGATAAACTGCTATGAGTTCTAAGAGAGTTTAAATCAGCCATAGGATGGACCATATCAGACATTAAAAGGATCAACCCATCATTTTGTATGTATAAGATTATGCTGAAAGATGATATTAAACCATCACTGGAGTAACAACGAAGACGGAACCCTATTATGAAAGAAGTAGTCAAGAAGGAGGTTCTAAAGTGGTTAGACGCAGGGATAATATTTTAGATATCAGACAGCTCTTGGGTAAGCCCGGTACAGTGTGTGCCAAAGAAAGGGGGAATGACCGTGGTTTCAAACGAGAACAACGAACTGATACCGACCAGGACAGTGACGGGGTGGAGAGTTTGTATGGATTATTGCAAACTTAATAAGGCTACAAGGAAAGACCATTTTCCACTCCCCATTCATTGATCAGATGTTGGACAGGCTAGCAGGTTACAAATACTATTGCCTTCTAGATGGGCACTCAGGTTATAATCAGATTGTTATAGCTCCAGAACACCAGGAAAAGACTACCTTTACTTGTCTGTACGAAACATTCACGTTCAGAAGGATGTCTTTTGGGTTGTGCAATGCCCCGGCCACATTTCAGAGGTGTATGATGGCTATTTTTTTTGGATATGGTTGAGAAAAATGTTGAAGTCCTCATGGATGACTTCTCAGTTTTTGGAGATTCATTTGACTTGTGTTTGGAAAATTTGGTGATGGTGTTAAAAAGATGTGTTGAGACAATTTTGGTTCTGAATTGGGAGAAGTGCCATTTTATGGTACAAGAAGGTATAATATTGGGACACGGAGTTTCTATGATTGGATTAGAGGTGGACCGAGCTATGTTAAAGACTATTGAGAATTTGTCTCCACCTACTTCTGTTATAGGTGTTCATATTTTTTTGGGGCACACACGCTTCTACCGTAGGTTTATAAAGGACTTCTCGAAGATAACAAAGCCACTTTGCAATTTATTGGAAAAAGGATGTCCAGATTAAATTTGATGAAGAATTCCTAACTTCATTTGAACTTTTGAAGAAAAGGTTGACTACAACACCTGTTATCACAACACCAGACTGGGACCTCCATTTTGAATTGATGTGTGACGCAAGTGACTTTGTTCTGGGAGTTGCTTTGGGCCAGCGTAGGGAAATGGATTTCCATGTGATGAACTTTTAGCAGTGGTGTATGCATTTGACAAGTTTCGTGCCTATTTGATTGGGAATAGAATAACTGTGTACACATACCATGCAACAATCTGGTATTTGGTGGCAAAGAAATATGCTAAACCTCATCTGATCAGGTATATACTTCTTTTTAGAGAATTTGATCTAGAAATCAAGGACAAGAAAGGGACTGAGAATCAAGTGGCTGACCACTTATCTCGATTGGAAAATCTTGGAAGGGATGAAAATGACAAACTTTTGATCAATGAGACTTTCCCAGATGAGCAATTATTCATGTTAAAAGGTGAAGTGCCATGGTTCGCAGATTATGAAAACTATTTAGTGAGCAAGATAATCCCTTCTGACTTGACTGGGCATCAAAAGAAGAAGTTTCTATATGATGTGAAGTGGTTTATGTGGAATGAGCTGTACTTGTTCAAACAGTGTTCTGATTAAAGATAAGAAGGTGCATTCCATATAGCGAGACAGAGGGTATTTTGTAGGATTGCCATACATCATTGTATGGAGGTCATTATGGAGGTAAAAATACAGCGGCTAGAGTTTTGCAAGCAGGATTTTACTGGCCGACTATTTTTAAAGATGCTTACAGCTTTATTCAGAAATGTGACAGATGCCATAAAGTAGGGAACATATCTAAGCATAATGAAATGCCCTTGAATATAATCCTTGACGAGTATATATTCGATGTTTGGTGGATAGACTACATGGGGCTTTCATTTCATTATTTGGGAACTTGTACATTTTATTGGCAGTCGACTATGTATTCATGCGGATGGAAGTGGAAGCTCTACCAACGAATGATGCTAATGTAGTCCTAATGTTTCTACAAAGGATCATTTTCATGAGGTTTGGGACTCTGAGGGAAATCATTAGTGATGAAGGAAGCCATTTTTGTAATCGTCAGTTCACAGCTCTGTTGCCCAAATATGGGGTGAGTCATCGAATTTCTACAGCTTACCACACAGACTAATGGCCAAGTGGAGGTATCGAATCATGGGGTGTAGAAAATATTGGAAAAATATTATAAATCCCGCAAGGAAGGATTGGTCATTGAAACTAGATGAAGCGGTATAGGCTTACAAGACTGCATAGAAAACACTGTTGGGTATGTCACCATTTCAGCTTGTGTATGGAAAGCCTTGTAACCTTCCAATGGAGCTCGAATATAAGGCCTATTGGGCAATAAAGAAGCTGAATTTTTACTTGAAGGTTGCTGGAGAGAAACTCCTTCTCCAACTCAATGAGTTGGACGAATTTAGATTGCAAGCGTATGAAAATTCTAAATTGTAGAAGGAAAAGGTGAAAAGATGACATGTCGGCAAGATTATTGAAAAGGTGTTTGATCAACGGAAAAGGGTGTTACTGTTTAATTCTAGACATAAATTCTTCCCAGGTAAGCTCAAGTCAAGGTGGTACGGGCGTTTCACTGTGAAGAATGTTTATCCATATGGTGCGATAGAAATTTTTGATAAGTTCCCAGACAAGCCCTTCAAGGTTAATGGACAGCGGCTTAAACATTACTATACTGGTGAGGTTGACAGGCAGAAGGTTGCCTAAATTCTTTCTACAACTTGATAAAAGCAGAGATAATCAAGCTGGCAGACTATAAATTAGCGCTCAATGGGAGGCACCCCATCATTTCTTTTCTCTCTTCATGTTTGATTATTTATGCATTATGTCTATTTCTCCCTCTAGTTTATTTCTATTTGTACATGACTATTTGTCCCATTTGTTTAATTTTTAAGATGCACTTATCTTTATCTCCTCTACTGTTTAATTCTGATAGTAATTTAAACAGTAGAGGAGATAAAGATAAGTGCATCTTAAAAATTAAACAAATGGGACAAATAGTCATTATAATATTTAATTATGTTTATCATTTCTGATAAACAATAGAGGAGATAAAGATAAGTGTATCTTTGTCCCATTTGTTTAATTTTTAAGATGCACTTATCTTTATTCTGTTTATCATTTCTGATAGTGAATTAAGTTTAATTCTGATAATGATTTAAGTCATTTCTGATATTTTAATAGTCATTTCTGTGAATGCTTGTTATGCATGTTTGATTGTTAGTGGAAAGTTGATGTTGTATACTTCATCTTGTAAAAATCAATTTAATTCTGGGTTCAAGGCAGCGCAATCGCGCGATTGGATAGTACAGATTTGGCTCACCCGCGCCGGACTCCAAGGCATTCTTACCCTCAGTGCATCCGCGCCCATTCATAGCCTAATCTCAGTGCTCCCGTGCTGGGCACCCCGCGCCCGCGCCATCAATATGCTTAGATTTGGCGCGGCTGCTGTAAGAACCCGAATTTTCAAAAAATATTAAAATAAGAATTTAGTAGATATAATTCTTAAGACTTGTGAAGGGTTCGAATAAAAATATATAATATGTTACGAGGTATGTTGTATTGTATTACATAGGGTAATATGCGCTATGTAATAAGTGACGTTGTATTTAATAAATATATATCATTATTATATATTTGCTATAAATGGTAGAGATGAATTAGTAAGAAGATGGATAAGATTTATCTATTGGCATTAAATAATTTATAGAATTATTTTATTGTAGTAAGTTGGTGACATTAAAATATCTTTGATAATCACCAATTTCCTGAGTATATGTAAGAGTGAATATCAAGTCTAAGGTAGTGTAATCTTACTCTTTAATGGTTGACGTATAGGAGCTGGGCTAAACAATTCCTTTAGAGAGCGGAGGTATATATGAATTAGTAACCGATCTAACTCACTATGAAAATAGAGTAGACGAGACGAAAACTAATTTGTTGGTTGTTTGTGGGAAACCACTCAGTGTACTATATTGAATACCATTAAAGACTCGATGTGTGCTAAGTTTGGACTTGTATATATGTACATTGTTGACGAGAGAAGAAAATCAATTTATCTTTAGATAAATATTGGTTAGAGATTTATTGATTAATATTGGGATATGGTTAAATGTATAGATTAAAGAGAGAATGTAGTCATTGGAGATTTAATTTGGTTAATGTAATAAGATAGCATGAAGGGAGCATGTTAAAGGATTTGCGAGTTAAGTTATGTTTCTATTAAAGCATAACTTGTTCAAGGCTTCTAACTTGAGGTGGCGGGTCGCGCGCTACTCAAGCCTAAGACTACAAATGCATGGCCAACTGTAGATCGTATTCATGATGAGTTTTTAATCTAAAGTTGAGGATTTTTGTATTAGTAACTAATATGTTATAATAAGGACCATAATTGGTGTTCCAACCGTCCATGAATGGATTGCGGTAACGAATCATGAATTGAATGAGAAGTTATTTATTGAAATTAATATTGGTTAATTAAGTTATATTATGTAATATTATAATATAATTTGAGTATAAAGCCTTGTGTGGCAGTGGCGTGATAGTAAATCGAATAAAAAGAGTTAATTCCCTTAAATAGGATGGTGAATTAATATATGTGCTTTACATGAAGAAAATGAAATGATTATGTTGATTAATTTTGGTATTTTTATATATTACATAATATGGTAATATATGAAAGGGTTTAATATTTGAAAGATGTTAATGTAAAGATTGAGAAAGTTGTCTTAGGACAATCGAATAATTATCGTACAATGTATAATTTAAATAATTAATAGAGTAAATAATAATTATTCTAAGTGTAAAGGTTGTACATATTATAAGTATGTAATTATTTAAGTAAGCTAAATAATTTAGCATTATGATAAAGTGTGACATAATCTCTATATTAAATAAATAATAAAATAATGTGGAATTGGGAAAAAGTCAAACGTGGCCTAGACCCCTAATATTTTATTATAAAAATAATGAGCTGGAGTTAAATATAACTCCAGTAAATGAGATAGATGAGCCTTATGTGGCTTGGGTTTTAAAGTTAAACTGGACTGAAGGTTTGACTAGAATTATTAAAAGAGAATTAATGAAAAAGATAATAGATGATTAATAATAATCATTAAGTTATTTAAATGTGATAATGGATTGAGAGTACCCAAATGAGTTATATTTAATCCAATGTACATGGGATATAAGATTATATTGGTGTAGTAATGTTAAATCATTATAATTGATTTAATAAGACAAAAGGAATTAACTTTAGTAGAACAGGGACCATTTTACTAATAAGTAAGAAAGAAATAGAGTTGTCCCATTTTTAGTGACCCAAATAATAATCAGTCGTGTGTAGGCCAATGGCCTATTTGCTTCTTTGTTGAGAATTGGTAATGGCTACCTAGAGCTAATAACGAAGGGAGGGATGGAGGAGGAGGGAGTAGTTTACCAACTATTCATTGTCCATCATCTTCTTCTTCTTCTTCACACTAGTTCAAAACATAGGGCAAAGCTAGTGTTTGGACATTGAAATCTCTATAAATAGAGACTCCTCCTTTTCATTTCTCGTTGGTTGAAGTTTTTGAGAAGTTAGCTATAGAGAGTAAGTTGGATTGAGAGAAATGGGAGGATGGAGGAGCTATAGTTAGCCAATTCCAAGAATTCAAGAGGTAATATTGCTAACATATAAGTTCTTAATTCCAAAGTTTGATAAATCTTCATAATTCTCCAAAAATTCTCTGTTAAGTGGGTAGAAAATTGAGTGTTATGGGATTAACCTAGTTTACATCTGTATTATATATCAATGTAATGTGTTGAGCATGATGATTGGGTGATTATAATATATGTTCTTCATTTCAAGTTTTGAAATTCTTAGAAATGATAAGATATACTTGCTAAGTATGTCCAAAAATAGATGGCTAAGGATTGTTGTAATCCATAAGTTGCTGTTAAGTACTAATAATATAGTTAAATGTAAAAACAACGAAAGCTAAACGAACCAATTTGGTTGAGAAACGAATTCGTAGTGAATGAATTCGCTAAATTTATCAAAACATGAAAATTTAGTATGAATATGAGTTTTGGATTAATCTTTGGGTTAGTTACTATGTTTGAAGTGTTATAATTACTCTGTAGATGGGTAGCTAAGAGTTTAATGAGTCAAATGAATCAAAAACCAACTAATTCAGACTTAAAATGAGAAAGACATGACCAAAAGCTCATATCTCATGCTAAGCCTCACATGCAAGACCGCCTGCGTCTTGTGCTGAAAGCACGTCTTTGAAATGGATATTGGTGCGGGCATTTAGTAATGGTGAGGAAAAGGGACGCGGATGCACCCTATGTGTGCTGAGTGTGACTGCTTTAACCTGTTCTGGTAAAACGACCATAACGTTTTTCATACGAACTCCAATTGAGGTGATTCAAGATGATCCGAAACGAGGACGAATAGACCTACAACTTTTGTTCTTTAAGGTTTTCAATTTGAGGTCGTTCGCAACGGTTAAAATAGTCATCTTTGGGACTGTTACGTATTCAAAGGAGATTGGAGGTCATCGAGCGAGCACATACGTAAGTATAGTGCTCCCGACGATGGAATATATTATTCTAAGTGATGTAACATTAAAATGCATGATATTAGACATGAAATATAAGATTACCATACTTATAAGGAAGATTGAGTATATTTTTAAAGAAACTTTAGATTTTAAAAACAAGTTAGACGAACCTTGAGTCATTTAAATTCTGATATTTGTAGCTTGTGTAAAAGGGTTTAGTCATGCATATAAATAGGTAAGACACATGGACTTGAGTACCTTTGTATACTATGAGTTGCATAGATGGTTATTTTCTGAAGATATATAAAAATTTTGAAAACAAAGCATTATGCTCATTGCGTCTTTAAGTTCTGATCTTTAGTACATTCACGTATGATTATGTAAGTGTTATCCGAATTGTGATCGGATGTTCAAGTCTGGCCTAGCTTCTATATAGCAGTCTTGGTTTGCACCAGGAGTAGCGCGGCTGTGCCACTCCTCAGTACAAACCAAGCGCAGTCGCGCAAGCTTGAAATGAAATCTATTTTCTGTAAATGGTTTGAAGGTGTTTGCATGCTTGTGTTGTTACTCTAACATGTATAATATAACCAGTACAAATATGATGTGTTAAAGAGCATGCTAAGTGATAGGATTAAATGTTTAATGAGGTGATTATACACTTTCAAATGATAAGTCCAAATTGTATTTGTAGACTATAAAGTAATGATTAGAGACTATGATTATTTGACTTTATGGTAACTTATAATCTGGTTTATGCTATGAGTATATAGGATATATGATGAAAGTTTACAACTAAGTTAGACGTTTATGTGTAACGTTTGAACTTACCTATATGAGTTTTAAATGTGTCAAACACTTAGCGAGTCAAGCGCGAAATATCTATATATGAATGTTGATGTCAAGTACGAGTGGTTAAGGTATACCTATACGTACCCAGCTATTCCAGGAATATGATGAGAAAGTGAAATGTAGGTTTTACGAACCTAGTTAGGAAACAATGTAACATTGTTATTACATTGAGAATGCATGAAATACGTTACTGATGGATATGAATCCATGATTATATAATTGTGTAGGGATACACGAAGTGCAATTAGCGATACGCAGTTAAGTTGTAGTTGATAAACTACTGAATCGCATAAGTCTTTCGCCCTATTTTTTTATGAATTTGATAACTGTTAGTTGAGCTATATTATGCCATGAGAATGTTGATGTATATATATGAAATGCATATGAGATATGTATGAAATGTGAATGTTGATCTTTGATGATATGCTTGTGATATAAACCTCTATTCCTGTTATGTAAGAAGTAACATGCGTAGTAAATATTGATCGATTATGAATGCATGAACTTTATATGTTATTATATGCTACATGTTGCATGAAAACTGTTAGAATTGCTGGGATGTCGAGCTCACCCTTGTAAATAACCAATTTTGCAGGTTAAGAATTCACGATAAAGATTACGTGCTACTTGATTGATAGAGTTCAATAGTAATTGAAGGAGATCGGTGTATGTGTTTAAATATATACTCTTGAACCATGTTTATGTTCTAGGAGTCGTACAAGATAGTAGTTTACGAGGTGCAATACATGTTGCATTCTAAAGTTGTAATATGTGATAAATAGAGAAATTTGAATTGAGATGTAAATATTTATACAGTAATTGAATAGAATGAATCATAGCATAATTTGATTCAGGGATTTAAAATTGATTCAAGTTAAGATATCAATAAAAGATTTATTTTTTTAAAGGAGATTGAAAAAGTTTAAATTATTCCGCATATTTATATAACATCGAATATGATGTAAGACAGGAATGGTAAATGACCAAGATTTAAAACTTATAAAAGTTTGGGGTCATTACATAGATCCTGGAAATGGAAAGAATTTATATTCTAAATTGTAATAAGAAAGGTTATATTCATTTAAGTTATGAATATAAGATATAATAGTTTGACGATAGTAGTATCGTGGCATACCAAATTCGTGGTTCAAAGGAGACCTGGATTTGGGGGCGTCACAGGTTGGTATCAAAGTTGTAGGTTATAAACTTTAGGTAAGTGTACCTTAGGCTATAACCTGAGAGAGCGAAAGATAAAGATTAAAATATATAAGTGAAGATTCAAAGAAGAATCTTGAAGTATCCAAAAGAATGAGAATTCGTGAGTTTCTAACTCCTTAATAAAATGTTAAGATGGTGTCTATATGACAAAGAGAATAATAATGAACTCGAGTGGAGTTTTGTTGAAAATAGGGAAAGAACCCTAAGGTAAATTGATGATCACGACATGATCGGATTGAGCTATGAAGTGATAAATAGTCTGTAATGACTAAGTGTGTATAGCTTGATGCTATAAGTGAATGTACTACGAAATGGTATGATATGAACTCATGAGGAGTTATATGTGATGAGATACGAAGAATTCGTATCAATTAAAGTGTAAGATAGAGTTAAGTTGGATTTCAATTAAGGACCCGTGTTAGCAAGTGAGTTGTATGATTCCTTGTGTGGGCAGGGAATTGTGCGTGGTGTAAAAACCACTTAGTTCTGGCACTGATAATCGTTGAAATGTTTGTGTCGCGCTATATGCTATATACTTGTTGAGAACGTGATTCATTTCTCATGTGTATAACAGATAGATAGGTTATAGTTAGAGAATATAAGGTTAAGTTGCGAGTTCTTAAAACTCATACTTACGGTACATTCGTGACTCATAATTATATGAAATATTTTTGAACCCCTCAGCGAATGGACGCCTGTGGTCTAACTAGGGTAAGTTTTTAAACTCATATGATGATGGCAAGTCCTGAATTTCCAAAGTGTGGTAAGTTTGATGAACTATATCCGGTATATATAGGTTATAAAGTTAGAAATTTTTGTATAGTAAGCATTGATGGTGTTAGAGATTGATAGAATGAAGTAAAGAGTAAAGCTGATAGAGAAACATGGATTTTCTAAATCTTCTAACTCTGCTAGATTTTCAAAATTTATTGAATTCGTGCTGAAGTTTGCACCTCTGTTTGCTCAAAAAACTTTGGATCATGTGATTGAACCAATGATGTTTTAAAAAAATAATAATAAGAATATCGTTAACCATATTTCTATGCTAATTGTTTCGGCTAAGATAAAATGATTTGAAAATTTTCAAAATGTATTTCTGACCATTTACATCATTTGGTATGGTGTAGAAATGGTAAACAATGGAGTCATCAATGCAGTTGAACCTAGTGTTGGTTGTGATCGAAAGATCATCAACTAATTTTGGTACGATGTAATATGACGAAGTCACATAATGGCGGAATCTTCAACGTACTACTAATCTAGCACGTATCATGATGTCATAAAAGAATTTTGATTTCTTTTAAATTATGAAGAAGGTCAATTAAGTTGGCCAAATTATTTTGATTGATGTCCGAATTGTTGATATAAATCTAAGCTATTTAATTCGGCTAGACGGTTGTTGAAAAAAAAAGCTGAGGTGAACAACCCTATAAGGGGACATGTTTTTGGGGATAATGGTTTCGAACGTAACGCATGTAGTCGTTATAAAACACTATGTTATGGCCCAACGTAGTGGTACAATAGGCTGGCCACCTAGTGTACATGTGGAGGGTGTTTTCAGTCTTTGTGATTGATAATGTAACGCCCGAGAAATTCAAATTTTTATGACAATTAAATTTTTATTTGATTATGTGAATTAAATGAATTTAATTGATTATTATGTGAGTAAGCTATGTGAAGGTCATTCTATGACCTAGAATGTGCTAACGTGGTTAGTATTCTGGCTTCGTGCTAGAATTATTTGTTTGGAATTTCCAAGACAAAAATAAATATCTTTCGAGAAATTTCTGTAAAAACACTATTTATTCATTTCTGATCGGGGAAATATTTTGAAATTCTGAGAAACGCGTAATGATACAATATCGAGGTAAGATGAAATATCTGATAATATTTCATTTATGGCAAACAGAGTTTTTACCTGCGGACTTAAAACCTAAGGGTTGAGTATATTTATTTCCGAGAAGGAAATAATATGCGTAGAAGGAATGGCGTTAGGGTTAATGCGAGTGTTATACATTTTTGATACTATTTAGTATCTATGTATAATACGTTGAGTAAATACGAAGTACAATACGATTATTGTGTGAGTAGTATACGGAAAGAATACGTGAATTGTAAGTATGTAATACGATACGTGGTATAGAATTAAGTTAAGACTTCATGTTAATTCATTTTGGTTGGATTATATTTAGTCCAATCAATTGAAGGAGCAAGCCCAAGGGATTAGTTGGTTAAGCCCAATTCAAGGCCCAATATTAGATTAGTTAAGCACAATGCATGAAAACCGAACTGTGGATCGAACCGGTGGGTTAACGAATGGGTAAAACCCATGGGGAAACCCATGGGGATGACCCATGGAGTGGTGGGCCGGCCAGTTGGTGTGCAAGTCAAGAAAAATCACATGGTCACCAAGTATTTTACTTGGTGACAAAGTGTTGAATAGTAAGGAGGTGATGGTAGTTGTCCAAATTACCCTCCATTCTAGTTTCCTATAAATAATAGGCTATATTGTTTTATTTGGGAGTTTTACAAATTTCCAACCTAGATTATTTGATAGAGAAAGAGAGCTAGACTTACAAATCCTTCACTTTGGAAGCTTGATCTTAGAGTTTTCCAAGAGAGTTTCATAAGAGTTCTTGAGGTATACTTCTTGTTTTTCATTTCCATCTCTTTTGATTTTTCTTTTATCTTGGAGGATCATAATGGGTGGTATATGTCTTTTATGGTGGATTAAGGATGACTTACCATAGATTCAATCTCTATAAGTCATGAGATCGTAGAAATTATAAGGTTCGATATAGTTTCAAACCATGAAAATATTGTTTGTTGAGATCGATTGTATTCAAATGATTGAACTCCATTAATACGTTAATATATGCATCTTGTTTGGTTAGGATGTAGATATGAAATCCATGTAGTATTCCATGTGATTTAGCATAGAAAACCCTAGTAACAAAGTTATGGCTAATTAGACGTTAAACGTCGAAAACGTTGAAATTCCGAATGGGTGGTCGAAAGTTGCCGTGAGACTTGAAAACATTGGTTTTCAATGTCAACACGTGAGATAGGGTAATTAAGAGTTGTGGGTTCGAGAATCGTCGGATTCCAACTTAAAACGAATAAAATGAGCATTGAACACTCATTAACGTTTACGAACGTCTAAAAAATGAACTCAATAGTGAATTTTGAGTTATTTGATTCGGAAGTGTCGAATTCTTATATAAATGTGTAGAGTATGTTATTTGTGACGTGTAGGCATTTGAACGAACCAAATTGGGGTTTTAACAAAGAAGTTATGGCCCCAGGAATTTCACAAAATTTTCAAAAATCGTTGAAATCTGATCTGTCGGGTCCGCGCCAGCCGTGCCATCGATAAGATGCATGGGCGTCGCGTCAAATGAGTACAAGGTTGTTGATAGTGACTTAGGCTTTGAACTTCATTTGTTCAGGGACTTAAAGGAGTAATGTTTGTACACTTCATAAGTGTATTAAAGCTATTCCTATATTACCTATACTAAGGTATATGGTATGAAAACTTAGGAATTGCATGCATGTTAACAAGTTAAGAACGATGAACAAAGTTGGTACTTTATCAACGATGTTCGAGTCCGGTTAATAACGTAGTGGATTAATAAACCGGGACGAAGGGTAATAAGTCACGTTGACTTTAATAAAGTTATTAAGTTAACTAAGACATAGAAGAGAAAGAAGTTGGTAGAAACATTTATTTGTTAGCTAATTATAGTGTGCTATGTGAATATATCATCTAGATTCTGTAAAGGCTGTGGTCAGTCGATTAAATTATTTGAAGACATTGAAAGGAAAGTTTTCTTAACACTTGTCTGACTTTCATGTTAGTCAAATTTTATGTGATTCATTAAACTGAATTGCATGACTTGTTTTAAAGAAAGGATCGATGCCAGATTTTAACTCGACTAGACTATTCGTAGTATATAGATTGATTATGATTCATATCATTCTATATAGAAATGTTAACGCTATCCTATGCCAAGTAATTGTACGGACGTGAAGGTAAGGTTTTTCTATGAATAAACAAAAGTATTTTTAATCGATTATTCGATGGGCACGCGAGTTTTCCAAAAATATTAAACATAAAATCGTTTAATGAATGAGTGTTGATCAACATAGAGTATTATAGGCTGATCACCTAGAGGTGCTCGTAAGTTATGCGGATGAACGACCTTAGTGCTGTGGACTCCTTTTCGATTATGAAAATTAAAAGTTACTGTTCATGGTCTATAGACTAGTTCAGAATTCCTAATCGATTCTATACTTTGGGAATTGATGTTATGACCTATTAAAGTATTATTGATTCATAATACTTCATAACTATTGTTCAGTTATGTCGGAATTGTTATATAATTCACGAATGTGGTATTCTTGTTATCCTTGATTAAACTTGTTGAGCTGTCATGCTCACTTCTTGCATGAATTATATAACTGCAGTTAAAGACGAACGTACTGTGAATGCCAAGAGAGATAAGGGCAAAGCTAAGATGGATGCTTAGGCATTGTGTAATATTTTAGTAAGTTTGTATGTATTATACATTATGAACAATGAATGATGTAACCGGTTTATTAACCTGGGAAGGATTATACTTTGATTATATTAAGAAGATAGTAATTACATTCATTTTGTTGTATTTAATTGGAATCATTGTATGGATGTTAGTATAGTGGAGCACCATATGTCGGGTTGGAAGATACCTGAATTTGGGGGCGTCACAGGTTGGTATCAAAGCCTTAGGTTATACAACTTAAGGGGGAAAACCTTAGGCTTATAACCTCGTAAGGAAGGTAAAGTCCGAAGAATGAAATTTAAGTCCATTGAATTAATAATGTATTGCGATAACTCAGTATCGAAAGGGTTAAAAGATGGAAATTAATCTTAAAGATATTAAATGTGATTTGTGTTTATACTATTGTATATTATGTACTAATCAATGTGTTATGTGTTTGTAGATGTCGACTGATAGCTTGATGTTTAGAAACGTGGAAATGTTAAGTGAGGACTCAGTTAACCAAGTTGAGATTGTACCAATGCCAGTGGTGGAGGTACCGATAGTTGTACTAGATGACTCAGACATTGAGGAGTATATCTTTGAGGAGGAATACTCTGAGGAAACCATGGGGTTAGCATCATACCTTAACGAGATGCTAGACGTGGAGGAGGAGATTGAGGCGACATCGGTTAATACGGTGGTGGCTACTCAAGAGCCGACACCTCCAGATGCAATGAGAGCATTATATCTAGCTATGTTGGATAGGAATGTGCAACTGCGCACAGTAGTGGAGACATAGAATGAGGAGATAACTGCCTTATATGAGGTGAAAGAATCTGTAGAGGCAGACTTTGAGTCAAAGCATGACGAGAAAGTGCTTATGACTGATAAGGCTCGTGACTATAAGGATGAGGTCCTTGAGCTACAAAAGAAACTGGTTGAGAAAGACCAGAAGATAGCTAGGATGTCATACATCCATGAATGCGCTCATGAGGATTTCAAGCTGAAAATTGTTTGTTATTCTATTAAGTCAGGATAGACTCGGCATACCATAAGTCGAGATATAGTGTCGATTCTGGCAAATCGGAAATATGAGAATGTCATTCAGCAGTGTTAATAGATCATTAAATCTTTTTGTATGTAGTAGTGACGTAAAACCCTCTTTTGTATAATTTTAGGGTAGTCTTTTGTAAATCCCAATTTTTGTAGAAGAAAATCGCGAGATAGTATGTAATAGCTTTTAGCAAAGGGAACATGATGTAAATTATTTTGACTATGAAAGCATATTTATATAATGAAGTTTTTATTAAATGTGCTTGTTGTGATATGAATTATTTTTGTTGATTGAGAATGATAACAGAGTTGTTAAATAGATAATAACGAAGCTTTATTTATTTAATCAGAATTATGCCGCCGAGAAGGAGAAAACGTAAACAAGAGGCCGAGTCTCATAATGACAATCAGGGTGGTCCTAATAACCCTATGCAAGAGTTCGTTAATTTATTAACGGCTGCATTTAACCAAGTGGGGGGTGGAATTCCTGTAGCTCTAGGGGTAGCAAGAACAACTACCTTTAAGGACTTTAAAAGTGTGGGTCCTCTCGAGTTCCGAGGAACGACGGACCCACTAGAACCCCAGACATGGGTTAGAGAGATTGAAAAGGCATTTATGATAACAATCATAGGTGAGGTGCAAAAGACTTCTTTTGCGACTTACATGCTGAAGGGGGAAGCCAACTACTGGTGGGAGGCTCACCAGGTTGGGGCTAGGACAGAGGCTATTACGTGGGAACAGTTTAAGAAGTTTTTCTTTGAGAACTATTTCTCTACTAGCATGCAGGGTAGGATAGAAATTAAGTTCCTAGAACTTAAGTATGGGGATATGACAGTTCCCTAGTATGGCGCCAAGTTTAACGAATTGGCGAGATTTGCTCCACACCAGGTGGATACAGAGGAGAGAAATGCGCGCAGGTTTTAGCAGGGCTTAAAACCCTGGCTCTATAGTAGGATATCGGTTATTCAGAGTGCTTCGTACGGGACCATTCTGAAAAAGGCGATAATAGCTGAAGGTGGCGGTGAGGCATTGTCTTAGTACCACAAAGAGCGAAAGATCAAGAGCAAGTTAGAGGGAGGTAGTATGGCTGAAGTTACCAGCGGAAGCGGTAACTTGCCAAAGAGAAAGAGTTTTAACCCTGGGAATACCGGGGTTAAGCAGGGAAATCCCAAATGAAGGACAGAAGCATGTAAGACATGCGGAAAGCCTTAAATGGGAGTCGGTTTTAAGGGGAAAGTAGTATGCTACAACTGTGGGCAAGAGGGGCATTTGTCACCCAACTGTCCTAACCCTAAGAATAACCAAGGATGTTTTGTATGTGGGTCAATGGACCACATGGCAAGAAATTGCCCGAAGAAGGGTTTAGAGGGGAATAAGAGTTCTGGTAGTGGTAAATTAGCCATTACTAGACCAACACCATTGGTGGGTAGACCCTCAGCTTGTACGTTTAATATGACTGTCCAAGATGCGGTTGCATCAATGGATGTGGTAGCAGGTATTATTCCGGTCAATAAGATAAATGCTTATATGTTATTTGACTTGGGTAATACTTGTTATTTTATAGCATGGGAATATGCTAAGCGATTAGGTTTAATCACTGAGAAGTTACATATACCTTTAGACGTTAAGGTAGCAAATGAAGAGATAATCCCCATTGAACATATTCATAAGGATTATTGCGTATAAATTAGAGGGAATAAGTTATCGGTAGATTTGGTACTGATAAGGTTAAAAGAATTCGATGTAATTCTTGGTATGGATTGGTTGGTTAACCATAAGGCGATTATAGATTGCCATAGGAAAGGTGTAAACCTTCGGCTTTCTAAGAAAACCAAGGTAGTGTTCTTCGGTAGTAAATCACCGAGACGCTCTTGTTGTCTGTCTATGACACAACCTAGGAAGATGTTGAGAAAATGGTGTGTAGGTTATATGTGCCATGTTGTGGATACCGAAAGAGTGGGAACATCCTTGGACCAGATACCAATAGTGCAAGAGTTCCCGGATGTATTTTTGGAGGAGTTACCGGGTATTCCATCGAACAGGGAAGTCGAGTTGGTAATTGATCTGTTACCGGTAGCGGCACCAGTTTCAAGGGCACCATATCGGATGGCGCCAGTTGAGATGAAGGAGTTAATGGTTCAGTTGCAAGAACTATTAGATAGAAAGTACATTCAACCGAGTGTGTCTCCTTGGGGAGCACCAGTGTTGTTTGTCAAGAAGAAGGATGGGTTGTTAAGACTTTGTGTTGACTATCGAGAGTTGAACAAGTTGACAATTAAGAAAAAATACCCGTTGCACAGGATCGATGATCTATTTGATCAGTTGAAAGGGGCAAAGTATTTTTTTAAGATAGATTTATGCATGGGGTATCATCAGTTAAAGGTGATGAAAGAGGATGTACCTATGACGGCGTTCAGAACTCGTTATGGTCATTACGAGTTTCTGGTAATGTCGTTTGGGTTGACTAATGCGCCAGCCGCATTTATGGATATGATGAACAGAGTGTTCAAACAATATTTGGACAAGTTTGTCGTAGAACATTTAAGAATAGTGTAGGACATTTAAGAATAGTGTTGGAAACACTAAGGAAGGAGAAGTTGTATGCAAAATTCACAAAGTGTGAATTTTGGCTTGAACGAGTGCAGTTTCTAGGACATGTGATTGATAAGGATGGCATTTTCGTAGATCCGACAAGAGTAGAAGTAGTTAATGAATGGGAGCAACCGAAAATGCCAACTGAGGTTAGGAGTTTTCTGGGGTTAGCTGGATACTATAGAAGGTTCATTCCAAACTTTTCTAAAATAGTTATTCCGTTGACGAATCTGACAAGAAAGTCGGTGAAGTGTGTGTGGACTGAAAAATGTGAAAATAGTTTTCAGGAGTTGAAAAAGAGATTAAGTGAGGCACTTGTATTGTCTTTACCCGACGATAAAGGGAATTTTGTAGTGTATAGCGATGCTTCGCATAAAGGACTGGGTTGCATGCTCATGCAGTATGGCAAAGTCATTACGTATGCATCACGTCAATTGAAGGATTATGAAAAGGTCTATCTTACTCATGATTTGGAATTGGCAGCTGTAGTTTTTTCTTTAAAGATATGGAGGCATTATCTTTATGGTGAGAAGTGTAAGATATACACGAACCACAAAAGTCTGAAATATATCTTCACATAGAAGGAGTTGAACATGAGGCAGAGAAGGTGGTTAGAATTAATCAATGATTATGACTATGATATTTTATATCATCCGGGGAAAGAAAATGTATTAGCCGCTGCGCTAATAGGAAGGGTAGAGAGAAACTCTCAAAGTTAACAACTCAGAATGAGTTGATAACAACGATGCCAAACATGGAATTAGAAGTTAAGTTACCGGAGGAAGCGGTGGAAATGTTATTTTCCATGGAAACCCAACTGACCATAGTGGAGCGGGTTAAGGGAGTACAATCAACCAACAAGGAATGCAAGCAGATGAAGATCAGGGTAGAAGATGAAGAGAATACTAGGTATAACCTCGATAAGGAGGGATTACTTCATTTGGAAGGAAGAATTTGGGTTCCAAATGATCCCGAATTAAATGAGGAAATAATGATGGAGACTCATAGTTCGAGGTACTCGATACATCCCGGTAGCACGAAGATGTATCAAGACCTTCGTCAGAACTTTTGGTGGCCGAACATGAAGAGGGAGATAGTAGAATATGTTAGTAGGTGCTTAACTTGTCAAAAAGTTAAGGCTGAACACCAACGACCTAGCGGGTTGTTGCAACTGTTAGAAATTTCAGAGTGGAAGTGGGAGCACATCATAATGGACTTTGTGGTGGGACTTCCGACAACCGGAAAAGGATACGATGTTATTTGGGTGATAGTTGATCGATTGACAAAATTGGCTCATTTTCTACCAATAAGAGTCAAGTATAACTTGGATCAGTTAGCTAAGCTGTATGTCAAGGAAATTATTTCCAGACTTGGAGTACCTGTTTCGATCGTGTCAGATCGTGATCCACGATTCACATCAAACTTTTGGAGGAGTTTGCAAGAGCAAATGGGAACGTAGTTAAGATTGAGTACGGCGTATCATCCTCAGACAGATGGTCAGAGTGAAAGGACAATTCAAACGCTAGAAGATATGTTAAGATCTTGAGTTATGGATTTCCAAGGGAGTTGGGACGAATATCTACCGTTGGTAGAATTTTCGTACAACAATAGTTTTCACGCTAGTATAGGCACACCGCCTTATGAAGCGTTGCATGGAAGGAAGTGTCGACCTCCATTGTGTTGGGATGAGGTGGGTGAACGTCGGATGTTGGGACCTGAGATGGTACAGCAGACGGCGGACATGGTGAAGTTAATACGTACTCGATTAGTTGCTGCTCAAGATAGGAAGAAGAAGTATGCAGATCCTCACAGAGAAGAGAGAGAATTCGATGTAGGATCCTTTGTTTTTCTAAAAGTATCGCCTTGGAAGGGGAAGATACATTTTGGGAAGAAAGGGAAGTTAAGTCCAAGGTTTTATGACCTTTTGAGATTTTAAGAAGAGTAGGAGAGGTGGCTTTTGAAGTAGCCTTACCTCCAGAGATGGAACGCATTCATAATGAGTTTCATGTGTCAGTGTTACGTCATTATAAACCGGACTATAAACACGTAATAGAGTATGAATCTACTCAAATAGAGAAAGACTTGTCCTACGAGGAACTTCCAGTTCAAATTATAGATAGGAAGGAACAAGTTTTAAGAAATAAGGTCATACCTTTAGTGAAGGTATTATGGAGAAACCACACTACTAGAGAAGCAACGTGGGAACTTGAGAGTAAAATGAAGGAAGATTTTCCTCATTTTTTTATGTAATTATAAGCTAAGATTCTGGGGACAGAATCCTTATAAGGGGGAGAGAATGTAACGCCCGAGAAAATTGGATTTTTATGACAATTAAATTTTTATTTGATTATGTGAATTAAATGAATTTAATTGATTATTATGTGAATAAGCTATATGAAGGTCGTTCTATGACCTAGAATGTGCTAACGTGGTTAGTATTTTGGCTTCATGCTATAATTATTTGTTTGGAATTTCCAAGATGAAAATAAATGTCTTCCGAGAAATTTTTGTAAAAACACTATTCATCCATTTCTGTTCGGGGAATTATTTTGAAATTCTGAGAAACGCGTAATGATAGAATATCGAGATAAGATGAAATATCTGATAATATTTCATTTATGGCAAATGGAGTTTTTGCCTGCGGAATTAAAACCTAAGGGTTGAGTATATTGAAGGAATGGCTTTAGGGTTAATGTGAGTGTTATACATTTAGGATACTATTTAGTATCTATGTATAATACGTTGAGTAAATACGAAGTACAATACAATTATTGTGCGAGTAGTATACGCAGAATACGTGAATTGTAAGTATAGAATACGATACGTGGTATAAAATTAAGTTACGACTTCATGTTAATTCATTTGGGTTGGATTATATTTAGTCCAATCAATTGAAGGAGCAAGCCCAAGGGATTAGTTGGTTAAGCCCAATTCAAGGCCCAATATTAGATTGGTTAAGCCCAATGCATGAAAACCGAACCGTGGATCGAACCGATGGGTCACCGAATGGGTAAAACCCATGGGGATGACCCATGGGGTGGTGGGCCGGCCACTTGGTGTGAAAGTCAAGCAAATCACTTGGTCACCAAGTATTTTACTTGGTGACAAAGTGTTGAATAGTAAGGAGGCGATGGTAGTTATCCAAATTACCCTCCATTCTAGTTTCCTATAAATAGGAGGCTAGATTGTTTCATTTGGGAGTTTTACAAATTTCTAACCTAGATTATTTGATAGAGAAAGAGAGCTAGACTTACAAATCCTTCACTTTGGAAGCTTGATCTTAGAGTTTTCCAAGAGAGTTTCATAAGAGTTCTTGAGGTAATACTTCTTTTTTTTCATTTCCATCTCTTTTGATTTTTCTTTTATCTTGGAGGATCATAATGGGTGGTATATGTCTTGTATGGTGGATTAAGATGACTTACGATAGATTCAATCTCTATAAGTCATGAGATCGTAGGAATCATAAGGTTAGATATAGTTTCAAACCATGAAAATATGTTTTGTTGAGATCGATTGTTTTTAAACGATTGAACTCCATCAATACGTTAATATATGCATCTTGTTTGGTTAAGATGTAGATATGAAATCCATGTAGTATTCCATGTGATTTATCTTAGAAAACCCTAGTAACGAAGTTATGGCGAATTTTACGTAATTAGACGTTAAACGTCGAAAACGTCAAAATTCTGAATGGGAGGTCGAAAGTTGTCGTAAGACTTGAAAACGTTGGTTTTCAATGTCAACACGTGAGATAGGGTAATTAAGAGTTGTGGGTTTGAGAATCATCAGATTCCGACTTAAAACGAAGAAAACGAGCATTGAACGCTCATTAACGTTTACGAACGTCTAGAAAATGAACTCAATAGTGAATTTTGAGTTATTTGATTCGAAAGTGTCGAATTCTTATATGAACACGTAGAGTATGTTATTTGTGACGTGTAGGCTTTTGAATAGACCAAATCGGGCTTTTAACAAAGAATTTACGGCCCCGGGAATTTCACAAAATTTTCAAAAATTATTGGAATCTGGTACTGAGGTCTTGTGCCGCAGCTCCAGACATAGTGTCAAATTGCCGAGACGCAGCACCAGCATAGGTTATTTGCCACTATTGAATGGCGCCATGATTGCCATTTTTTTTGCACCGCAAAGACCGAGAGACCGGATGTTAGGCATCGCTAATCGGCGCCAAGAACGCTAGTCTTGTCTTTGCGTGGGGTCGCTGCATGATGCAGTACAAGGTTCTTGATAGTGACTTAGGCTTTGAACTTCATTTGATCAGGGACTTAAAGGAGTAATGTTTGTACACTTCATAAGTGTATTAAAGCTATTCCTATACTACCTATACTAAGGTATATGGTATGAAAACTTAGGAATTGCATGCATGTTAACAAGTTAAGAACGATGAACAAAGTTGGTACTTTATCAACGATGTTCAAGTCCAGTTTATAACGTTAGTGGATTAATAAACCGGGACGAAGGGTAATAAGTCAGGTTGACTTTAATAAAGTTATTAAGTTAACTAAGACATAGAAGAGAAAGAAGTTGGTAGAAACATTTATTTATTAACTAATTATAGTTTGCTATGTGAATATATCATGCAGATTTTGTAAAGGATGTGGTCAGTCGATTAAATTATTTGAAGACGCTGAAAGGGAAGTTTTCTTAACGCATGTCTGACTTTATGTTAGTCAAGTTTTATGTGATTCATTGAACTGAATTGCACGACTTGGTTTAAAGAAAGGGTCGATGCAATATTTTAACTCGGCTAGACTATTTATAGTATATAGATTGATTATGATTCATATCATTCTATAGAGAAATGTTAACGATATCCTATGCCATGTAATTGGTACGGACGTGAAGGTAAGGTTTGTCTATGAACAAACAAAAGTATTTTTCATCGATTATTCGATGGGCACGCGAGTTTTCCAAAAATATTAAACGTAAATACGTTTAATGAATGAGTGTTGATCAACATAGAGTACTATAGGCTAATCATCTAGAAGTGCTCGTAAGTTATGCAGATGAACGACCTTAGTGCCGTGGACTCCTTTTCAAGTATGAAAACTGAATGTTACTATTCATGGTCTATCGACCGGTTCAGAATTTCAAATCTATTCTATACTTTGGGAATTGATGTTATGAACTGTTAAAGTATTATTGATTCATAATACTTCAAAACTAATGTTCAGTTATATCAGAATTGTTATATAATTCACGAATGTGGTATTCCTGTTATCTTTGATTAAACTTGTTGAGCTGTCATGCTCACTTCTTGCGTTAATTATATAACTGCAGTTAAAGATGAACGTATTATGAATGCCAAGAGAGATAAGGGCAAAGCTAAGATAGATACTTAGGCATTGTGTAATAGTTTAGTAAGTTTGTATGTATTATACATTATGAACAATGAAAGATGTAACCGGTTTATGAACCTGGGAAGGATTATACTTTAATTGTATTAAGAAGATAGTAATTACATTCATTTTGTTATATTTCAATGGAATGATTGTATGGATGTTAGTATATTGGAGCACCATATATCGGGTTGGAAGATACCCAAATTTGGGGGCGTCACAGATAAACACTCTAGTTTGCAGTGTGAAGGATTGTGTTGAAGCACTGGTTCACGGTCTAGTGTGACCCCTCAGCATAATTTAGAATTTGAGTTATTCATACTACTTCTCGATTATTGAAAAATCGTGGAAGACTCTTATTCTTCTGTGCGATGAATATAGTGAGTAAAGTGTTCCTTAGAAAGGAGAATGTGGTAGAATACAAGTGAGCAAGTTATAATAAGACTTCCAAAAAGAGAATGAATAAAATTATTCAAAAGAATATGTAATATTCGAAATATCACCGAGTAGAGGAGGTTTCGGTGATTCCGAGGACGGAATCCTTATAAGGGGGAGAGGATGTAAGAACCTTAATTTTCAGAAAATATTAAAATAAGAATTTAGTAGATATAATTCTGAAGGCATGTTAAGGGTTCAAATAAAAATATATAATTTCTTATGAGGTATGTGGTATTGTATTACATAGGGCAATATGCGCTATGTAATAAGTGACGTTGTGTTTAATAAATATATATCATTATTATATATTTTCTATAAATGGTAGAGATGAATTAGTAAGAAGATAGATAAGATTTATCTATCGGCATTAAATAATTTATAGAATTATTTTATTGTAGTAAGTTGGTGACATTAAAATATCTTTGATAATCACCAATTTCCTGAGTATATGTAAGAGTGAATAACAAGTCTAAGGTGGTGTAATCTTACTCTTTAATGGTTGACGTATAGGAGCTGGGCTAAACAATTCCTTCAGAGAACGGTGGTATATACGAATTAGTAACCGATCTAACTCACTGTGAAAATAGTGTAGACGAGACGGAAACTAATTTGTTGTTTGTTTGTGGGAAACCACTCAGTGTACTATATTGAATACCATTAAAGACTCGATGTGTGCTAGGTTTGGACTTGTATATATGTACATTGTTGACGAGAGAAGAAAATCAATTTATCTTTAGATAAATATTGGTTAGAGATTTATTGATTAATATTGAGATATGGTTAAATGTATAGATTCAAGAGAAAAGAGTTAAACTTGAAGTTTAATCTCTAAATTATTGAAGAATGTAGTCATTGGAGATTTAATTTGGTTAATGTAATAAGATAACATGAAGGGAGCATGTGAAAGGATTTGTGAGTTAAGTTCTGTTTCTATTAAAGCATAACTTGTCTGCGTCCTAACTTGAGAAAGCGCGGTCGCGCCACTCTCAAGCCTAAGACCAGAGTGGTCGCGCCGGCCTATATTCTGTTCATGATGAGTTTGTAATCTGAACTTGAGGATTTTTGTATTAGTAACTAATACGTTATAATAAGGACCATAATTGGTGTTCCAACCGCCCATGAATGGATTGCGGTAACGAATCATGAATTGAATGAGAAGTTATTTATGAAAATTAATATTGGTTAATTAAGTTATATTATGTAATATTATAATATAATTTGAGTATAAAGCCTTGTGTGGCAGTGGCGTGATAGTAAATCAAATAAAAAGAGTTAATTCCCTTAAATAGGATGGTGAATTAATATATGTGCTTTACATGAAGAAAATGAAATGATTATGTTAATTAATTTTGGTATTTTTATATATTACATAATATTGTAATATATGAAAGAGTTTAATATTTGAAAGAGGCTAATGTAATGATTGATAAAGTTGTCTTAGGACAATCGAATAATTAAACGTCTGATAATGTATAATTTAAATAATTAATAGAGTAAATATTAATTATTCTAGGTGTAAAGGTTGTACATTTTATAAGTTTGTAATTATTTATGTAAGCTAAATAATTTAGCATTATGATAAAGTGTGACATAAACTTTATATTAAATAAATAATAAAATAATGTGGAATTGGGAAAAAGTCAAACGTGGCCTAGACCCCTAATATTTTATTATAGAAATAATGAGCTTGAGTTAAATATAACTCCAGTAAATGAGATAAATGAGCCTTATGTGGCTTGGGTTTTCAAGTTAAACTGGACTAAAGGTTTGACTAGAATTATTAAAAGAGAATTAATGAAAAAGATAATAGATGATTAATAATAATCATTAAGTTATTTAAATGTGATAACGGGTTGAGAGTACCCAACTGAGTTATATTCAGCCCAATGTACATGGGATATAAGATTATATTGTTGTATATGTAACCCTAACTTAATTTAATGTAGTAATGCTAAATCATTATAATTGATTT
Source organism: Panax quinquefolius (assembly GCA_020205615.1). Classification (NCBI taxonomy): domain Eukaryota; kingdom Viridiplantae; phylum Streptophyta; class Magnoliopsida; order Apiales; family Araliaceae; genus Panax; species Panax quinquefolius. Next base: position 387,011 of record JAINUW010000660.1, on the reverse strand, counting down.
AATAAGCCCAAAGGAATTAACTTTAGTAGAATGGGGACCATTTTACTAATAAGTAAGAAAGAAAAAGAGTTGTCCCATTTTTAGTGACCCAAATAATAATCAGCTGTGTGTAGGCCAATAGCTTATTTCCTTCTTTGCTAAGAATTGATAATGGCTACCTAGAGCTAATACTGAAGGGAGGGATAGAGGAGGAGGGAGTAGTTTACCAACTAATCATTGTCCATCAACATCTTCTTCTTCATACTAGTTCAAAACATAGGGCAAAGCTAATGTCTGGACATTGAAATCTCTATAAATAGAGACTCCTCCTTTTCATTTCCCGTTGGTTGAAATTTGTGAGAAGTTAGCTATAGAGAGTATGTTGGATTAAGAGCAATGGGAGGATGGAGGAGCTATAGTTAGCCAATCCCAAAAATTTAAGAGGTAATATTGCTAACATATAAGTTCTTAATTCCAAAGTTTGATAAATTTTCATAATTCTCCAAAAATTCTCTGTTAAGTGGGTGGAAAATTGAGTGTTATGGGATTAACCTAGTTTACATGTGTATTATATATCAATGTAATGTGTTGAGCATTATGATTGGGTGATTATAATACATGTTCTTCATTTCAAGTTTTGAATTTCTTAGAAATGACATGATATACTTGCTAAGTAAGTCCAAAAATTGATGGCTAAGGATTGTTGTAATCCATGAGTTGTTGTTAGATACTAATAATATAGTCAAATTCGAAAACAACGAATGTTAAACGGACCAATTTTGTTGAGAAACAAATTCTTAGTGAATGAATTCGCTAAATTTATCAAATCATGAAAATTTAGTATGAATATGAGTTTTGGATTAATCTTTGGATTAGTTAATGTGTTTGAAGTGTTATAATTACTCTGTAATGGGTAGCTAAGAGTTTAACTAGTCCAATGAATCGAAAACCAACTAATTTTGACTTAAAATGAGAAAGTTATGGCCAAAACTGTTATTTGTATGAAGCCTCATCACAGATAGCATAGCTTGCATCGCACATCTGCGCCGCAGCTAAATTTGGGTATCAGGCGTGGGCGTGCGATAATGGTGAGGAAAAGGGCGCCACCGCGTGCCCCGTGCGTCTTAAAAGTGATCGCTTTTAACTTTTGTTAGGTTAAAAGCGACCAAAAATGTTTTCATACGAACTCTGATTGAGGTAAGGAATCTACAACTTTTATTCTTTAAGGTTTTCAATTGGAGGTCGTTAGGAATGGTCAAAATATTAATCTTTATGACTATTACGTATTCGGAGGCGATCAGATGGCGTCGAGCGAGCACATATGTAAGTATAGTGCTCCCTACAATGGAATATGTTATTCTAAGTGATGTAACATGAAAATGCATGATATTAGAAATGAAATATAAGATTACCTTACTTATAAGGAATTGCCTTAGCATGATTTAGTATATTTTTAAAGAAACTTTAGATTTTAAAAATAGGTTAGATGAACCTTGAGTCATTTGAATTTTGATATTTGTAGCTTGTGTAAAAGGGTTTAGTCATGAATATAAATAGGTATGACACATGGCCTTGAGTACCTTTGTATGCTATGAGTTGCATAGATGGTTATTTTTTGAAGATATATAAAGATTTTGAAAACAAAGCATTATGCTCATTGCGTCTTTAAGTTCTAATCTTGACTACATTCACGTATGATTATGTAAGTGTTATTCAAATTGTGATCGGAAGTGCAAGTCTGGCCTAGCTTCTATATAGTAGTCTTGGTTTGCACCAGGAGTAGCGCGACTGTGCCACTCCTCAGTATAAACCAAGCGCGGCCGCGCAAGCTTGCAGTGAAATTTGTTTTCTGTAAATGGTTTGAAGGTGTTTGCATGCTTGTGTTGTTACCCTACCATGTATTATATGACCAGTACAAATCTGATGTGTTAAAGAGCATGCTAGGTGATAGGATTGAATGTTTAAAGAGGTGATTATAGACTTTCAAATGATAAGTCCAAAAGGTATTTGTAGACTATAAAGTAATGATTAGAGACTATGATTATTTGACTTTATGGTAACTTATAATCTGGTTTGTGCTATGAGTATGTAGAATATATGATGAAAGTTTACAACTAAGTTAGACGTTTATGTGTAACGTTTGAACTTACCTAGATGAGTTTTAAATGTGACAAACACTTAGCGAGTCAAGCGCGTGATAGCTATATATGAATGTTGATGTCAAGTACGAGTGGTTAAGATATACCTATACGTACCCAGCTATTCCGAGAATATGATGAGAAAGTGGAATATAGGTTTTAACTAGTTAGGAAACAATGTAACATTGTTATTACATTGAGAATGCATGAAATATGTTACTGATGGATATGAATCCATGATTATATAATTGTGTAGGGATACACCAAGTGCAATTAGCGATACGCAGTTATGTTGTAATTGATATACTACGAATCAGGCAAGACTTTCCGTTCCTATTTGTTATATGAATTCGATAACTGTTAGTAGAGCTATATTATGCCATGAGAATGTTGATGTATATATATGAAATGCATATGTGATATCTATGAAATGTGAAAGTTGATCTTTGATGATATGCTTGTGATATAAAACTCTATGCATGTTATGTGGAAGTAACATGCGTAGTAAATATTGATCGATTATGAATGCATGAACTGTATATGTTATTATATGCTACGTGTTGCATGAAAACTGTTAGATTGCTGGGCTGTCGAGCTCACCCTTGCAAATAACCACTTTTGCAGGTTAAGGATTCATGATAAAGATTACGTGCTACTTGATTGATAGAGTTAATAGTAATTGAAGGAGATCGGTTTATATGTTTAAATATATACTCTTGAACCACGTTTATGGTCTAGGAGTTGTACAAGATAGTAGTTTACGAGGTGCAATACAGGTTGCGTTGTAAAGTTGTATTATGTGATAAATAGAGAAATTTGAATTGAGATGTAAATATTTATACAGTAATTGAATAGAATGAATCATAGCATAATTTGATTCAGGGATTTGTAATTGATTCAAGTTAAGATATCAATAAAAGATTTATTTTTTTAAAAGAGATTGAAAAAGTTTAAATTATTCTGCATATTTATATAACATCGAATATGATGTAAGACAGGAATGGTAAATGACCAAGATTTGAAACTTATAAAAGTTTGGGGTCATTACATAGATCCTGGAAATGGAAAGAAATTATATTCTAAATTGTAATAAGCAAGGTTATATTCATTTAAGTTATGAATAAAAGATATAATAGTTTGACGATAGTAGTATCATGGCGGACTGACTCCGGGGTTCAAATGGGACCTGGATTTGGGGGCGTCACAACTGCACCAGAGTCCGGATCCAGATAGACTTGAAGATTTAAAAACATAACCCACCCCACTTCTTATATCAATTACAACCTCATTTAGACGTGCGTCTACCCATATTATTTCAAATCTGAAGCTCTATCTTTTCTTATTCTCCAAACGGTTTCCATTCAAAAAAAAATATAACTCCTCACCCTACCACGATTCCTACATATTTGGTTTTCTTTACCATACCCAACCTCTCCGACATATCACCCATTCAAATAATTAGGGTTTGTTAGAGTAGTTGAAAAAAATGAGTTTGTGGGTTTTCTTTATCTTCAGAGTGTACAAAGAGTGTTTTCATTGGTCAAGTTTTCCTGTTCTCTTTTCAGTTAGGGTTATCTTCATCAAATCTCTATGGGTCCTAAAAGAGCACATTCTCGTACCCCTGAATTATATTCTTCTAGCAGCCAAAGTGAAGTCATCTTGGACCTTACCAAGTTTGTCAGCCTAGATGCTCAGGTGAAGTACTATCGGATTGTGGCAAAAACTTTGTGAAGGAACGAGGGATTGCCTGTGCCCATTGGTATTGTACGTGAGTTCTACGCTAAAGCCAAGGAAACTATGAGTGGGTTGTCATTTGCTAGGGGTGTTCAAGTGGATTATCGCCCACAGGTGATTAGAGGAGTTTTCAAATTATCTGACCCGCTGACTGGACGTGCCAATTGGGTGGAGGCTGCAAGGTTTGAGACCAAATTAGATAGAGTCATTGCTGATTTGTGCGGGTCCAGAACTCAGTGGAATTACAAACTGGGCACGACCCAGCCCACAAATTTCCCAAGTTCTTCTCATAACCGCTACGCGAAGTCATGGAACCTATTTATATGTGCAAAGTTAATGCCATCTACGCACCAGCATGACATCACGTCTGAAAGGGCTTTCATATTATGGGGAATCATAATGGGCAAAAACATAGATGTGGGCCACTTCCTTTACCAAAATATGCTCTGCTACATGAGGTTGAGTACCACAGACAGCATCCCACATGCATCAGTTGTAGCCCACCTATGTGCATGAGCGAGTGTTACTAGGGATAATGAGTAATTACAGTATCCAAGCCAAGACATCACCCATGCCACTATCACGAAGTTTGAGGATTGGGCAGGAGGCACACCACACCCGAAAGGAAAGGGTTTCATTCTTCTAGAAACATATTCAGTGCCGTCTCCATAGAAAACTGCAGCAACTTCATCTCATGCCATTGCAGAAAATGATGATCGCAGACTTAGGAGATTGGAGAGAAAAGTGGACGCCGTGTATGATAACTTTTTGGCATTTACAAATGGGTTATCACAGTCATTAGCTGAAGCCTTTGCGCAACAACGAATAATGTTAGAATGGCCTTAATTTGGTACAGTCGTGCCTTTTCCACAGCCATATTCACCACCCAAGAAGGATCACCATTTCGACACTTAGGGGAGTTCTCTGTGCCCTTTACCTTTATTCATTGGGGATAATGAATATGATAAGTTTGGGGGTATTGGGTGATTTGTAGTGTAGCGTAGAGCATGTAATATAATTTCATATCATTTATCCATGTTTAGTACTATTTTTGCATGTTAATGTTATTAGTTTTATTTTACATAATTTTTTTTCATTTTGTTATATATTTGTTGTGTAGTTTATCTGTTTAAATGCATAACATTGCATAATCCCAAGTATCTAGTTAGTGGAATTCTGAATGAGCCAATGATGAATTAAGAAATTTCATGGATTCTTGAATTAGGTTGATAGCTTGAGCTTAGTTATAATGTTATACATGATAAGATTTATACTTATTGTTTTGATGCTACCGGTTAGCACGTTAGTGTTCATGTCTGCTTGTTGGTAAAAGAAAAACTTGTTTGGCTGCTGAGAAGAAAATGTTATTTTTAAAGATAGAATTGTGCAGGAAGTGAACATAGACTATGAAAACACTGAAACTCATACTTTGGGAATGCATGGGTATGCTTGCTATAGAAAAAAATAGAGAAAATTATGAAAAATTACAGTGGCTAGTCTTGTTTCAGGGCCTTTGTTACTTGAGTAAGTACGTCCGAGTGGATTCTCTTTACACCTAGCGTCCTAAGTTCTTTATGGTCTAGGAATTATTTGTTGAAAGCTCGCTAAGGGGTAGCACTCAAATAAATAGTTCTCAAGGATCTCAAACAAAATTGAAAATTCTAATTACATCTATATATGTAAAGAAAACACGGTTGCAGAAGTAAAAGATGTTATATATATATATATATATATATATATATATATATAAGGTTCGATTACATTATTCTTCATACAGAATTTCTTATTACAAAGTATTACATTCTACTAGACAGTAATATAAACTAATCTATGTAGGGATGCTTCCCTTTATTAACTCCAGAAGTATCAAGGTTACCATCTAATACTGTAAAGGGAATAATTTGCAAGGTTGAGCTATGACATGCCCAATAGGTTCTATATTTATAACAATATATGATTTAAAGAAGTATAAAAGTTCAAAATTTAACTGATTGTTGCTACCATTTCTGGAATTTTTTTTCAACCATTTCTAGAATTTCTTTTTCAACCATTTCTGGACTTTTTATTTCTATCAGTCACAAAGACTTAGAAACTTTGTTTAGATATGAGATCTAGCTATAATTAGCGTTTGTACCTTATTTTGCTTGATTTTGATTTCTCTATTGAATCTGTTGTTGCTATAACCAAAGCTTATATAGGCAGGTTATATGAGTTTATAGGCTTTTAATTTTTGTGGGTTTTCACTGAGCTAGGGTTTCCTTTTATAGAATTTTCTAACTTGGCTTTTTGGTCATTTTTCCACCTACTTGCCTCCTAAAAGATCTGATTTGTGACTATGATGGTGCTTGGGAGTTTGGAAGCATGTCATGTGATGTCTTGAAACTTGTGTGGATGACTCCCAACCTACTTGTGCGCTAGTTGACCAAATTAGTAGCTTAAATTTGCCCTATTTCTCATTAATCTTGATTAGGGTTTTTGTTTTTATGATTAGGGTTACTTAATGATGTTTATTAGTACGTAATTGAAGTTCAGTAATCATGATTAGGTGTTAGGATAACCTAATTAGTGTTTAGTCTAGCTAATTAGGGTAAGAGTTTATAAATTAGGGTTAAGGTTTATAAACTAGGGTTAGGGTTTCTAATCTAGGGTTCCTAACTTAGATTTTTTAAAAATCCTAAGAAGCACGACAAAGCGTTTTGTTAGTGTAAGCACGAAAAAGCAGCTTGTCAAAAAAATACCGAAAAGTCCATTTTCGAAAGAAAAATTTTAAGCACTAGGTGTCAAACACGACAATTTTAGAACGAAAATTTATTTGAGCTAATTTGTTAAAAAGAGTGTAAACACTCAAAAATTTCTACATTGCTACTACTAACATTGTAGGAGGGCTGAATCATCTTTCAGAGTCAACCTTGGAGGACAGCCCAACTCATTCCCAGAAATAACACCGAAAGTTTAGGTTGCAACCTCGGAGATAACCCCGAGGCCTGCAGTTCCAATATCGGAAATCACACCGAAAAAGGTCGTTTCATATCGGAGATAACCCCTAGATCCTCAGTCTTAGTCTGGGAAACAACACCGGGAAAGAAAATGTGAACCTTGGAGATAACCCCAAGGAGTGAAGTTGCAGTTCTTGAGATAGCCCTGGAGATGCTCGTTTCAACCTATGTAGTCAGCTTCAACCTCAGGACTCATACCGAGGCACTCAGCTCCAATCTCGGAGATAACCCCAGGAGGTCAGGCACACCTCAAAGAGAACCCCAAGGACATCCAGTACTTACAGTAGCCCAATCTCAAAGATAACCCTGAGCAACGACTACTTTATCAACCCAAATCAGAGATAACCCCGGCGAGGGGAAAATCATCATTTTTCCACCTCGATTCCACATTCGGCCATCTCAACACATTTCAACATACATTCTACACAACAATGTCCCACAAGAACCAAGGAGTTACAATCCTGAGTGACTACTACGCACGGCAGCACACAGGATAGAATTTGAAGCTTGAAGACCAAGGGCATGATCCCATCTTCCTGACATCTGACAACCTCTAATCCCATGTCATGGCATAGCTCTCGACAACGTCACTCCGTAAAATATCTTATACACCTTAATTGGAGGTTCAGATTGATTTTCTACAAGTTCGAGTGGACAACACGTTATGCAGCGTGCACGCATTTTTAAGATGATAGGACCATGGAGTTCGGTACCTCGAAAGCGACCAAGCAGTGTACTGCAGCTCCACCCTCCATAAATAGAGGGCTCGGGGTGGCCATTTTGTAAGAGAAAACGGCGAGGAAGCCCTGTCCAATTTGCTCTGTATACACCCTAAACTGAGTGCTTTCTCATTTTAAACACTTATGAGTTTATATTTAGTGATATTTTTACCGGTGGTAGCCGAGTGTTCATCCATTTAAAGCTATAGAAGTCTTCTTTCGCAGTTCACTGTAAGCCTTCTTACACCTTTTAAAACCATTCTCTTCTATTTTGCACACATCATTCTTTAAATTGAGTGTCGTGTTGCGTGTGTATGCCCGGACTTCGGCCCGCGACTTTTATTTCCTTATATATATATATATATATATATATATATATATATATATGGACTAACATTATCGAGTTTTGCCTCGTTTGAGATTGGACTCATGTCCGGAGCGTTTATTTTCTTTTGTATGTATATATACTTATATATATGAGTTGTTGTCGAACTCTGTTCGATGAGCTTGGAATTTACATTCGGAGCATTTACTACTTTTTATATATATATATTTATGTCCCTTTGAAGTTTACTTAAATGGCGCTTGATCATTTTTACTTGCTTTATTTTCATTCTCATCTGCACCGAATTTACTTAAGTGGCGGTTGATCGTCTTTATTACTTTATTTACATTTCTGATCCCCCATGGAGGTGATTTGTGGTGGTTGATCATGTCTTTATATATATTTATTTACCGCTTTTATATATTTAAATTTATGATCCCCCATAGAGGTGCTTCGTGGTGGTTGATCTTATATATATATATATATATATATATATATATATATATATATATATATTTAAAGCTTTAATATATATAACTGCGGCATCATGTGAGCCTAGGAATCATGTGATCACAGATTTAGTCTAATGAATCTAGTTTCGGTTCCCGTGATGGACATTTTCTGCTGTAAGCAGCTTGTAAATTATTCACGGTGTTTGAATTTCCTTAGATGGATTGATGCACATGAGGAGTTCGGCACTGCTTTATATATTATTTTCTCGAATATGCTTCGCATCTCGAAAATAAAAGCAATCAAGCCGAACATTTAATAAAATGGAAGTATCAAAGGCCTCAATTACAATTGAGCAAAGGGTATGAAAAAACCTCTTTTACAAACCTTTTCTTGGTTGTGTTTCTACAACCATTTAAAACACTAACTGGCAACTCTTACAGTCAAATCGTCGACATATAAATGTCGGACCTTTTCATAACTTTTTTTTTCAAACAAATCTCACCTAACATGAGAACACCAAAAGACAAGAACATAAGAGAGACAATAAAAATCTCGACGTCGACAGGTGGCGACTCTACTGGGGATACCAGTAAGAGGACTTAAGCCATTACTACAGCCAATTATGTCTTCATCTGACAAGTCTAATCCTGCTCATGTCTCTTGAGAAGAGTTTGATGGATTAAGTAAGCAAAATACAGATTTGGTTGTACTACTTAAAGAACTACACCAGTCTACTCAGGGTTCGCGAATACCCGTATATACATAATCCTCTACACAGGGAGGAACACAAGGTTCGGATAAAATAATTTAAGAACTTCAGTTGGATATGACCAATAAAATTCTTGAAAACACCCATCTCAAAGAAGATCCAGACACCGATGATATCAAGAAAAAAGTCCTTCAAATGGAAGAGACCATTCGGTCTATAAAAGGGATTGGAGCACATGGGAGTGTCTCATATAATGATCTTTGTATATTCCCTGGTGTTCATTATCCAGAGAAGTTTAAGACTCTTGACTTTGAAAAGTATGATGGGTTAGGAGATCCTTATACACACTTGAGTGTATTCGTCGGAGAACTCGGATCTTATGTCGAGAATGAGAAGCTCAGAATGCAGCTGTTTCAAAAGAGTCTAACTGGAGAAGCCCGATCATGGTATAACAGATTAGACAATTCTAAAATACATAGCTAGGAAGAGTTAGCTCATGTCTTCCTCACTCAATACAGCTTCAAGTCTCAGATGGCTCCTGACCGGTACCAAATTACAATGGTCAAGAAATAATGTAATGAGTCATTTAGAGAATATGCTCAAAGGTGGAGGTGCCTTGCTGCTTAAGTTATTCCTGCTATGACAGAGTCAGAAATGGTTATGACCTTCGTAGATATACAAGAAGCTCCTTTCTATGAGAGAGTCTTAGCTTGCATTGGTAAGCCATTTTCTAAAATGATTAAACACGGAGAGATGGCTGAGATAGGAGTGAAGTCGGGAAAAATTCAAGACCTAGCCGCTCTGAAAGCTGTTGCTGAGCACATCCAGTCCAGAACTTATGGAAACAACCCCCAGAGGGTCCATAAAAAGAATGAGGATGATGTTTCCTTGATACTACAAGGTCAGAAAGGCAGTCAGAACATGCCTATCCAGAGGAGAAATTACTCCTCTTTTCTGGCACAGTCTTCCAACCCCACATTGCCAAAGGGTGGAGAAGTCTAACGCCATGGAGTGTTCACACCCCTATGGGATTCGCTCGAGAATGTTCTCAATCTTCTGACTAATCAGAAGAAAATTACACATCTTTTTTTCCACCAGCCAACCCTAATGGGAAGGGTTGCACTGCTACACAGAAGTGTTCTTATCATGTCGGTGAACCGGGACATGATACTCAGGATTGTTGGGCCTTGAAACACAAGATCCAGGATTTAATCGACAACGGGGAGATTGTGGTGACTAAACCCGACCAACCTTATCTGCAAGACAACCCTCTTCCTCAACACAAAAAAGAAAAGTTCAATATGATTAATTGGAGCAGTGGACAAAGTTCCAATTAAATTGTTGAATCTTCCCAGACCAACAAAGACGATGCTGACAAATGGGATTATACACAGTTCCAGTTTATGATGGAACAAAAGATTAAGGCTCTTTGCAAGAAAGTAGACCAATTGGCAGAACTGGTGATCCATCAACACCAAGTCACACGCCAATTAGTCCGTCAGAAGCATGCTAGTCTCCTTCCTTTTGTTATGAATACTCCATCATCGCCTTCAGAAAGTGTAACACTAGAGGATAAAGTTGCGAACAGAGCAAGTGCCAAAGCCCGTCGGGATTTTGCCAATAAGAGAGAATTTACATACCTTGGCCAACCTATGGAGGAGATATTTCAGATGCTGATCAATGAAGGAAGAATTACATCCCTTCTGCCTCCAATCAATCCCTATTCCAAACGGTTCAATTCTAATGCTGCCTGCCAGTACCACTCCCATTCTCACTCACGGCCACAAAGATGAAAGAATGTTGGGCACTCACCACCTCATTCGAAATTTAATTGACAAATGTGTCCTACAAATGGCGTATTTATTTACACTTTATTACTCGAGAGTGGGAACTCATGTCCTACAAAATCCACTGAGGATTATTTGGCTACCAAACCACTCACAATACAAGCAATTTAACTTAAAGGTGCTGACAATCCTTTGAAAGTGGTTGAACCATAGCCAATTCTCTTACCATCTAGGCCACAGTATCATGTTGTCATCTTGAAAAAAATCCCATGGAATTATGGGCAGGCTAAAAGATGTACCTCGTATACAACTGTTGTAGTGTTGAAGGAGAATCCACTATATCTTCCCCATCGGATGATGAAGCCTACAATCAAGTCAAATGGGAAAGTTCCCATAGAGAAAATTGAAGAGTTCCTTCGTACCATGGGCCATAACGAAGCCAATGTGGTTTTCAAGACTTGGTTTTCTCTTCTGAAGATTATCAGAAGATATTGCTAAGGGTCATGGAAGAAGCCCATTTACCAAAATCAGTGGATGTGGAAAAATTCCAACATCTGGTTAATCACATTTTCAACAACAATCTGATATCTGTCACTAATGATGACATACTTGCTGAAAGGACAGGTCATTGCAAGCCGTTGCACATAGCAGTTTTGTCCTCCGGATACATGGTTAGAGGAGTCTTGATAGATGGTGGTTCATCTCTGAATATCTGTCCTTATGCTACCTTAGAGAAGATGAATATCAACCCCGAAAGGATCAAAAGCAGCCATACGGTTATCAAAGCTTTTGATGGGTCCGGACGAAACGTCGTTTGAAAGATTAAACTCCCAGTGGAGATTGGTCCACAAACATTCAGCATATCCTTTCACGTGCTCAGAATAGCTACAGGATACAACCTGCTGTTGGGAAGACCATGGATTCATATGGCTGGAGCCGTCCCGTCCACCCTTCATCAGTAACTTAAGTACATTATCAACAATAGACTTGTCACTATTAATGCTGAGCCGAAATGTCCTAAACAAGGTAACATACCACTCATCAGCTTCAATTCAGAAGTTGAGTCGGTTAGTTTTTATGCCCTGGAGGTGAGCAACACTCATTACCATCCCATTGGGGCGCCACTTCTCACACCCAAGATTTATGCCGAAGTATTGCTGGGCACTCAAGCGATGATATCATTGGGTCATCAACCTGGACAAGGGTTGGGCAAAGATCATCAGGGTATTAAGCACCCAATTCAAGTTCCCAGTCAAATAGGGATAGTTGGATTAGGCTATTCTGCTAGCTCTAGTCACAGGAATCCTCAGAAGCATAAACGGATTCCTTCATCTTCAGCCATACGACGATTATCTCCACCTATGGATCCTGGGCCTATATAGTCTCCGGTAAAGGTTCCAGCCCATGTTATGGCTATGCTATTTCCCAAACTGACACTGGTTAAAGCAAAAGAGGTCCTGATTCTTGATCCCAAAGTGGATGAAATGGAACGGAGATGTAAACAAGACATCGCCAGGAGTTTTTCTCATCTACGAATCCTCCTTCATGATGAGCACATAAATAGATACACTCTAGACGATGATTGTCCCGATATTATGGTCATCATTCCTGAGAAGGAGGACAATGATCGTCACTTCATTACTGTCGTCCACCAGGACTTCACCATTAATAATTGGAGCAACACTACTTACATTTGTCGCCAAGGGTAAAAAGGGCAGAATCCCTCTACCCTTTAGATAGCTTTAACTACTTACTTTTATATACAATATTATTTTGTTAGTACATGCTAACACTTTGTATGATTGAATAGTTAGAGAATTGCAACTTTTTATGTAAAGTTGTGTGGGTTAATCCTAAAATTTATTTAAAAAGGGATAATAATATGTGTTATGTACTAAATATGCGGTGTTGTATTTGAGAAAATATGCGATTATATGAGAAATATGTGTTGAATTCTTATTGTGTTAAGAATTTGTGTAGAGAAAGAGAATTAATGTAAGATTATTTTTTTTAATCAGATAATGTCGCCTAGATGACAAAATCGAAATCAAAGAGAAGAGGAGTCAGTGAATAATGAAGGAGGTCAAGTGGACCCAATGCAGAATTTTTTGGACATGTTAGCCTAAGCTATGGTAAATAGAGCTCCTGCAGAAAGAGCAAGAGTGAGAAATTAGCTAGCCGATAGATTGGCTAACTTTAAGATTTTAAAGCGGTAGGACCGCTATAATTCAAGGGAACTATGGATCCAATTGAAGCCCAAACTTGGGTGAAAGAAATGGAGAAAGCATTCATTATTGTAAGAGTAGCGAAAGAGCAAAAGATTTCTTTTGTAACTTTTTTGATGAAGGGAGAAGCCAATTACTGGTGGGAGACTAATCAGGAAAGAGCTTGTACAGCGGTGGTGACTTGGACAAGATTTAAGGAGTTGTTCTTTGAGAATTACTTTTCATCGAGTATACAGGCTCGGATGGAGGTTATGTTTTTAGAACTGAAGCAGGAGAACATGTCGGTGTCTGAATATGCTGCTAAATTGAATGAGTTTGCGAGATTTACACCTCATCAGGTGGATTCAGAGCTACGGAAGGCGAGAAGGTTTGAAAATTGATTGAAGCCAGGTATATACAAAAAAGTAGTTGTATTACAGATTAATACGTTCGCGGCTTTGTTGCAGAAGGAAATAATTACTGAAGGGGGAAGTGAAGCTGTATTCCGTTATAATCAAGAGAAGAAGAATAAGACAAATGAAGGAGGTAGTAGTGCTGGTAGTAATCCGAACAAAAGAAAGTGGAACGAGAATACTCAATCGAGTAATTAGACAGAAGGGAATAAGAAAGGAGGGGAGCCATGTGTGACTTCTGGGAAGAATCACCAAGGAGTTTGTCTGAAGAAGAAGGGAGTTTGATATAACTGTGGTCAAGAGGGACACATGTTGCCCAATTGTCCCAGTCCGAAGAAGATACAAGGTTGTTTTGCGTGTCGATCGACCGACCATATGGTTCAGAATTGGTCAAAGAGAAACGTGGAGAAGGGAAGGGTTCAATAAGGGACCAGATAGCGGAACTATAATGACCCCAAATTTCATACAATTCAATTACCAACTTCGGTCGTTAATAATACATCTAACTTCTAATTTTACATCATTATTTCATGTTAAACTCAATAATATGCGGAATAATTTAAACTTTTCTATCTTCTTACTTTAATTCCCTGAATCAAAACCTTTATCATCTACATGTCTTTGAATCATATATAATCCATTATTCACTTCATCAGACTTATTATATAAAATTGTACATTTCAATTCGATAACCTTTGCATATCTAATAATTAAACATTAACTTTACAACTCAACATAAAACTATACATCATAAAAGATTTAGTACATCTCATGAATCTTAATCATGGTTTAAAGAAATAACAACTTTAGCTAAAATATTAATCTTCGTGTATTATTTCTGATCCACGTCATTCAAGTAGCACATAGTGTTACATTCAATCCTTAACCTGCAAAAATGGTTATTTGCAAGGTTGAGCTCGACAGCCCAGCAAGATCTAACAGTTTTCATGAATCACATAACACATAATAACAAATATAAAGATTGAGTTCCTTACTCAATCAGCATTCATTACTTAATCAACGTGGTCAGATATTGACTTTAACGTTCCATGTTTTCAATATATATATAATACATCATACTATTTACAATAAAGAATTAAAACAGTTCATCACCAAGTTCACATAGCAAATAGGAACTGAAAGACTTATCTAATTCGTTGCTTACAAACTACAGCTTACTTCCTTGCGTTCATCATACAATAGTTTAGAAGTTCATATATACAAGAACTAGTTACATATACACAATGAAATCAATTAGATTGCATTGACTCTTCATCTTATCCTTTTATTTCAAAACATTTCCTTCTAATCGTCACTCGATGTTCAATCTAGTGTTTAAGTCTTGTTACAACATCTCTTTGTTCAGTCAGTTTAATTACATTAAAATTCCTTTTCCTTCTCATTAAATTCCACTTTAATTGACACTTGACATTCAGTTAAGTCTTTAACCTTGTATTTATATCACCTTAGATATATAATGGTTATTAAAATTATTTCAGTTAACCTTCGTCTCATATTTTTTTATACTTCTCTTTTAGTCGACACTTAGCATTTGGCTAAGTCGTCATAGCTTGATATTACATTATATTAATGTATTATCTTCATTAAAGTTAATTAAATCAACTTCCATCTCATGCTTTTAACTTACTTCATTCAAATGGTTACATAACATTTAGTCAAGTTCTTACATTAATCTTGCATCTACATTCTTTTAGATGCATATTAAGTTAGTTAAATTAATTAACTTAACCTTCCTATTATTAATTAAAATTTATTTTATACTTTCAAGTTATTTCTTTTAATTGGTACTTAACATGTGGTTAAGTTCTTCACTTATGTCTCCACATCATTATCTTGCATGCTAAACTAGATTAGACCTTTGCTTGAAAATCCTCAAATAGATAGACTTCTCTGCCTAGGCTCAGGGCATGGCGCAGCCTGCTGCCGCCTAAGCTCTTAACACCGGCAAAAGAATCGCTACTTGGGTACTGCATCAGAAAGACCAATGGCGCAATGCACCATTTCGCTTTGTGTGCTAGCAATGGCTTCTTGCCATGCACATACTGTAAACTGCAGCAGCAGCCTCTACATATACCAATTTACCCAATACAAACCAAAACACTACAAATTTCACAAACCTAAACATCTAAAACTCTGTAGTAACATAGTTAAGCATGTTATACACCATTCTATATACAAAAACATTACATATACACAATTTTGAGGAATCAAAACCCTAGTTTTCCAAATTTCTTCAATTTTAACACTTTTAACGAATTTGATCATCACAAACTTATTTCTTAACCAATTGACATGATTTAGACTACGCCTCTTTCGTTTCTTAGCATACTAACATATCCTAACATCAAATAAGAAATTATAACACATATTGAGCATGAAAGTTTGTACTTTCTAAAGCCATTTTTGAACAAAAATAATGTTATTTACTTTTCTCCTTATAAACCCAAATTTCATGTATTTGAACACCAACATAGACTTATAGAGGATAACTAACATATTTAGCAAGAGAATACATACATATAAACAACCTCTTCTACAACAATTCAACCAAAACCCAATTTCCAGAGAATAAAAACCTCCCTTACTCGGTTATCTTTCCCCCCTTATAAGGATTCCGTCCTTGGAATCAACGAAACCTCCCTTCCTCGGTTATCACCAAATCTCTTTTCAAAATTTATCGTTGAATAACTTCAACACATTACCTTAATATAGGTTTTATATTTCCTACTCCCACCATTATTCGTAATAAATTCTTGTAAGTTTTATTTCATAACCTTTACTTAGACTCAATTATATTTGAGTATTACATCTTCTTTGACCCATTCATTATCTTTCTCTAAGGATTATTATCATATATTATATTTTCAAACTCTCGGGACATTACATTCACCCCTTCATCAAAGAATTTTGTCCTCTAAATTTTTTGACTTACTAATATTCATTCATTCCATTTATCAAAATAGATTTTATGTTAATATCTATTTATTCATTAGGTTCTACAACCAAATTCATTTTCTAAGGATCTTTCCAAGATCATCATATTCCTCACCTCTTCCTATTCTAAGAGTTTCACATTTCCCTTCTTTCTAGAATTTTATTTCTTTCTTTAAATTATTATGTTTTGATTAATTTTCTCATCCTTCCCACTTTCACCTTTTAAAATAATAAGAATCTTCCATAATTGCTCAATAATTGGGAAGTGATATGAATAACAGGAATTTAAAAGATTCCAAATCATGCTGACGGGTCATAAGACCGTGAACTACGTCCCTAGGTTATCAAGTATCTCGACATGAACCTTTAACAGTCATAAGACTATACGAACCTTGAACTCTTTTCCATGTTTAACAGTGCATCACCACTGTAAACCGTCTTTAAAAGAATGTTTAGCAATCCCACAGACTGAAAACACTCTTTGCAAGTACTCTAGGTGATCAGCCTATTGTACCCCTACGTCATGCACAACGTAATACATCTTAACATCGTAACGACTATATGCATTACTTTCGAAACCATTGTCTCCGATAACATGTCCCCTTTTTACAAGGTTATTCACCTCAGCTTTTCAACATCTGAATCCGCACCAAAACAATTTGGTTTGGCATAACTTCTCAAGAAACGCTTGAATTTCATGAACATTTTTCAATATTCATCTAGCTGAATCAAATCGCACAGACTTATACAACAATTCGGACATCAATCGAAATATACATATACATATACATATATATATATATTCTCATATCTTAAAGAAATCTCAAAAAAAAATTTATGGCGTCATGATTATGACGTTGTCATACTACATCTCACCATAGTGGGCTGACGATCATATGATCACATCCAACACTAGGTTTCATTGCATTGATGACTCCATCATTTATCATACCACCCGATACATATAATTAAAAAATATTTTGAAAATTTAAAAATCATCATTTTTTTATCTAGCCGAAACAAACAGCATAAATACGCGAATAATAACATTATTTTAAAAATTCTTTGGTTCACTAGTGTGATCTAACATTTTTCAAAAATTAAAAGTATAACCATCGGCACGAAGTCAATAAATTTCAAAAATTTCATACAATTCAATTACCGACTTCGGTCGTTAATAATACGTCTAACTTCTGATTTTACATCATTATTCGATGTTAAACTCAATAATATGCGAAATAATTTAAACTTTTCTATCTTCTTACTTTAATTCCCTGAATCAAAACCTTTATCATCTACATGTCTTTGAATCATATATAATCTATGATTCATTTCGTCACAGATACTTGATAGGTACCACACCCTATTCGTAAATATGGAAGAGTACCAAAGATACCTGATAGGTATGGACTTGTCATAGAGGATGACGATGAGGTACGCATCATAGCTGATGATGATCTATTGAATTACGAATAGGCTATGAGTAATAAAGACTCAGAGAAGTGGCAAGAAGCCATGAAATCTGAGATGGGTTCCATGTATGAAAACCAAGTATAGACTTTGGTTTTACCACCTGAAGGCATTAAGCATATTAGGTATAAATGGGTCTTTAAAAGAAAGACTAGAGTAGAGGGCAAGGTAGAGACCTATAAGGCCCGACTGGTTGCAAAAGGTTTTAAACAAAGACAAGGAGTTGACTATGACGAAACCTACTCATTAGTAGCAATGCTCAAGTCCATTCAAATTTTGCTTTTGATTGCAGCTTACCATTACTATGAAATCTGGCAGATGGACGTGAAAACGACCTTCCTCAATGGGAAACTTGAGGAGGATGTGTATATGACACAGCCAGAGGGATTTGTTTCAAAGGTTGGAACAAATCAAGTGTGTAAGCTACAACGATCCATTTATAGATTGAAGCAAGCTTCTAGTAGGTGGAACATTCGTTGTGATGAAACACTCAAAGAGTTTGATTTTATCAAAAATAAGGATGAACCATGTGTGTACAAGAAGGTTAGTGGGAGCGCTGTTTCATTCCTCATATTATATGTTGATGATATATTACTGATAGGGAATGATATTCCTATGCTACAATCAAGTAAAATCTGGTTATCTAGACACTTCTCGATGAAGGACTTAGGAGAAGCATCCTATATTTTGGGGATAAAGATCTATAGAGATAGATCTAAAAGGATGCTTGGCTTGTCCCAAGGAACGTACACTAACTCGATGCTAAAGAGGTTTAGCATGGAAGATTCCCAATGTGGTCTCATGACGATGAGCCATGGAATACATCTCTCCAAGAAACAGGCCCCAAAGACAAGTGAGGAGAGAGACCGTATAAGTAAGATTCCTTATGCTTCAACAATAGGATCTATTATGTACGGTATGATATGTACTAGACCAGATGTCGCTCATGCACTTAGTGTAACAAATAGATATCAGTCGAATCCAGGAGAAGAATACTGAAAGGCAGTGAAAAGTATCCTAAAGTACTTAAGAAGAACTAATGATGTATTTCTTGTCTATGGTGGGTCTGAATTGAAACTAGAAGGATTCACAGACTCTAGTTTTCAAACAAACCAATGTGACAGTAAATCCTTTTCAGGGTATGTGTTTACCTTAAACGGCGGCGCAGTGAGTTGGAAGAGTTCTAAACAGCAAACAATTGTTGATTTAGTGATAGAGGCAGAGTACATAGCTGCAAGTGAAGCTGCAAATGAAGCTGGTTGGATGAAGAAGTTTATTACCGAACTTGGTGTGGTTCCTAGCATTATAGGACCAATACCTTTATTCTGTGACAACACCGGAGCTGTTGCGCAGGCTAAGGAACCCATGTCTCATCAGAAATCCAAACACGTGTTGCGGTGGTTTCATTTGATCAAAGAGATCATTGAAAGAGGAGATGTCACCCTAGAGCGTGTGGACTCTCAAGATAATATTGCAGATCCATTTACTAAAACGTTAAAATAACATCAGTTCGATCGTCACTTAGAGAAGATGGGTATGAGATACCAAGGCGACTAACTTTAGTGCAAGTGGGAGATTGAAAGTAGTATGCATACAAGCCAATCATGTATGATGATAAAACATATACTTTGTAATCAATCTTATTTATTTATTAATAAAAGAATTATTTATTAAAGGCATTTAATTATCTACATGGTGTTGTTTTAATAATATGTGATAAACACAGAGTTTTAAGCAATGCTTTTAGAATCCTAATGAGATCATGCTAATGAGATCTAAATTCTTCGACAACTTAAAATTAAAATGTTCCCAATCAATGGATTACTAAAAAGGGGATTAGTTAATCCGAATAGATTGGTACGTACATTGCTTGCTCATTGGATGAGGATGATTGATCTCATGATCATTTGTGTGGAGACACTAAAGCAAGTATGTAGGTGCTTATTAGAGAATAAGTTCACTGAACGTGACTCGCTAAGGAATACCTAATGGAGTTTTACTTGCCTGTCAATAGGAATTCATGTAGTGATAGTAGTACAAATGATCCTTTGACTTGAGATCATCATAGTATCTTATATATAATGAATTACACTTTGACTTATTCCTTAAGACTCTTAGAGTTTATCAAAGGGTATGCTTGAGTGTAATAAGTTATATATGAAGATAATGAATGATCAATAAAGAATCTACCACCTAAATGAAATTAGAAAGTAGTTTCTAATTTTCATTCATTAAGAGTTGTGCATTTAGGAATTGAAATACATGTAATTAAATAAAATAAGACTTGATAGTAATCCATGTCTTATATTTAATTGGGATATTATATGGTGGAAGGATTGAATTGTACGGTAACTATTAACTCAGAGGTTCTTTTATGATTAATGTTCAAATCTATATTATCTAGAAAGTCGTTAATCGCTAGGGAGACTTGTCCCTATTGTAGAATAAATATTATTTATTTAAATAAATTAATCGTTTAATTTATTTATTTAAATAAGATTAAAATTGTTCTAATTGATTTATTCATAACCGGTTTAATATGGAGAACTTAAAGAGTCACACCATAAAAGGAAGAATAATTATTTAAGAAGTTAATGGTGTAATCAAAATAATATATTAAGTATATTTAATTTAATCTATGGTGATAGAATAAATTAAATAGCTTAATATTATTATTTAATATTTTAGAAATATTAAATATAAATTAATAAGTGGAGTCTTATTAATATTATTACAATTATTATTATTTTAATTTCTAAAAGAGTTTAGGAATTAATTTAATATGAGTACTCTCATTTATTCCTAATACGATTAGGAGGGAAAATTAGTTAAAGGAGTTTGATTAGTTATCCCTAATAAGATTAGGGAGCCCATTTAATTAAAAGTGTTTAATTAAATAAATAATACCTTATTTTAATAGGGTTACCTGATATCTTTATAAGAGGAGTCTTATATCAGATATCATTGAAATATACGTAATTCCAAGTTGTTGGAGAATAAACCCCCTTTTTCTATAGAGATAGGAAAAACTATGGTTTGAGCCAACACACCCTTCTTCTTGAAAATTCTTCTTCCTTGGTGGATCACCTCTAGAGGCCATACACTTGGGTGGCTAACATTAATCGAAGAAGGAATCTACCTGGAGTTTCAAGGAGATTGCGGAGAACTAGGAGGTGAACTTGTACCTGAGGAAACTCGTATCTACAAGGGTATGATTCCATAACTTCTTGTTCTTCGTTTTAATTAATAATATGCATAAAGGATGCTCGGGGTAATTGGTTTGTTTAAAATTTTAAAATCTAATTTTATTTTGTTTTCGCTAATTTTGCAATTTGATTGCTACTTTGATTTTCACAAAACCATACACTTGCCACCTTGCGTTGCATACATACATTGTATCTAATTATAAGGATTAAAGAGAGAGAATGTTACGAAAGTTGTTCATTTTACTATCTAACACTTAACCTACTTTTCTCTCACCCAAACATCCAAAAATACTAAGTGTCTCAGTCCCTAAAACACCCCCTAGAACACCAATATCAGTGGAGAAAGAACAAGGATCAAAGCTTGGAACTTGAAGGTAAAACCCTAACTTGAGTTTGACCTTACATGATAAGGTAAAATATGTGTTTATGTGTTTAGAAACATGTTAAAGGATGTTTTATGATGATCTAACATAGATCTATAGCTTATGTATACATATATATATATATATATATATATTATATATATAAACTGTTGTCAAACTCTGTCTGATGAGCCTGGATTTAACATCTGGTGCATTTAATTGCTTATATATATATATATATATATAAAAGAAGTAAAGAAGTATATATACATATACATATATATATATATATAAAAGTAGTGCGTTCAGTGCATTTACTACTTATATATATATATATATATTTTACATTTCGTCCTGCCTGGAGTTTACTTCGTGGCAGTTGATCGCTTTTATAGCTTTATTTACATTTCGTCTGGCCTGGAGTTTACTTCGTGGCAGTTGATAGCTTTTACAGCTTTATTTACATTCAAGTCCCTCCTGGAGTTTACTCCGTGGCGGTTAATAGCATTTACTACTTTATTTACATTTCTGATCCCCCATGGAGTTGCTTCGTGGTGGCTGATCATGCACATATATATATACTTACCGCTTTTATATATATATAACTACTTACTGCTTTCCATACAAATTGCAGTATCATGTGAGCCTAGGAATCATGTGATCAAAGATTCAGTCTACTGAATCTAGATTCGGTTCCCGTGATGGACTTTTTTCAACTGTAAACAGCTTGTACATTATTTACAGTGTCTGAATTCCCTTGGATGGCTGTCATGCCCATAAGGAGGTCGGCACTGTTGTATATTATTTTCTAGCAGATGCCTCACATCTTGAAAATAAAAGCAAACAAGCTGAACATTTAATAATAAAATGGAAGTATCAAAGGCCCCAATTACTATTGAGCACGGGGTTTGAAAAACCTATTTTACAAAACTTCATTGCTATATCTTGGTTAAAACTGAATTTTTGTATAAATTCAAACCTTGTGTATATTTGTGCGAACGAGGCATCGCACTACTTCGAAACAGTTGCACATTTATCCACACACATACACACATTCATATAACAGTTTCTTTGAGAAGTGTAGGTCACCGTGGCAACACTGATGTCGGGGGGTGCCTAACACCTTCCCTTCGCATAACCAAGCCCCGAACCCTAAATGAATCTCGGTTTCAC
Source organism: Panax quinquefolius (assembly GCA_020205615.1). Classification (NCBI taxonomy): domain Eukaryota; kingdom Viridiplantae; phylum Streptophyta; class Magnoliopsida; order Apiales; family Araliaceae; genus Panax; species Panax quinquefolius. Next base: position 364,388 of record JAINUW010000660.1, on the reverse strand, counting down.
AGACCCGTTTAGTAGTGTCACATCACTGGGTCAATGTGCAAACCTTTTCGGTTGTGTTGGTGCAACCATTTAAATACACCAACTGGCGACTCTTAAAGTCAAATCGTCGACATTATACATGTCGGACCTTTTTCACTTATTTTTTCAAACAAATCTCACATTAACATGAGAACACCAAAGAACAAGTAACGAAAAGGGACACTAAAAAATCCCGACGTCGACACAACCCTTACGAGTATTGAAAGAAAATAACTCACTTCATGAATACGAAAGAATAATACCCCTTACCTTAGAAAAATTGGATACTGGAATAGTGAGGTAGCTGACTTTGCTTCTTCTTTCTCTCTATAATTTCTCTCTATAATAATTGCTCTATAGCTTTAGTGAATTGGTGAGAAATGAAGGAAGAATGAGCTTCTATTTATAGGAAAATATAGCTCAAAATCTAAAAAAGCCACGAGCCTACAGCCAATCATGTCTTCTTCTGACAAGTCCAATCCTGTTTCCCGAGAAGAATTTGACGGATTGAGTAAACAAATCACAAACTTGGCTGTTCTACTGAAAGAATTGCACCAGTCCACTCAGGTTACAAAGGTACCTATACATATAAAATCCAATACACAAGGAGGAGTTCAAGGTCTGGATAAAACAATTCCAAAACCTCAGTTGGATACGACCAAGAACGACCCTGAAAACATCCATCTGAAAGGAGATCCAGACACCGGTGATATCAGGAAGAAGGTCCTTCAAATGGAGGAAACTATCCGTCTTCTCAAAGGGATTGGAACACATGGTAGTGTTTCATATACGGACCTTTGCATATTTCTTGGTGTTCATTATCCATAGAAATTCAAAACCCCTGATTTTGAAAAATATAACGGATTAGGGGATCCTTATACCCATTTAAAGGTATTCATTAGAGAACTTGGATCTTACGCGGAAAATGAAAAGCTTAGAATGCAGCTGTTTTAGAAAAGTCTGACTGGAGAAGCCCGTTCATGGTATACTAGATTAGACGACTCAAAGATCCATAGTTGGGAAGAGCTGGCTCAAGCCTTCCTTACTCAATACAGTTTTCATTTAGAGAGTATGCTCATAGGTGGAGGCATCTTGCTGCTCAAGTTATTCCTTCCATGACAGAATCAGAAATGGTCATGACTTTCATTGATATACAGGAAGCTCCCCATTGAGCGCTTGATCTATAGTCTTCAGCTAGACTTTTATCACCAATTCATTTTAGGTCCCCAAGTGTAATGGACATCTTTTGACTGTCGACATCACCACCCCAATATTGCTTGAGTCTTTGACGATTCACTTTGAAGGACCTGGTCGAATTTGGCTCTTCAACCTCAATAGCACTATGCGGGAAAACCTTGACAATTTTAAAAGGCCTCGACTATCGTGATTTCAGCTTACCCAAAAATAGTTTAAACCCAGAGTTGAACAGTAGCACCGCTTATCCTTCTTCGAATTCCCGATCAACAATTTTCTTATCATGCCATTGTTTCATATTTTCTTTATAGATTTTGGCATTTTCATAAGAATGGAGCCGTAACTCGTCTATCTCATTCATTTGGAGCATTCTGTTGTCATTTGAAGCGTTATATTCAAGCAGTACCGGAAGGTGGCAAGCTTTACTATAGACTAAGCGGTATGGTGCCATTTGGATTGGTGTTTTGTAAGCTGTTCGGTATGCCCATAATGAATCATCCAATCTAGTTGACCAATCACTTCTGCTAGGATTTATTTTCTTCTCCAGAATTCGCTTAACTTCTCTATTAGACACTTCCGCATGACCACTATAAAGTACTTATTGCATAAATGAGACCCTTCGTCGCTAATGATTTCACACTTTGGGTTCTTTCATTAAACCTTGAATAAAATGAAATCTACAACTCTGATTTCGGTCCCGATCTTGTTGGATTTGTATCTTCCTGAACTACAATTTTCATTTATCAAACATCAAATTTGGAACTATTTTGGTCCCGAAAAATAGCCTAGGAGTGACTGGTCATGCAACATAATTTCAACAGTTGGAGTGTTTTTGTAATAAATTCATAACTTGCTCATCTTTTAACATATTTACATAATTCCAAAGAGGTTTTACCCTTAACGCATAGCTCTTTCATACCAAGAAATAAAATCACAAAAACCCTTTGTAGATTTTAAAATGAAAATCATAGATCGTTGTTTTTAAATAAATCTTCCCAAAAAACTCCTTTAACTTCCTTTTCCCAAATTTTCCAACATAAACTTATATAGACGAACAAGTTAAACATATTATACTCAAGATTTATCATTCTCATAAGTTCTTAGCCTTTTAGAACTTGCACTTTCATAAATCTATCACAATATTACATAAAACCTACAAAACATAAAACTAGAGTTTGAATTTTACCTAGTCTTGTGGGATGTCCTCCTTTTCTTTCCAAGATAACTTATGAACTTGGGATGTATGAATTGTGACGCCCCCAAAATTGGTATACACAACTCATTCTAAGTCGCAAAATACATGGTACAAAATTCTAATACAAACTTCATTTATACAATATCCAAACTCAAATGGAGTCCTTATTACAATTATTATCACGCTATTTCATAGAATAGTGGGGACTATTATAGCCACCATCTCGGACCATCACTCCGTTCCTCGACTAGTCCATGTTATATTCTTATTTCCTGAAGAGAACAAGGAAATCAAAGGGTGAGCTAAAATAGCCCAGTAAAGAATATTATGACTAAGATAATGCAAAATAAATTATTGCTAGCCTTCAATAGTGTCAAACTGATAGAATATAATAGACAACAAGTTTAACTGCAACGAAACAAACAATCCATTAGAAGAGTCAAGTAGAGCATGATATCTAGTATCTTCTATGATTTAAAAGTTTATCATCAATTTTATCGCTAAGACTCAGCTCAATAAATAATCCACATCACTAAATTATCCACGCACTATGGGCCAAGGATATTCGTTAGTATCATATCCATGAATTATCCATGTACTATGGGCCAATGATATTTAGTGTTATCACCAGTGGTCATGATCATGCCAACAACTGTCAATCAATGCACTACGGGCCAATGAGGACTTTACCGCATCATTTGTAGCATTACATGTCATGATTATACCAATACATAGTCATAATCATACCAATCAACAGTCCATCTATGCACTACGGGCCAAAGATGACTTTCATCATAATATAAGTATGAGGATGATGCCAATAATATAAGATTCAATCAAACAAAATTAAGGATAAATATTAAAGATTTTTAATTTATCTAGAGTTTAAAAATGTCCAAATTGTCAACATGATAACTGCTTTGTGGAGTAAAATTCAAGAATAATATTCATGTATAAAAAATAATTTGGACAGAAAAGAAATTAATTTTCTGGGTGAATAGTACTCGAGTGAATAGTACCCCGTGAATAGTACTTCATGAATAGTACCTCGTAAATAGTACCCCGACATGAAAAGATTTTAATTTAACAAGGATATTCAGAAAAAAAAATCCCGTGAAAAGATACTCAATGAAGCACAAATTTCAAGGATATTCTACTAATTTCAAGGAGTATAGAAGCAATACTTACCACATTAAGTTTAAATTTATGAATATAAAATGAAATAATATCTCTTACATAATATGGAGTATGAAAGAAAATAATATTTCTTACGAGTATTGCAATAAAATAATATCCTTTACCTTTGTAGAAACTGGATATTACTAGAATATCGGATATTATTCTAAGAAAATCTTACACAAAAAGCTACACTTAAAGTATCATTATACTTAAGAAAAACACTCACAGTACTATAGAATAAGAATTTCTGATATTGAAGGTGTGTTTTATGATGGAGGGGTTACCCCCTAGTTATAGTTCAACGGAGGGAAAAAAGTTAAATAAACTTGCCTAACCTGCCAAACATTTCCTCTGCCTAATTTCTCATTTCAATGCCTAACTCTTCTAATTTTCCATATGGGTGGGGGGAACCCTTTGAAAACAAAGGATTTGCAGGCAACTTTCAAACCATCACTTACAAAAATAATGTACAAGACAAGAAAAAAAGACAAGGCTACTATAATGCCTTTGAAAACAAGCATTCGTTTAAAATTTGCCAACCTCTGTTCTTTTATCACATGTTATATATATATATATATATATATATATATATATATATATATATATATATATATATATATATATATATAGAATAAGAATATATACATTAAGGAAATAGGAATCATCAGAATTTCCCATGGAGCAACAACCAGCAAAATCAAGCTTCACGACAATCATACCCTCCAGGTTTCCAGAATCAGTAACAACCAGTTTAATATCAAGAAAGAAAACCCGATCTGGAGGAAAAGTTGGAAAGATTCATGGCTACCACCGAGTTGGCTATAAAAAATCACACATTGCTTATGAAAGCACAAAAGATGTCGATCAAGAATCTAGAGAATCAGAAGGGTCAGATGGCGTTGGCATTGAATAGTAGACGACAAGGGACATTACCAAGTGACACCGAGAAAAATCCTAAGGGTAATCACGAGCAGTGTCAAGCCATTATGTTGAGAAGTGGAAAACATCTTGTTGGTCAAGGGCCTGAAATTTCGGTTACAAAGGAGGTTGAATCAGAGTCAGAAAATACAGTGGGTGAGATAAAGCAAGGGAACGAAAAACAAATGGAAAATAACAAACCAGTCAACAAACCAACTGTTTATCCTCCCCCACCATTCTGGCAAAGAGTTCAAAAACAAAAGTTAGACAAGCAATTTTCAAAATTCTTGGAAGTGTTCAAGAAACTTCAAATTCATATACCATTTGCAGAGGCCCTTGAACAAATGTCGAGTTACATAAAATTTATGAAAGGGATTCTATCAAGGAAAAAGAAATGGGAAGATTTTGAGACTGTGGCATTAACAGAGGAGTGTAGTGCAGTATTATAGCAGAAATTACCACCAAAACTCAAAGACCCGAGGGGCTTTACTATTCCATGCACGATTGGTGAGATGTATTTCAGCAAGTGTCTATGTGATTTGGGGGCGAGTGTAAATCTTATGCCGTTGTCAGTATACTTAGAATTGGGGTTGCCCGAGCCAAGGCCTACGAACATCTCCCTAAGTTTGGAAAACAGTCCGTTAGAAACAACATTATTGGGAGATGAAGAGATCGATGATCCGAAATTGGTGGATTACCTTCAATTGGTAGACTCATTGCCACGAGTACTAAGATTCAGAACACGATTTGAACCACTACATACAGAGGAGGTAACTGCATTAAAACTAAAACCATCATTGGAAGAGCCACCAAAGCTGGAACTTAAGCCACTTCCTAAGCACCTCAGGTATGCGTATTTAGGCAATTTAAATTCTTTACCTGTTATTATTTCAGCTGCACTTACCGAATTGCAGGAAGAAAAGTTGTTGAGGGTTCTTCGATAACATAAATCAGCCACTAGATGGACAATTGCTAACATAAAGGGAATTAGCCCTTCATTTTGCATGCACAAGATCCGGATGGAAGATGAGGCAAAACCAATGGTGGAACAACTGCGGTGGCTCAATCCAATTATGAAGGAAGTGGAAAAGAAGGAAATTTTAAAATGGTTAGACACTGGCATCATCTACCCAATTTCCGACAGCAAATGGGTTTGTCCAGTTCAGTGCGTACCGAAAAAAGGAGGAATGATGGTGGTGCAGAATGACGGCAACTAGTTAATCCCAACCAGAATAGTGACGGGTTGGCAGGTTTGCATGGATTACTGAAAATTTAACAAGGCAACCCGAAAAGACCATTTTTTGCTGCCCTTTATTGACCAAATGTTAGATAGATTGGCGGGACATCAGTATTACTGTTTGTTGGATGGGTATTCAGGCTACAACCAAATAGTCATCGCTCTAGAGGATCAAGAAAAGACCACATTTACATGCCCTTACGGCACATTTGCATCCAGGAGGATGTCATTCGGGCTATGCAACGCACCGACAACTTTCCAAAGACGTATGATGGCAATTTTTTCGGATATGGTGGAGAAAAATGTTGAGGTCTTCATGGATGACTTTTCAGTTTATGGGGACAGCTTTGATAATTGCTTGAAGAATCTGGTTATGGTGCTGCACAGATGCAAGGACACGAATCTTGTTCTAAATTGGGAAAAATGCCACTTCATGGTTGAAGATGGCATAATTTTGGGCCATAAGGTATCGGCTCAAGGGCTGGAAGTCGATAAAGCGAAGCTAGAAATGATTGAAAAATTGCCTCCATCTACCTCAGTGAAGGGTATTAGGAGTTTCTTGGGACACGATGGGTTCTACAGGAGGTTTATAAAGGATTTCTCTAAAATTGCGAAACCCTTACGCAGTCTTTTAGAGAAAGATGCAACATTCAGCTTTGATAAAGAATGCAAGACAGCGTTTGATTTATTAAAAAGGAAATTGACTACAGCCCCTGTTATAGTTGCATCGGATTGGAGCATGCCATTCGAGCTTATGTATGATGCAAGCAACTTTGCGGTTGGGGATGTTTTGGGTCAGCGGAGAGACAAGGTGTTTCACGCTATATACTACGCAAGCAAAACACTTACAGAAACTCAAATGAACTACACAACCACAGAAAAGGAGTTGCTTGCCTTGATATATGCGTTTGACAAATTTCGTGCTTACTTGATCGAGACTAAGGTGATAGTCTATACAGATTATGCAGCGATTCGATACTTGATAATGAAAAAGGATGCCAAGCTACACCTTATTCGGTGGATTCTCCTACTGCAAGAATTCGATTTAGAAATAAAGGAGAGGAAGGGGTCGGAGAACCAAGTAGTCGACCACTTGTCGAGGTTGGAAAACGAAGGGAATGAAAAAGACAAAAAATGTGAAATCAATGAATCATTCCTGGATGAACAACTGTTTGGGATATCAGCGGAGATTCCGTGGTATGGCGACTACTCAAATTTCGTTGTGAGCAACATTTTACCACTTGACCTCACAAGGCAATAGAAAAAGAAATTTCTTCATGACGTGAAATGGTACATGTGGGATGATCCATATCTGTTCAAATTGGACAAGGTGATTCAAAGGTGCATCCCATATAGCGAAGTGAAGAATATTCTACATGAGTCTCACTCATCGGCATATGGTGGGCATTATGGGAGTGAGAGAACAGCGGCGAAGTACTGCAATGTGGTTTTTATTGGCCCACATTATTCAAAGATGCGCACCAGTTTGTCAAACATTGCGATAGATGTCAAAGGGTGGGCAACATTTCAAAACATAATGAGATGCCCTTACAAACAATTCTGGAAGTGGAAATTTGTGACGTATGGGGTATCGATTTCATGGGACCATTTCCCTCGTCCTTGAACAATCAATACATTTTACTCGCAGTGGACTACGTGTCAAAGTGGGTTGAAGCTGCAGCTCTACCAACAAACGATGCCAAGGTGGTCCTCAAATTCCTTCAAAGAACATCTTCACTAGGTTTGGCACACCAAGAGCAATTATAAGTGATGGAGGTAGTCACTTTTGCAATAAACCGTTTACTGCTCTTTTGGCCAAGTATGGGGTGAACCACAAGATAGCTACCTCATATTACCCTAAAACAAGTGGACAAGCTGAGGTATCGAATAGAGAAGTCAATAAGATATTGGAGAAAGTGGTGAATCTGAGTCGGAAAGATTGTTCACTTAGATTGGACGATGCTCTATGGGCTTACCGAACTGCATACAAGACGCCACTCGGGATGTCACCATATCAACTGTTGTATGGGAAGGCATGTCATTTACCGGTGGAACTACAACATAAGGCATACTGGGTGGTGCAAAAACTCAATTTTAACCAAAAAGCTGTAGGAGAGAAGAGATTACTTTAGTTGAATGCCAAAATTTTGACCAAAAAGATTTAGGCCTTCATGCCTATGAGAATGCCAAAATATACAAAGAAAAAGTCAAAAGATGGCACGACTAGAAAATTTTGCGTCGAACATTCGAGCCCGGCCAATCAGTACTATTATTCAACTCAAGGCTGCGTTTGTTCCCCAGAAAGTTCAAATCAAGATGGTCGGGACCATTCACAGTCAAGCAAGTATTCCATCATAGGGCAGTTAAAATTTACAGTCGCAATCCTCTTGAAACATTCAAAGTAAACGGACACCAATTGAAGCATTACTAGGGTGTAGAAGCCAACACCGACGTGATCGCCATCACGTTGGCCGATACAACTTAAGCAGGAAGTAGTCAGGCTGAACGACTTAAAATCAAGCGCTCATTGGGAGGCAACCCAATTTTTATTTCTTTATCGTATTTTCTATTCATATTTGCTTAATCATTGTTTTTATTAAATTACTAGGTAGAAGAATAAAATAAAATCTCGTTAATCTCTCCACATCAGAACATGTCATCAACAACTCACTAATCTTCATGTTCATGTCATGCAAGATGGAAAAAGGATCATCAAGCGAGTATATTACAGCAAAGTGAGCTACATTGAAGCAAAACAAGGAAGTCTGGCAGAGACCTAGCCCGCCGGGACGGGCCCTAAAAGCACTACAACCCTCGCCGGGGCGGGGGTCCTAGAATTTTGACAGGCATGGACAGTTGGTTGGTCTTCTATCCTTCCCAATAACCACCCACTTTCACACTTCCCCACTACCTCATTACTCCATAACCTCCACCCATATTCCCCACATTCCCAACACTCCATTATTCTTCTCCACCTCTTCACCTCCTCACTCCACCAATGCTAGCCTTCCCTCTCCATCTATAAATACCATCTCATCCAAACTCCTCCACCACAATTCATATAAGGTAAAAAAAAGAGCATAGTTGTGAGCTAGAGAGATACTATTGCCCAGTTTGGGGGAGAGTAGAGCAAAACAAGCAATTGAGAGAGCCATGGCTTCATAATCATCTGCGAAACGCCAAGGGGGGGGGAGTTCAAAATCATCCCAACCAACCAGCACCTTCGATCGCCGCAAATTTTCAAGTGCTACCGCCACCGACCGGTATGATTACATGCGCACCAAAGCCCTTACACCAGAGCGGGGGTTGACACCGGATCCTAATGATGGGGAGCTCATGGCAAACATTTACCAAAAAGGATGGACAAAATTTACCGAAGAGCCAGAACCAGCCGTTGTAAACATTGTCAAGGAGTTTAACGCAAATGTTGTGGACAAAGAACCATTCCAAGCATTTGTGCACCGACATCTAGTTCCATTTAGTGCTGACGCCATTAACACATACAATCAACTGCGGGTGCCTCGCCACTGCCAGTATGCACATCTCCGTAATTTTGACACAGATTTTGATGTTATTATCATAGATATGATAAAGCCAAGAACGTCATGGATGAAAGGATGAAAGGTATGCCATACCGTGTTCCATAGCAAGGATCTTAGCTGGTATGGAAAAATTTGGTATGCCTTCCTCTGCGTAAAATTGCTTCCGTCCCAACATACCTCGGATATCACCAAAGAGAAGGCATTGCTATTGTACGCCATTGTGCAAGATTTTATAAAGGATGTCGGGGCTATCATTTGCTTCTCCATCCGTCGGTGCCTACGTGGAAATTTTTATGGGAGTTTGCCACACCCATCACTTATATGTGGGTTATGCCATCAAACAGGAGTTAGATGGTCTGATGATGAGCCCACTCAAATGCCACTCACGCTGCTTGATTCTAGAATGATAGTGTGATACTCTGTATGGGCAGGCGGCGAGTCACACTCGCGTGGAGTGGGTTTCATTTTTCCATCGTCGTCGGAAGATAACGAGGATGCTACAGAGACATCGGGAGATGATGATGAGGAAATGGGCGATCAAGGGAATGAGCAGGTATCGTAGGCCGAGGCTATATCTAGATCTCAATTCCTTGATCCCCAAAATCAGCTGAATGTACACACCAAGGCAACTCGTCGGGAAATGCGACGATTGACATTGAGGCAAGAGCACATGTTCAAAGCTATGCACACCTCTTTTTCCTCGTTAAACACAACTCTTAAGAGTTTCAACCCGGTGGCACAATTTCCATATCAACAGCCCGGTCCAATGCCAAGGTTCCCATCGAGTGATTCCGATGAAGAACAACAACAACCACCTCCTCAGACTTAAGAATCAGCAGGGTATTCCTCACGCACTTATTTTGATATATCATACAATGAGGACATTGTCTAACTTATGTTTGGGGGATTTAAATTCATATTTGCATGCATTTTAGATTTTAGGGTTCATTTTTAATTTTAGTCAATTAAATTTATGTATTGCATTTTATTTTCAGTATTGCATGATAGCTTAGGGCATTCGAGGTAGTTTAGGTTTTGCATAGTAGATAATAGTGTAATGCAGTTTGTTATCCGCATTTTGTTATTCACATTTATGAAAAAAAAATGTTAATTAGTAATTATTGTGTTATTTAAGTCTATCAATGTTGTGTTTCATGTTATTGTGGGCCTATGATGTGATTGTCAAATAAGTAGCAAATGCAGTATTGAGTATTAGAACTATGACATAATGATTGTTTATGAATTGAATCTTGAGTTGTTTGAAATCGTGGTATAAAGGATAGCACGCTTAATGATATCCGTGTTAATTGGTTAAGTTCAAACTGGTACCTAAATGGTCTCTATAGGATAATGTTAAAGTGAATGATAAAATGACAAGGATGGCTAATAAAGGCTAAAGTTAAGCAAGAACTTAAATTTGGGGGGTGTTATGTGGGGTATATAAGCTTATGAAAAAAAAAAGAAAAAAAATGAATAAACACCGTAGCGTGCTTGTCTAGTTTTGTGGCCTTTGTTACTTGAGCAAGTAAGCACGAGGGGATTATCTTTACACCTAGCGCCCTAAGGTCTTAATGGTCTGGGAGTCGTTAGTTGAAAGCTCGTTAAGGTAGCATTAAAAAACCTAAGGGAATAAGACATCGCATAGCTATGTGTATATAAAAAAGAAAAAAAAAGAAAAAATGAATAAAACGGGAAAAGAGCAAAAAGCCCCCATAGATGAAAATAAAGCATAAGTACCCCGCGTGAACCCTTGGTGATTGCTTGATTTTAGTTGGAACTATCTATTTTTGACATTTTTAAGTTTGTGTTGCATGATTCCTTCTAAGAGACTTGTTATGTATTGAATTTGGGTTAGTATTGGTTAGCATAGATGTTACACACACACACACACACTATACAAGTGATGATGACTTGAGATTTGAGGATTAAATTGATTTGTAGATTGGTTTTTGATGGTTGATATTGTATAGTTGCTTATTTTCACTGAGGCTTTTAAGATAATTTTTATTCTGCTATAATTGTTGGATTTGATAATATATAAGTGAATTAGCGTTTATATCTTTGCATTGCATGTAGTTGATTTGTGCTCGAGGACTAGCACAGTTTAAGTTTGGGGGATTTTGATAAGTGTATTTTATATACGCGATTTAATATCCAATTCATACTTATTTGTTGCTAATTTCTTGTGATCATGTTCAGTTTCATTTGTTTTGTGTTATTTCATGTGTAGATTAGTAGTTGAGGTATTTTACGTACAATTGGTGATATTCGGTTCGATGGGAATTAAATGGAGCATATTTGGAAGTAATTCAGCATAGCAGCATTGCCATTTAATAGAAGCCGAACTGTGTATGCGTATCGACAATTATATATACCCGTGGGAAGTGGCTCTTCCAATTCATTTAGCAGGAGCATAGCCCGCCGGGGCGGGCGTTATATAGCTATATACCCCCGCCGGGGAGGGGGTCTTCATTCGAGCAAAACAGAAGACAAGCCCACCGGGGCGGGCGTCTATAGTATACAAACCCCCGCCGAGACGGGGGTTGGAAAATGTTGAGTGTCCTGTTTCGGTTATAATTCCTCTTGAGTTCGAATTTTAGTTTTTTGCATGTCAGTATAACTCTATTGGATAGAAAATTCGGCTGGAGTTTTATAGGAGATATCTATTACTCTATCAAAAACAACAAGGAGGCAGGAGAGAGCAGAACAACGAAGATCTGTGAGTTTTTGATAGCGACGTGGAGGAGTAATTCGATGAGTTTTTCAAGTCGGTTGCAATTCTAGTCTTCGTGAAGGGTGTTTTCTAATATTCTTTGTGTTAGATTATTTATTGTAATTGGAAGAATGATTTCTATGATTTATTTAGTGTTTATTTCGTTTATTATGAACTAATTCATTTTTTAGGCTTGTGATGGTTCTTTAAGTGAATCGATGATTTTGTAAACTTTGATTTCCAATTTAATAAGCTATCTCCAGTTTATCTATATCAGTTTGTGCTTGAATCTATGAATTGCCTGATCAACAATTCTTTGTGGAGTTGGATGGAATCGAGAAAGGATATTCAAATCTAGACCTAGTTGATATAACATGTGTTCAGGATTTTGGTAGTAGCTTAATCTTGATGAGTTTTAAGATAGAGATATGCTTGACGCTGCATGTAATCGGATAGAGAACTTATTCTTCAACCTTCTTCAATTGTAATTCACATAGAGATATAGTGGGTTAGTTGATTAAGGTGTTTAACAAATTTTTATCTTAATTGTGGATTGAAGTTAATATGGTATTAGTGCATCGAGATGTGGATAATACTACATTCATGTTCTTGATTAATAACTTGGGATAGTGCATTAAATTGGGATAAAGGTATTAAAATCAAAGTGAAGCTTAGGGTGAAATCATAAGTCTAATTCTCCATTAATTGTTTGAAAATTCAGATTTTGATATTCGTGGTTATTTTGTGTTAATTTAATTATTTTTAAATTTTAGTTTTGTTAACTTAAATTATTGATTTGGATTTGTTTAATAAAATTAGGGTTAATAGAAGATTGGTAACTGTAAGTTAAGGTTATTGCTAATTAATCTCTGTGGGAACGATACTCTACTCATCACTTTATTACTTGTTGACCACTTATATTTGAGTATTGTGTGTAATTAGATTTTACCCAATAGAGAGATAGAAAAACTAGGGTTTTGCCATACACCCATCTTCTTGAATCTTTTTTTTCATTAGTGGATCACTTATATAGGCCAAACACTTGGGTGGCTAACGTTGATCAAAGGAAGGAATCAAACCCGGTGGATTCAAGTTGAACGCGAAAAGGATTTGGAGGTGAATTTATACCTGACGAAGCTCGAATCTTCAAGGGTATAATTCTTGATCTTCATCTTTTCGTTTAATTAATAATTGTGCATAAAGGATAATCAAGGGTAGGGTTCTTCAGAACTTGAAGGGTAGGGTTCTTCTTGACTTGATTGTTGCAGCACAAAGGGAAAGGATAATCAACAAAATTGGAGATATTAATCAACATTTATTACCATAGTAGAAGCAAGATCACTAAGTTTGGGGGAATTGTAGGCCTAACACGCCAAGTGTTCGACGGATTTCTCGAGTGAAGTTTGGGGAAATTTTTTTTGAAGCTCACACAAATTCCAATCCAATGGTATCTAAACCAGCATCAAATAGACAATGTGGAGAAATTTCAGGGTCCACACCACCAACAAGGACCTTCGACACACGCAAATTCATAATTGTTGCCTCCGCCAACCGTTATGACTACCTGGTAACAAAATCACTCACACCAGAGTGGGGGTTGACACCTAAACATGTTGACGGCGAAATAATGCATCAAATTTATGAGAAAGGATGGAATAGGTTCACGGCAGAGCCTGAGGTATCAATTGTGAATGTGGTCAAAGAATTTTATGCCAACGTAGAGGATAATACCCCCATTCACCACATTTGTCTGGGGAAAACAAGTTCCTTTCAGTGCCGACGCCATTAACCCGTACTACCAACTACGAGTTCCAAGAGAGTGCTAATATGTTTATTTACGTGACCACGATCCCGAGTACGAGGCTATCTTGACAGAAATTACAAGGTCGAGTACTACATGGATCAAGGGCCAAAAAGGGGGCACTATCTTCCACAGTAAGAATCTCAACCGGTATGGAAAGATATGGTATGTGTTCCTGTGCGCCAAGCTATTTCCATCTACACAGACATCTGATGTGCCCAAGGAGAAGGCATTTATTTTATATGCCATTATCTAAGATTTTCTCTTTAATGTGGGTGCTATAATCAGTTTTTTAATCTGAAGATGCCTGTAAGAACCATTCTTTAGTGGTTTGCCACACCCATCGCTCATTTGTGGGTTGTGTAGACAAGCGGGGGTACGATGGTCCAATGATGAGACCACACTGATGTCGCTTTAAAAGCTAGACACGAGGATGATTGTGCGGTATTCGGTGTGGCCCGGGCGTGAGTCGCACCCTAGAAGAGTCGGGTTTATATTTCCACCAGCCTCGGAAGATGAAGCTGAAGCTAAAGACACCTCGGAGGACGACGAGTATCCGGGTGATGAGACGATGGTAGAGAAAGGACCTGAGGTGATACCACAACCCGATGCTACATTTACTCCTCAATTCTAGAACATTAAAAAAAAAGTGGATGGGTACAACAAAGAAGCACGGAGACAGATGTGGCGACTCGTGGCGAGGAAAGACCATATATTGGAGGCCATGAATATGTACTTCACCTCGTTAAACGCGGCGCTCCAGAGTTTCAACCCTAATGCACAATTCCCATATCAGCAGCCAGCCCCAATGCCAAGGTTTCCACCCAGTGATTCAAATGACGAACAATAACCGCAACCACCCCAAGCTTAGGCGATTATAGGGAAGTCCTCACACATAAATTATTTTATCTTTACAATGAGGACATTGTAATTTTCATGATTGGGGGAGTTAGTTTAAATTTAGTTTAATTTTCATGTTGCATGTTTAATTTTATTAGTTATATTTGTATATGTTAGTTCATGTTTAGTTTTAGGAATATTAAATGTTTGCATTCATGTAGTGATTTAGTTGCATAATAGCTTAGGTTTGTAAATAGTTTTATTAATTGTCAAACATGTTATGTTCATGTTTCTCGCATATATATATATATATATATATATATATATATATTTATATATTTTACTTAAGTCTTATGTTATCTAGCATACGTCCAGTGGTTTTGATTTAGTCATTTTATTTTGGCCAGTGATGAGATTGGGATTAAGTAGAAAAGTACAGTACCGAACATTAGAACTATGATGTAATTTTTTGCTATGCATTGGATCGTGTGCTTGTTTGAAACTGGTATAATAAGGTTATCACGTTAATAACATCTATGCGAACGGATTTAGTTCAAATTGATACATAAGGAATCTCTAAAGGATAATGATAGTTTAAAGGAAAGAATTACAAGAATAGGCAGTGAAGGCAAAGAATTGGGCAAGAACCTAAGTTTGGGTGAAAAAGTAGGGTATATAAGCTTTCTATATCTAAAAAGGGGAACCTTCCCGAGATGAATAGTTGAATCTTGTGGTGGGTCGAGAAGGAGCGTAAAATGCACTCCCCATAAACACAGGTGTGAGATGGAGCGTAAAACGCACATACTATCTAAAAAAAATAAAAATAAAATAAAAATAAAAATAAAAATAAAAAATACAGGAAATAAGAACAAAAAGCCCCTATGATTGAAAAATAAAGCATAAGTACCCTATTTAGACCGTTAATAGTTGTATTGTTTGATTTTAGTTGGATCATGTATGCTTTTGAAATTCTTGAGTTTACACCGTATGAGGCCTTTTAAGAGACTTTTTATGTATTAAATTTGAATCTACATTACTTAGCATGGGTGTTGAGCACACACACACTATACCACTAATAACGGTTTAAGATTCGAGGATTGATAAGGAATTATTGATGGGTTTTGATAAGAAGTGTTGTCGTGTTTACTTGATTTCTCTGAGGTCGGAGGAATAAATTTGATTCTATGATTACTGCTGGATTCGTAGGCATATAAATTACATACATTACATCTTATTGCATTGCATTGTGTAGCATGTTTGTTTTTATTCGAGCTTGAGGACTAGCACGGTTTAAGTTTGAGGGATTTTGATAAGTGGGTATTATACCTACTTATCAGCTTCTAATTCAAGATTAAACGGTGTTAATTTTTTTTTTTATGTTTCATTTTTACTTGTTTAGTGTTGTTTTGTGTTTAGGTGTAATGCCCCTGAAATCCGGTCTATTTTCACAACCAGATTCCGTATGCCACGATCCCATCTCCTTCCAAACATACATCATTATATAGCTAAATATAACAACATACATCCTCAAATCCCAAGTTCTAAAACCTTAAAACCTCTTTCATTACAAATAATGATAATTACATTATTCTTTATATCATGTACAAGTTACTTTTATCCGCCACCAAGGATACATAATCGTTCATTAAACTATTCTATATTTTAATTCTATCATTCTATATTACAAGTCTTCCCTTGATCTTCACGATCATTCATATAATGAATGATACTTCTTCCCTTCTGGATTCCGATTAAACTCTCGGGACATTACATTCACCCCTTCCTCTATTAATTTTGTCCTCGAAATTTTTTGACTTACTAATATTCATTAATTCCATTTATCAAAATAGATTTTATGTTAATATCTATTTATTCATTAGGTTCTACAACCAAATTCATTTTCTAAGGATCTTTCCAAGATCATCATATTCCTCACCTCTTCCTCTTCTAAAAGTTTCACATTTCCCTTCTTTCTAGAATTTCATTTCTTTCTTTAAATTATTATGTTTTGATTAATTTTCTCATCCTTCCACTACTTTCACCTTTTAAAAAAATAAGAATCTTCCATAATTGCTCAATAATTGGGAAGTTATATGAATAACAGGAATTTAAAAGATTCCAAATCATGCTGATTGGTCATAACACCGTGAACTACGTCCCTAGGATATCAAGTATCTCGACATGAACCTTTAACAGTCATAAGACTATATGGACCTTGAACTCTTTTCCATGTTTAACAATGCATCACCACTGTAAACCGTCTTTCAAAGAATGTTTAGCAATCCCACAGACTGAAAACACTCTCTGCAAGTACTCTAGGTGATCAGCCTATTGTACCCCTACGTCGTGCACAACGTAATACATCTTAACATCGTAACGACTATATGCATTACTTTCAAAATCATTGTCTCCGATAACATGTCCCCTTTTTACGGGGTTGTTCACCTCAGCTTTTCAACATCTGAATCCGCAACAAAACAATTCGGTTTGGCATAAATTCTCAAGAAACACTTGAATTTCATGAATATTTTTCAATATTCATCTAGCTGAATCAAATCGCACAGACTTATACAACAATTCAGACATCAATCGTAATATAAATATACATATATATATATATATATATATATTCTCATGTCTTAAAGAAATCTCAAAAATCTTTTTATGGCGTCATGATTATGACGTTGTCATACTACATCTCACCGTAGTGGGCTGACGATCATATGATCACATCCAACACTAGGTTTCATTGTATTGATGACTCCATCGTTTATCATATCACCCAATACATATAATTAAAATATATTTTGAAAATTTAAAAATCATCATTTTTTTATCTAGCCGAAACAAACAGCATAAATACGCGAATAATAACACTATTTTAAAAATTCTTTGTTCACTAGTGTGATCTAACATTTTTTAAAAATTAAAGTATAACCATCGGCACGAAGTCAATAAATTTCAAAAATTTCATACAATTCAATTACCGACTTCGGTCGTTAATAATACGTCTAACTTTTGATTTTACATTATTATTCGATGTTAAACTCAATAATATGCAGAATAATTTAAACTTTTTTATCTTCTTACTTTAATTCCGTGAATCAAAACCTTTATCATCTACATGTCTTTGAATCATATATAATCCATGATTCATTTCATCACAGATACTTGTTAGGTACCACACCCTATTCATAAATCTGGAAGAGTGCCAAAGATACCTGATAGGTATGGACTTGTCATAGAGGATGACGATGAGGTACGCATCATAGCTGATGATGATCCATTGAATTATGAATAGGCTATGAGTAATAAAGACTCAGAGAAGTGGTAAGAAGCCATGAAATCTGAGATGCGCTCCATGTATGAAAACCATGTATGGACTTTTGTTTCACCACCTGAAGGCATTAAGCATATTAGGTGTAAATGGGTCTCTAAAAGAAAGACTAGAGCAGACGGCAAGGTAGAGACCTATAAGGCCTGACTGGTCACAAAAGATTTCAAACAAAGATAAGGAGTTGACTATGACGAAACCTTCTCATTAGTAGCAATGCTCAAGTCCATTCAAATTTTGCTTGCGATTGCAGCTTACCATGACTATGAAATCTGGCAGATGGACGTGAAAATGACCTTCCTCAATGGGAAAATTGAGGAGGATGTGTATATGACACAGCCAGAGGGATTTGTTTCAAAGGTTGGAACAAATCAAGTGTTTAAGCTACAACGATCCATTTATAGATTGAAGCAAGCTTCTCGTAGGTGGAACATTCATTTTGATGAAACACTCCAAGAGTTTGATTTTATCAAAAATGAGGATGAACCATGTGTGTACAAGAAGGTTAGTGGGAGCGCTGTTTCATTCCTCGTATTATATGTTGATGATATATTACTGATAGGGAATGATATTCCTATGCTACAATCAATTAAAATCTGGTTATCTGGACAATTCTCCATGAAGGACTTAGGAGAAGTATCATATATTTTGGGGATAATGATCTATAGAGATAGATCTAAAAGGATGCTTGGCTTGTCCTAAGGAATGTACACTAACTCGATGCTAAAGAGATTTAGCATGGAAGATTCCCAAAGTGGTCTCATGACGATGAGCCATGGAATACATCTCTCCAAGAAACAGGCCCGAAAGACACGTGAGGAGAGAGATCGTATAAGTAAGATTCCTTATGCTTCAGCAATAGGATCTATCATGTACGGTATGATATGTACTAGACCAGATGTCGCTCATGCACTTAGTATAACAAGCAGATATCAGTCGAATCCAGGAGAAGAATACTGAAAGGCAGTGAAAAGTATCCTCAAGTACTTAAGAAAAACTAATGATGTATTTCTTGTCTACGGTGGGTCTGAATTGAAACTAGAGGGATTCATAGACACTAGCTTTCAAACGGACCAAGATGACAGTAAATCCATTTCGGGGTATGTGTTTACCTTAAACGGTGGCGCATTGAGTTGGAAGAGTTCCAAACAGCAAACAATTGTTGATTTAGTGATAGAGGCAGAGTATATAGCTGCAAGTGAAGCTGCAAATGAAGCTGGTTCTATGAAGAAGTTCATTACCGAACTTGGTGTGGTTCCTAGCATTATAGGACCAATACCTTTGTTCTGTGACAACACCGGAGCTGTTGCGCTGGCTAAGGAACCTAGGACTCATCAGAAATCCAAACATGTGTTGCGGTGGTTTCATTTGATCAATGAGATCATTGAAAAAGGAGACGTCACCATAGAGCGTGTGGACTCTCAAGATAATATTGCAGATCCATTTACTAAAACGTTAAAACAACAGCAGTTCGATCGTCACTTAGAGAAGATGGGTATGAGATACCACGGCGATTGACTTAAGTCTTATGTTATATAACATATGTCCAGTGGCTTTGATTTAGCCATTTTATTTTGGCCAATGATGAGATTGGGATTAAGTAGACAACTACAGTACCAAACATTAGAACTATGATGTAATTTTTTGTTATGAATTGGATCGTGTGCTTGTTTGAAACTGGTATAATAAGGTTATCACGTTAATAACATCTATGCAAATGGATTTAGTTCAAATTGATACATATGGAATCTCTAAAGGATAATGATAGTTTAAAGGAAAGAATGACAAGGATAGGCAGCGAAGGCAAAGAATTGGGCAAGAACCTAAGTTTGGGTGAAAAAGTGGTGTATATAAGCTGTCTATATCTAAAAAGGGGAACCTTCCCGAGATGAATAGTTGAATCTTGTGGTGGGTCGAGAAGGAGCGTAAAATGCACTCCCCATAAACACAGGTGTGAGATGGAGCGTAAAACGCATTCACTATCTAAAAAAAATAAAATTAAAATTAAAAATAAAAAATACTGGAAATAAGAGCAAAAAGCCCCTATGATTGAAAAATAAAGCATAAGTACCCTATTTAGACCCTTAATAGTGGTATTGTTTGATTTTAGTTGGATCATGTATGCTTTTGAAATTCTTGAGTTTACACTGTATGAGGCCTTTTAAGAGACTTTTTATGTATTAAATTTGAATTTACATTAGTTAGCATGGGTGTTGAGCACACACACACTATACCACTAATAACGGTTTAAGATTCGAGGATTGATAAGGAATTATTGATGGGTTTTGATAAGAAGTGTTGTCGTGTTTACTTGATTTCTCTCAGGTCGGAGGAATAAATTTGATTCTATGATTACTGCTGAATTCATAGGCATATAAATTACATACATTACATCTTATTGCATTGCATTGTGTAACATGTTTGTTTTGTTTCGTGCTTGAGGACTAGCACGGTTTAAGTTTGGGGGATTTTGATAAGTGGGTATTATACCTACTTATCGGCTTCTAATTCGAGATTAAACGGTGATAATTTTTTGTTTTTAGGTTTCATTTTTACTTGTTCAGTGTTGTTTTGTGTTTAGGTGTATCGGATTTCGTATGCCACGATCCCATCTCCTTCCTAACATACATCATTATATTGTTAAATATAACAACATACATCCTCAAATCCCAGGTTCTAAAACCTTAAAACCTCTTTCATTACAAATAATGATAATTACATTATTCTTTACATTGTGTACAAGTGACTTTTATCCGCCACCAAAGATACATAATAGTTCATTAAACTATTTTATATTTTAATTCTATCATTCTATATTACAAGTCTTCCCTTGATCTTCACGATCATTCATATAATGAATGATACTTCTTCCCTTCTGGATTCCGATTAA
The DNA here is from genome assembly GCA_020205615.1 of Panax quinquefolius. Lineage (NCBI taxonomy): Eukaryota > Viridiplantae > Streptophyta > Magnoliopsida > Apiales > Araliaceae > Panax > Panax quinquefolius. The sequence continues at coordinate 343,527 of JAINUW010000660.1, read as the reverse complement.
ACTCTCGGGACATTACATTCACCCCTTCTTTTAAGAATTTTGTCCTCGAATTTTTTTGACTTACTAATATTCATTCATTCCATTTATCAAAATAGATTTTATGTTAATATCTATTCATTCTTTAGGTTCTATAACCAAATTTATTTTCTAAGGATCTTTCCAAGATCATCATATTCCTCACCTCTTCCTTTTTCTAAAAGTTTCACATTTCCCTTCTTTCTAGAATTTCATTTCTTTCGTTAAATTATTATGTTTTGATTAATTTTATCATCCTTCCCACTTTCACCATTTAAAATAATAAGAGTCTTCCATAATTTCTCAATAATTGGGAAGTGATATGAATAACAGGAATTTAAAAGATTCCAAATCATGCTGACGGGTCATAAGACCGTGAACTACGTCCCTAGGTTATGAAGTATCTCGACATGAACCTTTAACAGTCATAAGACTATACGGACTTTGAACTCTTTTCCATGTTTAACAGTGCATCACCACTATAAACCGTCTTTAAAAGAATGTTTAGCAATCCCACAGACTGAAAACACTCTCTGCAAGTACTCTAGGTGACCAGCCTATTATACCCCTACGTCGTGCACAATGTAATACATCTTAACATCGTAACGACTATATGCATTACTTTCAAAACCATTGTCTCTAATAACATGTCCCCTTTTTACAGGGTTGTTCACCTCAGCTTTTCAACATCTGAATCTCCACCAAAACAATTCGGTTTGGCATAACTTCTCAAGAAACGCTTGAATTTCATGAACATTTTTCAATATTCATCTAGCTGAATCAAATCCTTCAGACTTATACAACAATTTGGACATCAATAGAAATATACATATACATATACATATATATATATATATATATATATATATCTCATATCTTAAAGAAATCTCAAAAAAGTTTTTATGGCGTCATGATTATGACGTTGTCATACTACAACTCACTATAGTGGGCTGACGATCATATGATCACATCCAACACTAGGTTTCATTGCATTGATGACTCCATCGTTTATCATATCACCTGATACATATATTTAAAATATATTTTGAAAATTTTAAAATCATCATTTTTTTATCTAGCCGAAACAAACAGCATAAATACGCGAATAATAACACTATTTTAAAAATTCTTTGGTTCACTAGTGTGATCTAACATTTTTCAAAAATTAAAAGTATAACCATCGGAACGAAATCAATAAATTTCATACAATTCAATTACCAACTTCAGTCGTTAATAATACGTCTAACTTCTGATTTTAAATCATTATTCGATGTTAAACTCAATAATATGCAGAATAATTTAAACTTTTCTATCTTCTTACTTTAATTCCCTGAATCAAAACCTTTATCATCTACATGTCTTTGAATCATATATAATCCATGATTCATTTCATCACAGATACTTGATAGGTACCACACCCTATTCGTAAATCTGGAAGAGTCCAAAGATACCTGATAGGTATGGACTTGTCATAGAGGATGACAATGAGGTATGCATCATAGCTGATGATGATCCATTGAATTACGAATAGGCTATGAGTAATAAAGACTCAGAGAAGTGGCAAGAAGCCATGAAATCTAAGATGGGCTCCATGTATGAAAACCATTTATGGACTTTGGTTTCACCACCTGAAGGCATTAAGCATATTAGGTGTAAATGGGTCTTTAAAAGAAACATTAGAGCAGACGGCATGGTAGAGACCTATAAAGCCCGACTGGTCGCAAAAGGTTTCAAACAAAGACAAGGAGTTGACTATGACGAAACCTTCTCACTAGTAGCAATGCTCATGTCCATTCAAATTTTGCTTGTGATTGCAGCTTACTATGACTATGAAATCTGGCAGATGGACGTGAAACGACCTTCCTCAATGGGAAACTTGAGGAGGATGTGTATATGACACAGCCAGAGGGATTTGTTTCAAAGGTTGGAACAAATCAAGTGTTTAAGCTACAACAATCCGCTTATAGATTGAAGCAAGCTTCTCGTAGGTGGAACATTCGTTTTGATGAAACACTCAAAGAGTTTAATTTTATCAAAAATGAGGATGAACTATGTGTGTACAAGAAGGTTAGTGGGAGCGCTGTTTCATTCCTCGTAATATATGTTGATGATATTACTGATAGGGAATGATATTCCTATGCTACAATCAATTAAAATCTGGTTATCTAGACACTTCTCCATGAAGGACTTAGGAGAAACATCCTATATTTTATGGATAAAGATCTATAGAGATTGATCTAAAAGTATGCTTGGCTTGTCCCAAGGATGGTACACTAACTCGATGCTAAAGAGGTTTAGCATGGAAGATTCCCAAAGTGGTCTCATGACGATGAGCCATAGAATACATCTCTCTATGAAACAGGCCCTAAAGACACTTGAGGTGAGAGACAGTATAAGTAAGATTCCTTATGCTTCAGCAATAGGATTGATCATGTACGGTATGATATGTACTAGACCAGATGTCGCTCATGCACATAGTGTAACAAGCAGATATTAGTCGAATCCAGGAGAAAAATACTGAAAGGCAGTGAAAAGTATCCTAAAGTACTTAAGAAGAACTAATGATGTATTTCTTGTCTACGGTGGGTCTAAATTGAAACTAGAGGGATTCATAGACTCTAGCTTTCAAATGGACCAAGATGACAGTAAATCCGTTTCGGGTTATGTGTTTACCTTAAACAGTGGTGCAGTGAGTTGGAAGAGTTCCAAACAACAAACAATTGTTGATTTAGTGACAAAGGCAGAGTACATAGCTGCAAGTGAATCTATAAATGAAGCTTGTTGGATGAAGAAGTTCATTGCCAAACTTGGTGTGGTTCCTAGCATTATAGGAACAATACCTTTATTCTGTGACAACACCGGAGCTGTTGCGCAGGCTAAGGAACCCAGGACTCATCAGAAATACAAACACGTGTTGCGGTGGTTTCATTTGATCAGAGAGATCATTGAAAGAAGAGACGTCACCATAGAGTGTGTGGACTCTCAAGATAATATTGCAGATCCATTACTAAATCGTTAAAACAACAGTAGTTCGATCATCACTTAGAGAAGATGGGTATGAGATACCACGGCGATTGACTTTAGTGCAAGTGGGAGATTGAAAGTAGTATGCATACAAGCCAATCATGTATGATGATAAAACATATACTTTGTAATCAATCTTATTTATTTATTAATAAAATAATTATTTATTAAAGGCATTTAATTATCTATATGGTGTTGTTTTAATAATATATGATAAACACAGAGTTTTAAGCAATGCTTTTAGAATCCTAATGAGATCATGCTAATGAGATCTAAATTCTTAGATAGCTTAAAACTAAAATGTTCCCAAACAATGGATTACTAAAAAGGGGATTAGTTAATCCGAATAGATTGGTACGTACATTACTTGCTCATTGGATGAGGATGATTGATCTCATGATCATTTGTGTGGAGACACTAAAGCAAGTATATAGGTGCTTATTAGAGAATAAGTTCACTGAACGTGACTCGCTAAGGAATACCTAATGGAGTTTTACTAGCCTGTCAATAGGAATTCATGTAGTGATAGTAGTACAAATAATCCTTAGACTTCAGATCATCATAGTATCTTATATATAATGAATTACACTTTGACTTATTCCTTAAGACTCTTAGAGTATATCAAAGGGTATGCTTGAGTGTATTAAGTTATATATGAAGATAATGAATGATCAATAAAGAATCTACCACTTCTAGTAAAAGAAGAGAAATGTACTATGTGATTCGATAAATGACAACCCAGGAATCCTTGGCCACCTAAATGAAATTAGAAAGTAGTTTCTAATTTGCATTCATTAAGAGTTGTGCATTTAGTTATCGAAATACATGTAATTAAATAAAATAAGACTCGATAGTAATCCATGTCTTATATTTAATTGGGATATTGTATGTTGGAAGGATTGAATTGTACGGTAACTATTAACTCAAAGGTTCTTTTATGATTAATATTCAAATCTAAATTATCTAGAAGTTGTTGATCGCTAGGGAGACTTGTCCCTATTGTAGAATAAATATTATTTATTTAAATAAATTAATCGTTTAATTTATTTATTTAAATAAGATTAGAATTATTCTAATTGATTTATTCATAACAGGTTTAATATGGAGAACCTAAAGAGTCACACCATAAAAGGAAGAATAATTATTTAAGAAGTTAATGGTGTAATCGAAATAATATAGTTAAGTATATTTAATTTAATCTATGGCGATAGAATAAATTAAATAGCTTAATATTTATTATTTAATATTTTAGAAATATTAAATATAATTTAATAAGAGAGTCTTATTAATATTATTACAATTATTATTATTTTAATTTCTAAAAGAGTTTAGGAATTAATTTAATATGAGTACTCTCATTTATTCCTAATAGGATTAGGAGGGAAAATTAGTTAAAGGAGTTTGATTAGTTATCCCTAATAAGATTAAGGAGCCCATTTAATTAAAAGAGTTTAATTAAATAAATAATAGCTTATATTAATAGGGTTACCTGATATTTTTATAAAAGGAGTCTTATATCAGATATCATAGAAATATACGTAATTCCTAGTTGTTGGAGAATACACCCGCTTTTTCTATAGAGATAGGAAAAACTATGGTTTGAGCCAACACACCCTTCTTCTTGAAAATTCTACTTCCTTGGTGGATCACCTCTAGAGGCCATACACTTGGGTGGCTAACATTGATCGAAGGAAAGAATCTACCAGGAGATTCAAGGAGATTGCGGAGAACTAGGAGGTGAACTCGTACCTGAGGAAGCTCGTATCTACAAGGGTATGATTCCATAACTTCTTGTTCTTCGTTTTAATTAATAATATGCATAAAGGATGATCCGAGTAATTGGTTTGTTTAAAATTTTAAAATCTAATTTTATTTTGCTTTCGCTAATTTTGCAATTTGATTGCCACTTTGATTTTCACAAAACCTTACACTTGCCACCCTGCGTTGCATACATACATTGTATCTAATTATAAGGATTAAAGAGATAGAATGTTAACAAAGTTGTTCATTTTACTATCTAACACTTAACCTACTTTTCTCTCACCCAAACATCCGAAAATACTAAGTGTCTCACTCCCTAAAACACCCCCTAGAATACCAATATCAGTGGAGAAAGAACAGGGATCAAAGTTTGGAACTAGAAGGTAAAACCCTAACTTGAGTTTGATCTTACATGATAAGGTAAAATATGTGTTTATGTGTTTAGAAACATTCTAAAGGATGTTTAATGATGATCTATGATGATCTAATATAGATCTATTGCTATATATATATATATATATATATATATATATATATATATATATAGTGTTGTTGTCAAACTCATCTCGATGAGCCTGGATTTAACATCTGTGCGTAATTGTTATATATATATATATATATATATATATATATATATATATATAAAGTAAAAGCGGTATATATATATATATACATATACATATATATATTTACCACTTTTTTTATATATATATATATATATATATATATATAATCGCTATCGCTTTCCATACAAATTGCAGTATCATGTGAGCCTAGGAATCATGTGATCACAGATTCAGTCTACTGAATCTAGATTCGGTTCCCGTGATGGACTTTTTCCAAATGTAAATGTTTTGTACATTATTTACATTATGTCAATTCCCTTGGATGGTCATTATGCCCATAAGGAGTTCTAAGATCGCTATATATTATTTTCTCGCAGATGCCTCACATCTCGAAAATAAAAGCAAACAAGCCGAACATTTAATAATAAAATGGAAGTATCAAAGGCCTCAATTACTATTGAGCACAGGGTTTGAAAAACCTATTTTACAAAACTTCATTGCTATATCTTGGTTAAAACTGAATTTTTCTATAAATTCAAACCTTGTGTATATAGTTGCGAACGAGGCATCGCACTACTTTGAAATAATTGCACATTGATCCACACACTGATGCCGCTTTAAATGCTAGACACGAGGATGATTGTGCGGTATTCGGTGTGGCCCGGGGGTGAGTTGCACCCTAGAAGAGTCGGGTTTATATTTCCACCAGCCTCGGAAGATGAAGCTGAAGCTAAAGACACCTCGGAGGATGACGAGTATCCGGGTGATGAAACGATGGAAGAGAAAAGACCTGAGGTGATACCACAACCCGATGCTACATTTACTCCTCAATTCTAGAACATTAAAAAACAAGTGGATGGGTACAACAAAGAAGCACGGAGACAGATGTGGTGACTCGTGGCGAGGCAAGACCATATATTCGAGGCCATGAATATTTACTTCACCTCGTTGAACGCGACGCTCCAGAGTTTCAACCCCAATGGACAATTTGAAAGTAATATGCATACAAGCCAATCATGTTTGATGATAAAGCATATACTTTGTAACAATCTTATTCATTTATTAATAAAAGGTATTAATTTATTAAAGGCTTTGAATTATCTACATGATGTTGTTTTATAATATGTGATAAACCCATAGTTTTAAGCAATGCTTTTAGAATAATGATGATGATCATTCTAATGAGATCTAAATTCTTAGAAAGCTTAAAAACTAAAATAGTTCCCAATCATTGGATTACTAAATTGGGGATTAGTGAATCCGGATAGATTGGTACATACGTTGCTTGCTCATTGGATGAGGATGATTGATCTCATGATCATTTGTGTGGAGACACTAAAGCAAGTATGTAGGTGCTTATTAGAGAATAAGTTCACTTTGAACGTTGGCTTCGCTAAGGAATACCTAATTGAGTTTTATTTGCTCGTCAATAGGAATTCAGTAGTGATAGTAGTACAAGTGATCCTTGGACTTGAGATCATCATAGTATCTTGTGTATGATGAGTTATACTTTGAATTATTCCTTAAGACCCTTAGGGTATATCAAAGGGTATGCTTGGGTATAATAAGTTGTACATGGAGATAATGTATGATTAATAAAGAATCTACCACTTCTAATAAAAGAGAGAATGTCCTATGTGATTCGATAAATGACAACCCAAAGAGTCCTTGGCAATAAGCGTAATGAAATTAGAAAGGAGTTTCTAATTTGCATTATTTGAGTTGTGCATTTAAGAATCGAAATACATATAATTAAATAAAATAAGACTTGATAGTAATTCCATATCTTATATTTAATTGGGACATCAGTATGGTGGAAGGATTGAATTGTACATAAAGAATATTTACTCAAAGGTTCTTTAATGATTAATGTTGAAATCTATATTATCCGGAAAGTCGTTGATCGCTAGGAGGCTTATCCCTATTGTCAGAATAAATATTATTTATTTAAATAAATTAATTGTTTAATTTATTTATTTAAATAAGATTAGAATTGTTCTAATTGATTTATTCACAACCTTGTTTAATATGGAGAACCTAAAGGGTCACACCATAAAAGGAAGAATAATTATTTAAGAAGTTAATGGCATAATCGTAATAATATGTTATGTATATTTAATTTAATCTATGGTGATAGAATAAATTAAATAGCTTAATATTTATTATTTAATATTTTAGAAATATTAAATATAAATTAATAAGAGGAGTCTTATTAATATTATTACAATTATTATTATTTTAATTTCTAAAGAGTTTAGGAATTAATTTATATAAGTACTCTCATTTATTCTTAATTGATTAGGAAGGAAAATTAATTAAAGGAGTTTAATTAATTATCCCTAATAAGATTAGGGAGGCTTAATTAATTAAAAAATTTAATTAATTAAATAAAACCCAATTCCTTAATTGTTAAGGTGGGTTGCCCACATCTATTAATAAGAGGAGTCTTATTATGGGTGTGGGGGTTGTTGACTTTTTCAACATACGACATAATTCCAATTGTTGGGAGAGTACACCTTTTCTATAGAGATAGAAAAACTAGGGTTTAGCCAACCACCCATCTTCTTGAATTCTTATTTTTCCTTGGTTGATCACCTCTAAAGGCCAAACATATGGGTGGCTAACGTTGATCAAAGGAATGAACAAAAACCCGGTGGATTCAAGATTGAACGCGAAAGGATTTGGAGGTGAACTTGTACCTGAGGAAGCTCGATCTTCAAGGGTATGATTTATTCTTTATCTTTTCGTTTAATTAATAATTGTGCATAAAGGGTGATCTGATCCGGGTATATGGTTTGTAAAAAATTTTAAACTCTGATTTTACACACTTCCGCTTAATTTTTGCAATTTGATTGCGTTCAAGAATATTACAAATCTAACAGTGGCATCAGAGCCAAACCTTTATGCAAATTATTAATTGTTCAAATTTAATATGTATATTGATATGTGTTTAGAACAATTTAATTGGGCATATTATTGTTATATAAAATTCGTGAATCATAAAAAAAAAAAAAAAAAAAAGGTTGCGCCTGTTATGTTTCCCATGTGGGCAATCAAGGGGATGCAGATTTAAAAAATAAAAATAAATAAAATAAAAAAAAAAAAAAAAACCAGAAAACCGACGTGGCCCATAAAAAAAAATGTTCTTGGCTTCCCTTTTAACCAATTGATTCAAGGGATTACAACATGTGCACGGTTTTAAAATTAAAAAAAAAAAGGAAGCAGGAGCTTTTTTTTTTTTTAAAAAAAATGACCTATACGATTTTTTGAAAAGGAAAGGTACGGTTTTATAATATATATATATATAAGTGTAATATATATTATATATATAATATATATATTTTAATAATTTTATTATAAAAATAAAAGGTTATTTTAATTTTAAAATAAAAAATTTTATTTTAATCTTAAAATAAAAAGATTTATTTTAATTTTAAAATTAAATTTCATGCTAACTAATTAGAGTTGGAATTGGATTCCATGATAACTAATTGGAGTTGAAATTGGATTCTATTTTTCCATAAATAAAGGAGTTTATTTAGATATGAAATAAGATTTCATATTATTCAAAATAAAAGAGTTTATTTGTGAATAGGAAAGAGAATCCTAATTTCCTTAAATAAAGGAGTTTATTTAAATATGAAATAAGATTTCATATTATTCAAAAATAAAGGAGTTTATTTGTGAATAGGAAAAGAATATCCGTTTTCTTTAATAAAAGATTTTTTTTACATGGAATTGATTCCATAATTAATTAAAATAAAAAGTTTATTTTAATTAAAATTTTTATTTTATATATATATGAATTGGATTCCATTATTAATTAAAATAAAGGAGTTTATTTTGATTAAAGATTTTGATTAAAATAATATAGTTTATTTTATTCAAAATTGGATAAATTAAAATAAAATAGTTTTATTTTGATTTAAATTTGATTATTAAAATAAAGAAGTTTATTTTGATTCAAAAATTAGATTTTATACTAACTAAATTTGCCCATTAAATGATATCAATATATATATTAAATGTTTATTATTCATCGATGAATGTTATTTATTGATGCATATGATGATGTATGTATGATAATAAATGGGATTGATTATGGACTATCACCAATATGATTGGATTTTATTTTAGTTGGATGCATGAATGTATGGGTTTTATTAAATGGGGTCTGCATGTACCTGCCTTCTCTAATTTTTCTTAATGTAAATTCTATTCCCTCCTATGTACTTCCCCTCGATCACGATCAAGGTTTCTATTTATTTTAAAATAGTTTTGTAATAGGAATAATTAGAATTAATTTTGAAGAATTGGAGATCAAGGAACAAGGAGCGCTTGAAGACCCGTTTGTAATGGAGCCCGGGTTTAAATGTAATAGTTATATTTAAATATTATTTCTTGCACCCCTAGGGTTTGACCTTTTGGTTCACTTGGTGGCTCTAGTGAACCAAACTAGAATAAAAGTCCATAATCAATCCGGGTAGAATGTAGTATTCTATATGTGCATGCTTATTTTATATATATTATATATTATGCAAACATGCTTCGCATGTTCATTAATATGACGCGTATTTTATATATATATGTGCATGCGCGCTAAACAAGATGAGATAATTAATAACAAACCCCTCAATTTTTTATATTAAGTCCTAAGCGTTCAAAGATATTTGGAATATCGAACGTCGCTTTCTAGCATGATAAAATTAATAGAGTATTAAATATTTAATATGAGTTTGTTGTGTCACCACAAGGCAAGTATTAAGTATTTAAGATGTTAATTTATCACATTTGATGCTTATAAAGAAAATTGAACAATATTGTTTTGTTGTGTCACCACCACAGGATGATATTTTTCTTTTTGAATATATGGAGTGCTAGGTCGGACTTAACTTGGATAATTTTGATTCTGGATGTGCCACCACTTGATCAAAATAATCTAAGAGGCAAAAGAAAAGGAGTTGCATAGTTGATGTAATTGACAAAAGTTGTCTACCTATTTATTTATATATAGTTTGTTGTGTCACCACAAGGCTATATACATTTGAAATGGGATCCTTATTCTCACTAGCAAATCTTTAATTAGATTTTGCCGAACTATATAAGTGAGGGTAATATAGTTTGAAGAAAATAGTGGGAGATACCAATTTAAAACAAGACCTAATTTATTTTGGTAATTAATAAAAGAATGTATGTTAAAATATTGTTAATTACAAATTCATTTACAGAATTTTACAATGTCTAAATTACTATCACTGCAAAGCATATTAGATGCTAAGTTAATCGGACCGAATTAAACGGATTGGTTAAGGAAATTGAGAATAGTTCTCATAGCTAAAAAGCTATCTTATGTCCTTAATACGTCTATCCCTGCAATGGTTGCAGACAATGCCTCTGAGGAAGACATTGCTACTTTTAGAAAGTGGCAAGATGATGCACAGTTGGCTCAATGCATCATGTTCACATCTATGAGTAACGAGCTTCAGCGTCAGCATGAAACTATGGATGCTTCTACTATATTCCTGCACATCAAGTAGTTGATGGTGAGGAAAGTAGGACCGATAGATATCGATATCTAAGGAGCTCTTCCGATCTAGAATGACCGAATGACACTACAAAGATGCAGATAAAGTCCTTAACATTATCAATTTGATTAATCAATTAGGACAACGAAGTTTTGTCATGGATGGAGAGTTGAGGCAAGATTTGATCTTGTACTCATTCCCTACTTCTTTCACAATTGTTGTGAATTTTCATATGAACAAGCTAGATATCGCCTCACCGATTTGCTTAACATATTAAAAATGTTGAGAGTCACTTTCCAACCAAGAAAGATCAAGTCTTCTTGGTAGGGGCCAAAGGATCTTCTGAAAAGAAGAACGATTCAAAGAAGGTAAATAGAAAGGCATAAACAAAGGATAATAAGAACAAAACTAATACGGATAGCAAATGAGTTTGCTTCCACTGCTATAAGCCTGGACACTGGAAAGAAACTGCGAGAAGTATCTTGCAGAGGCTAACCAAAGAAGCTTAGTGAAGTTTCGGTTACAATACAGTTTTTGTTCAAGATTTAAAATAAATTTTTCTTTAAGTCAAGGTTCTACATGGGTATTGGATACCAGATTTGGTTATCATAAATATAGATTTATGAAGGGACCAAGCAGAAGTAGAAAGCTAAACAAAGATAAGTAATCCTATGTGTAGAAAATGAAGTAAAGGTTGCTACATTAGCCATAGAAACTTATAGTTTAGCAATGCCTATGGGAAAATCTATTAAGTCAATAAGTTGTTATTGTATTTCAGTTCTTGTTAGAAATATTATTTCAATTTTGTTGTTGGACAATAAAATTTTTGGTATTATAATTAAGAACAATTGTTGTTCTATTTATAATAATAATGTTTTGTATAGAACTGGAATATTACTTAATAAATTTTGTATACTTGACTTACATGAAAATAATTTTACAAATTGAACAAACTAGTATAAGAAAAGGAGATGATCATTCAAAGAGTTGAATGTGTGTATTTGCTGAAATACAAGTGTGAATTATTTGAAAGGTTCAAAGAATTCAAAAGTGAAACAAATTGGCAAAGTATTAGAATTCTTTGATCGGATCAAGGAAGGAATACTTGTGCAATAAGTTTCTAGATCATCTCAAATGGTTTTCTCATAATGGACGCCTCTCGATACATAATAATTGATTGATGTATCTGAAAGGAAAAATTGTACCTATTTGAACATGGTGGGATCCATAATGATTTTACCGACATTCCAGTATCCTTCTAGGGTCATGTCCTAGAAATGGCTGCATATCTAAGAAAAAGGATACCTCAAAATCCAAATTTCAAGACTCCATAAAAGTTATGGATGTGGAGGATTCCTAATCTTAAGTATGTTAAGATAAGGGTTGTCCAACTTATGTGAAAAGGTTTCAAAGGATAAGCTTGGGACAAGATTTTATAAGTGTCGATTTGTGGGACATCCTAAAATAAGTTTAGGGTATACGTTCTATAATCCTACATAGCAAAAGGTGTTTATTATGAAACACACTACCTTCTAAGATAAAGGTGTTTATCATTAAAAGGGCTAGTGGGAGGATTATAGATCTTGAAGAGTTCATGATCCACAAAACACTATAAGTCAAATAAGAGGAACTCAGAGATGTACCTATTGTACCACAACCAATCGTAAAATCTGAATAGTACCAAAGATACCTAGGAGGTATGGATTCATCATGGATGATGATGATGAGGTACACATCATAGAAGATGATGATCCAAAGTTACATTCGATGAGGTAAGACTTCTAGTGTGTACAAAAGGGTCAGTGGGAGCGTAGTGAAATTTCTAGTATTATATGTTGATATACTACTTGATGAGGAATAACATACCAATGCTACAATCAGTAAAGATAAATTTGTCTAAAAATTCCTCCACGAATGATTTGGGAAGAGTATCTTAATTGGGGATAAAATCTATATAGATAGATTCAAGAGGATGCTCGACTTAACCCAAGGAATGTATATTCATTTGATGCTAAAGTCGTTTAGCATGGTAAACTCCAAGAGTTGTCTCATGTTGATGAGCTATGGAGTGTATCTCTTTAATAGTCCCCACGCACTCATCGAAAAGAGAGGTCGCATGAGTGACAATCATGTATGCAATGAAATGTACGAGACCCGATGTTGATCACCATATTATGGAGAAGTTCACTATGAGTCGTTGAAAACATCTTAAAGTGCTTAACCCAAGACTAAGGATGTGATCATATTCATGGTGGGTCTAAATTAAAACTAGAGGGCTTACAGAGACTCAAGTTTTTCGGGAGACCAAGATGACGTAAAAATCCATTTTAAGGTAAAGCGTTATCTTGAATAGTGGTGCGATTGAATTGAAAGGTTCCAAACAAAGAAAGAGTTCTTGGTTTAGTGATAAAGACAAAGTATATAGTCAGTAAATGAAGTCGCAAGTTGATTGTTTGGATGATAAGTTCATTACAGAACTAGGAATAGTTCCTAAGTCTCATCTTTGATCTACACATGTGTTGTGGCACTTTCATTTGATTATAAGAATCATTGAAAGATGGGAAATCACTATAGAGATGGTGGACTCTCAAGAACAACATTACATATCCATTAACTAAAGCTTATCCAACAGCAGGATAATCGTCACTTAGAGAAGAAGAGTATAAGATACAATGGCGATTGGCTTTAGTGCAAGTGGGAGATTGAAAGTAATATGCATACAAGCCAATCATGTTTGATGATAAAGCATATACTTTGTAACAATCTTATTCATTTATTAATAAAAGGTATTAATTTATTAAAGGCTTTGAATTATCTACATGATGTTTGTTTATAATATGTGATAAACCCATAGTTTTAAGCAATGCTTTTAGAATAATGATGATGATCATTCTAATGAGATCTAAATTCTTAGAAAGCTTAAAAACTAAAATAGTTCCCAATCATTGATTACTAAATTGGGGATTAGTGAATCCGATAGATTGGTACATACGTTGCTTGCTCATTAGATGAGGATGATTGATCTCATGATCATTTATGTGGAGACACTAAAGCAAGTATGTAGGTGCTTATTAGAGAATAAGTTCACTGAACGTGGCTCGCTAAGGAATACCTAATGGAGTTTTATTTGCTCACATCATAGAAATCCTCAGTAGTGATAGTAGTACAAGTGATCCTTGGACTTGAGATCATCATAGTATCTTGTGTATGATGAGTTATACTTTGACTTATTCCTTAAGACCCTTAGGGTATATCAAAGGGTATGCTTGGGTATAATAAGTTGTACATGGAGATAATGTATGATCAATAAAGAATCTACCACTTCTAATAAAAGAAGAGAATGTCCTATGTGATTCGATAAATGACAACCTAAAGTAGTCCTCGGCTAAAGGCGTAATGAAATTAGAAAGGAGTTTCTAATTTGCATTATTTGGAGTTGTGCATTTAAGGATCGAAATACATATAATTAAATAAAATAAGACTTGATGAATTCCATGCCTTATATTTAATTGGGACATCAGATGGTGGAAGGATTGAATTGTACGGTAGAATTATTTACTCAAAGGTTCTTTAATGATTAATGTTGAAATCTATATTATCTCGGAAAGTCGCTGATCGCTAGGGAGGCTTATCCCTATTATGGAATAAATTTTATTTATTTAAATAAATTAATTGTTTAATTTATTTATTTAAATAAGATTAGAATTGTTCTAATTGATTTATTCACAACCGGTTTAATATGGAGAACCTAAAGGGTCACACCATAAAAGGAAGAATAATTATTTAAGAAGTTAATGGCATAATCGTAATAATATAAAGTTATGTATATTTAATTTAATCTATGGTGATAGAATAAATTAAATAGCTTAATATTTATTATTTAATATTTTAGAAATATTAAATATAAATTAATAAGAGGAGTCTTATTAATATTATTACAATTATTATTATTTTAATTTCTAAAAGAGTTTAGGAATTAATTTAATATAAGTACTCTCATTTATTCCTAATTGGATTAGGAAGGAAAATTAATTAAAGGAGTTTAATTAATTATCCCTAATAAGATTAGGGAGCTTAATTAATTAAAAGAATTTAATTAATTAAATAAAACCTAATTCCTTAATTGTTAAGGTGGGTTGCCCACATCTATTAATAAGAGGAGTCTTATTATGGGTGTGGTGATTGTTGACTTTTTCAACATACGACATAATTCCAATTGTTGGGAGAGTACACCTTTTCTATAGAAATAGAAAAACTAGGGTTTAGCCAACCACCCATCTTCTTGAATTCTTATTTTTCCTTGGTGGATCACCTCTAGAGGCCAAACATATGGGTGGCTAACGTTGATCAAAGGAAGGAACAAAAACCCGGTGGATTCAAGATTGAACGCGAAAGGATTTGGAGGTGAACTTGTACCTGAGGAAGCTCGATCTTCAAGGGTATGATTTATTCTTTATCTTTTTGTTTAATTAATAATTGTGCATAAAGGGTGATCCGGGAATATGGTTTGTAAAAAATTTTAAACTCTGATTTTACACGCTTCCGCTTAATTTTTACAATTTGATTGCGTTCAAGAATATTACAAACCTAACACAATTCCCATATCAGCAGCCAGCCCCAATGCCAAGGTTTCCACCCAGTGATTCAGATGACGAACAATAGCCGCAACCACCCCAAGCTTAGGCGATTACAGGGAAGTCCTCACACATTTATTATTTTATCTTTACAATGAGGACATTGTAATTTTCATGATTGGGGGAGTTAGTTTAATTTTAGTTTAATTTTTATGTTGCATGTTTAATTTTATTAGTTATATTTGCATATGTTAGTTCATGTTTAGTTTTAGAACTATTAAATGTTTGCATTCATGTAGTGATTTAGTTGCATAATAGCTTAGGTTTGTAAATAGTTTTATTAATTGTCAAACATGTTATGTTCATGTTTATCGCATAGATATATTTTTTTTACTTAAGTCTTATGTTATCTAGCATATGTCCAGCGGTTTTGATTTAGTCATTTTATTTTGGCTAATGAAGAGATTGGGATTAAGTAGACAAGTACAGTACCGAACATTAGAACTATGATGTAATTTTTTGTTATGAATTGGATCGTGTGCTTGTTTGAAACTGGTATAATAAGGTTATCACGTTAATAACATCTATGCAAACGAATTTAGTTCAAATTGATACATAAGGAATCTCTAAAGGATAATGATAGTTTAAAGGAAAGAATGACAAGGATAGGCAGTGAAGGAAAAGAATTAGGCAAGAACCTAAGTTTGGGTGAAAAAGTGGGGTATATAAGCTTTCTATATCTAAAAAGGGGAACCTTCCCGAGATGAATAGTTGAATCTTGTGGTGGGTCGAGAAGGAGCGTAAAATGCACTCCCCATAAACACAGGTGTGAGATGGAGCATAAAACGCACTCACTATCTAACAAAAATAAAAATAAAATAAAAATAAAAATAAAAAATACAGGAAATAAGAGCAAAAAGCCCCTATGATTGAAAAATAAAGCATAAGTACCCTATTTAGACCCTTAATAGTGGTATTGTTTGATTTTAGTTGGATCATATATGCTTTTGAAATTCTTGAGTTTACACTGTATGAGGCCTTTTAAGAGACTTTTTATGTATTCAATTTGAATCTACATTAGTTAGCATGGGTGTTGAGCACACACACACTATACCACTAATAACGATTTAAGATTCGAGGATTGATAAGGAATTATTTATGGGTTTTGATAAGAAGTGTTGTCGGGTTTACTTGATTTCTTTGAGGTCGGAGGAATAAATTTGATTCCATGATTACTGTTGAATTCATAGGCATATAAATTACATACATTACATCTTATTGCATTGCATTGTGTATCATGTTTGTTTTGATTCGTGCTTGAGGACTAGCACGGTTTAAGTTTTGGGGATTTTGATAAGTGGGTATTATACCTACTTATCGCCTTCTAATTCGAGATTAAACGGTGTTAATTTTTTGTTTTTATGTTTCATTTTTACTTGTTTAGTGTTGTTTTGTGTTTAGGTGTAATGCCCCTTAAATCCGGTCTATTTTCACAACCGGATTTCGTATGCCACGATCACATCTCCTTCCAAACATACATCATTATATAGCTAAATATAACAACATACATCCTCAAATCCCATGTTCTAAAACCATAAAACCTCTTTCATTACAAATAATGATAATTACATTATTCTTTACATTATGTACAAGTGACTTTTATCAGCCACGAAGGATACATAATCGTTTTTTAAACTATTCTATATTTTAATTCTATCATTCTATATTATATGTCTTCCCTTGATCTTCATGATCATTCATATAATGAATGATACTTCTACCCTTCTGGATACCGATTAAACTCTCGGGACATTACATTCACCCCTTCTTCTAAGAATTTTGTCCTCGAAATTTTTTTACTTACTAATATTCATTCATTCCATTTATCAAAATAGATTTTATGTTAATATCTATTTATTCATCAGGTTCTACAACAAAATTCATTTTCTAAGGATCTTTCCGAGATCATCATATTCCTCACCTCTTCCTCTTCTAAAAGTTTCACATTTCCCTTCTTTCTAGAATTTCATTTCTTTCTTTAAATTATTATGTTTTGATTAATTTTCTCATCCTTCCCACTTTCACCTTTTAAAATAATAAGAATCTTCCATAATTGCTCAATAATTGGGAAGTGATATGAATAACAGGAATTTAATAGATTCCAAATCATGCTGACGGGTCATAAGACCGTGAACTACGTCCCTAGGTTATCAAGTATCTCGACATGAACCTTTAACAGTCATAAGACTATACGGACCTTGAACTCTTTTCCATGTTTTACAGTGCATCACCACTATAAACCGTCTTTAAAAGAATGTTTAGCAATCCCACAGTCTGAAAACACTCTCTGCAAGTACTCTAGGTGATCAGCCTATTGTACCCCTACGTCGTGCACAACGTAATACATCTTAACATCGTAACGACTATATGCATTACTTTCAAAACAATTGTCTTCGATAACATGTCCCCTTCTTACAGGGTTGTTCACCTCAGCTTTTCAACATCTAAATCCGCACCAAAACAATTCGGTTTGGCATAACTTCTCAAGAAACGCTTGAATTTCATGAACATTTTTCAATATTAATCTAGCTGAATTAAATCACACAGACTTATACAACAATTCGGACATCAATCGAAATATACATATACATATACATATATATATATATATATTCTCATATCTTAAAGAAAGCTCAAAAATCTTTTTATGGTGTCATGATTATGACGTTGTCATACTACATCTCACTATAGTAGGCTGCCGATCATATGATCACATCCAACATTTGGTTTCATTGCATTGATGACTCCATCGTTTATCATATCACCCGATACATATAATTAAAATATATTTTGAAAATTTTAAAATCATCATTTTTTTATCTAGCCGAAACAAACAGCATAAATACGCGAATAATAACACTATTTTAAAAATTCTTTGTTTCACTAGTGTGATCTAACATTTTTCAAAAATAAAAGTATAACCATCTGCACAAGACGAAGTCAATAAATTTCAAAAATTTTATACAATTCAATTACCGACTTTGATTAGTTAATAATACGTCTAACTTCTGATTTTACATCATTATTCGATGTTAAACTCAATAATATGCAGAATAATTTAAACTTTTCTATGTTCTTACTTTAATTCCCTGAATCAAAACCTTTATCATCTACATGTCTTTGAATCATATATAATCCATGATTCATTTCATCACAGATACTTGATAGGTACCACACCCTATTTGTAAATCTGGAAGAGTCCAAAGATACCTGATAGGTATGGACTTGTCATAGAGGATGACAATGAGGTATGCATCATAGCTGATGATGATCCATTGAATTACGAATAGGCTATGAGTAATAAAGACTCAGAGAAGTGGCAAGAAGCCATGAAATCTGAGATGGGCTCCATGTATAAAAACCATGTATGGACTTTGGTTTCACCACCAGAAGGCATTAAGCATATTAGGTGTAAATGGGTCTTTAAAAGAAAGGCTAGAGCAGATGGTAAGGTAGAGACCTATAATGCCCAACTGGTCGCAAAAGGTTTCAAACAAAGACAAGGAGTTGACTATGACGAAACCTTCTCGCTAGTAGCAATGCTCAAGTCCATTCAAATTTTGCTTGTGATTGCAGCTTACCATGACTATGAAATCTGGCAGATGGACGTGAAATTGACCTTCCTCAATCGAAAACTTGAGGAGGATGTGTATATGACACAGCTAGAGGGATTTGTTTCAAAGGTTGGAATAAATCAAGTGTGTAAGCTACAACGATCCATTTATAGATTGAAGCAAGCTTCTCGTAGGTGGAACATTCGTTTTGATGAAACACTCAAAGAGTTTGATTTTATCAAAAATGAGGATGAACCATGTGTGTACAAGAAGGTTAGTGCGAGCGCTGTTTCATTCCTCGTATTATATGTTGATGATATATTACTGATAGGGAATGATATTCCTATGCTACAATCAATTAAAATCTGGTTATCTAGACACTTCTCTATGAAGGGCTTAGGAGAAGCATCCTATATTTTGGGGATAAAGATCTATAGAGATAGATCTAAAAGGATGTTTGGCTTGTCAGGAACGTACACTAACTCGATGCTAAAGAGGTTTAGCATGGAAGATTCCCAAAGTGGTCTCATGACGATGAGCCATGGAATACATCTCTCCAAGAAACAAGCCCCAAAGACACGTGAGGAGAGAGACCGTATAAGTAAGATTCCTTATGCTTCCACAATAGGATCTATCATGTACGGTATGATATGTCCTAGACCAGATGTCGCTCATGCACTTAGTGTAACATGCAGATATAAGTTGAATCTAGGAGAAGAATACTGGAAGGCAGTGAAAAGTATCCTAAAGTACTTAAGAAGAACTAATGATGTATATCTTGTCTACGGTGGGTCTGAATTAAAACTAGAGGGATTCATAGACTCTAGCTTTCAAATGGACCAAGATGACAGTAAATCCGTTTCGGGGTATGTGTTTACCTTAAACGGTGGCGCAGTGAGTTGGAAGAGTTCCAAACAGCAAACAATTGTTGATTTAGTGACAGAGGCAGAGTACATAGCTGCAAGTGAAGCTGTAAATGAAGCTGGTTGGATGAAGAAATTCATTACCAAACTTGGTGTGGTTCCTAGCATTATAGGACCAATACCTTTATTCTGTGACAACACCGGAGCTGTTGTGCAGGCTAAGGAACCCAGGTCTCATCAGAAATCCAAACACGTGTTGCGGTGGTTTCATTTGATCAGAGAGATCATTGAAAGAGGAGACGTCACCCTAGAGTGTGTGGCTCTCAAGATAAAATTACAGATCCATTTACTAAAACGTTAAAACAACTGTAGTTCAATCGTCACTTACAGAAGTTGGGTATGAGATACCACGACGATTGACTTTAGTGTAAGTGGGAGATTGAAAGTAGTATGCATACAAGTCAATTATGTATGATGATAAAACATATACTTTGTAATCAATCTTATTTATTTATTAATAAAAGAATTATTTATTAAAGGCATTTAATTATCTACATGGTGTTGTTTTAATAATATGTGATAAACACAGAGTTTTAAGCAATTCTTTTAGAATCCTAATGAGATCATGCTAATGAGATCTAAATTCTTAGATAGATTAAAACTAAAATGTTCCCAATCAATGGATTACTAAAAAGGGTATTAGTTAATCCGAATAGATTGGAACGTACATTGCTTGCTCATTGGATGAGGATGATTAATCTCATGATCATTTGTGTGGAGACACTAAAGCAAGTATGTAGGTGCTTATTAGAGAATAAGTTCACTGAACGTGACTCGCTAGGGAATACCTAATGGAGTTTTACTTACCTGTCAATAGGAATTCATGTAGTGATAGTAGTACAAATGATCCTTAGACCTGAGTTCATCATAGTATCTTATATATAATGAATTACACTTTGACTTATTCCTTAAGACTCTTAGAGTATATCAAAGGGTATACTTGAGCGTAATAAGTTATATATAAAGATAATGAATGATCAATAAAGAATCTACCACTTCTAGTAAAAGAAGAAAAATGTACTATGTGATTCGATAAATGACAACCCAGGAATCCTTGGCCACCTAAATGAAATTAGAAAGTAGTTTCTAATTTGCATTCATTAAGAGTTGTGCATTTAGGAATCGAAATACATGTAATTAAATAAAATAAGACTTGATAGTAATCCATGTTTTATATTTAATTGGGATATTGTATGGTGGAAGGATTGAATTGTACGCTAACTATTAACTCAAAGGTTCTTTTATGATTAATGTTCAAATCTATATTATCTAGAAAGTCGTTGATTGCTAGGGAGAATTATCCCTATTGTAGAATAAATATTATTTATTTAAATAAATTAATCGTTTAATTTATTTATTTAAATAAGATTAGAATTGTTCTAATTGATTTATTCATAACCGATTTAATATGGAGAACCTAAAGAGTCACACCATAAAAGGAAGAATAATTATTTAAGAAGTTAATGGTGTAATCGAAATAATATAGTTAAGTATATTTAATTTAATCTATGGCGATAGAATAAATTAAATAGCTTAATATTTATTATTTAATATTTTAGAAATATTAAATATAAATTAATAAGAGGAGTCTTATTAATATTATTACAATTATTATTATTTTAATTTCTAAAAGAGTTTAGGAATTAATTTAATATGAGTACTTTCTATTTATTCCTAATAGGATTAGGAGGGAAAATTAGTTAAAGGAGTTTGATTAGTTATCCCTAATAAGATTAGGGAGCTCATTTAATTAAAAGAGTTTAATTAAATAAAAAATATCTTATTTTAATAGGGTTACCTGATATCTTTATAAGAGGAGTCTTATATCAGATATCATAGAAATATACGTAATTCCAAGTTGTTGGAGAATACGCCCGCTTTTTCTATAGAGATAGAAAAAACTATGGTTTGAGCCAACACACCCTTCTTCTTGAAAATTCTTCTTCCTTGGTGGATCACCTCTAGAGGACATACACTTGGGTGGCTAACATTGATCGAAGGAAGGAATCTACCGGGAGATTCAAGGAGATTGCGGAGAACTAGGAGGTGAACTCGTACCCGAGGAAGCTCGTATCTACAAGGGTATGATTCCATAACTTCTTGTTCTTCGTTTTAATTAATAATATGTATAAAGGATTATCTGGGTAATTGGTTTGTTTAAAATTTTAAAATCTAATTTTATTTTGCTTTCGCTAATTTTGCAATTTGATTGCTACTTTGATTTTCACAAAATCTTACACTTGCCACCTTGCGTTGCATACATACATTGTATCTAATTATAAGGATTAAAGAGAGAGAATGTTACCAAAATTTTTCATTTTACTATCTAACACTTAATATACTTTTCTCTCACCCAAATATCCAAAAATACTAAGTTTCTCTGTCCCTAAAAGACCCCCTAGAACACCAATATCAGTGGAGAAAGAACAAGGATCAAAACTTGGAACTAGAAGGTAAAACCCTAACTTGAGTTTGATCTTACATGATAAGGTAAAATATGTGTTTATGTGTTTAGAAACATGCTAAAGGATGTTTTATGATGATCTATGATGATCTAACATAGATCTATAGCTTATATATATATATATATATATATATATATATATATATATATATATATTTATATATATAAACTGTTGTCAAACTCTGTCTGATGAGCCTGGATTTAACATTTGGTGCGTTTAATTGCTTGTATATATATATTTATATATATATAAGAAGTAAAGCAGTATATATACATATACATATATATATATAAAAGTAGTGCGTTCGGTGCATTTACTACTTATATATAAATATATATATATATTTACGATTAAATCTCCGCTTTTGAGTTTACTTAAGTGGCGCTTCATCGCTTTTATAGCTTTATTTACATTTCGTCCTGCCTAGAGTTCACTTCGTGGCAGTTGATAGCTTTTAGAGCTTTATTTACATTCAAGTCCCGCCTGGAGTTTATTCCGTGGCGGTTGATAGCATTTACTGCTTTATTTACATTTCAGATCCCCCATGGAGTTGCTTTGTGGTGGCCGATCATGTACATATATATATATATATATACTTACCGCTTTTATATATATATATATATACGCCATCGCTTTCCATACAAATTGCGATTATCATGTGAGCCTAGAATCATGTGATCACAGATTCACCTCATCAATCTAGATTCGCCCTCCGTGATGGACTTTTTTCCAGGTTATAAGCGACTTGTACATTATTTACGATGTCTCAATTCCTCGGATGGTTGTCATGCCCATAAGGATTTCTTTTAAGATCATCAGATATTATTTTCTCGCAGATGCCTCACATCTCAAAAATAAAGCAAACAAGTTTAACATTTAATAATAAAATGGAAGTATCAAAGGCCTCAATTACTATTGAGCACGGGGTTTGAAAAACCTATTTTACAAAACTTCATTGCTATATCTTAGTTAAAACTGATTTTTTCTATAAATTTAAACCTTGTGTATATAGGTGCAAACGAGGCATCGCACTACTTCGAAATAATTGAACATTGATCCACACACTGATACCGCTTTAAACGCTAGACACGAGGATGATTGTGCGGTATTCAGTTTGGCCCGGGGGTGAGTCGCACCCTAGAAGAGTCGGGTTTATATTTCCACCAGCCTCGGAAGATGAAGCTAAAGCTAAAGACACCTTGAAGGACGACGAGTATCCGGGTGATGAGACGATGCAAGAGAAAAGACCTGAGGTAATACCACAACCCGATGCTACATTTACTCCTTAATTCTAGAACATTAAAAAACAAGTGGATGAGTACAACAAAAAAGCACGGAGACAGATGTGGCGACTCGTGGCGAGGCAGGACCATATATTCGAGGCCATGAATATGTACTTCACCTCGTTGAACGCGATGCTCCAGAGTTTCAACCCTAATGCACAATTCCCATATCAGCAGCCAGCCCCAATGCCAAGGTTTCCACCTAGTGATTCAGATGACGAACAATAGCCGCAACCACCTCAAGCTTAGGCGATTACAGGAAACTCCTCACACATTTATTATTTTATCTTTACAATGAGGACATTGTAATTTTCATGATTGGGGGAGTTAATTTAATTTTAGTTTAATTTTCATGTTGCATGTTTAATTTTATTAGTTATATTTGCATATGTTAGTTCATGTTTAGTTTTAGGACTATTAAATGTTTGCATTCATGTAGTGATTTAGTTGCATAATAGCTTAGGTTTGTAAATAGTTTAATTAATTTCAAATATGTTATGTTCGTGTTTATCGCATATATATATATATATATATATATATTTTTACTTAAGTCTTATGTTATCTAGCATATGTCCAGTGGTTTTGATTTAGTCATTTTATTTTGGCCAATGATGAGATTGGGATTAAGTAGACAAGTACAGTACCGAACATTAGAACTATGATGTAATTTTTTGTTATGAATTGGATCGTGTGCATGTTTGAAACTGGTATAATAAGGTTCTCATGTTAATAAGATCTATGCAAACGGATTTAGTTCAAATTAATACATAAGGAATCTCTAAAGGATAATGATAGTTTAAAGGAAAGAATGACAAGGATAGGCATTGAAGGCAAAGAATTAGGCAAGAACCTAAGTTTGGGTGAAAAAGTGGGGTATATAAGCTTTCTAGATCTAAAAAGGGGAACCTTCCCGAGATGAATAGTTGAATCTTGTGGTGGGTCGAGAAAGAGCATAAAATGCACTCCCCATAAACACAGGTATGAGATGGAGCGTAAAACGCACTCACTATCTAAAAAAATAAAAATAAAAATAAAAAATACAGGAAATAAGAGCAAAAAGCCCCTATGATTAAAAAATAAAGCATAAGTACCCTATTTAGACCCTTAATAGTGGTATTGTTTGATTTTAGTTAGATCATGTCTACTTTTGAAATTCTTGAGTTTACACTGTATGAGGCCTTTTAAGAGACTTTTTTATGTATTAAATTTGAATCTACATTAGTTAGCATGGGTGTTGAGCAAACACAAACTATACCACTAATAACGGTTTAAGATTCGAGGATTGATAAGGAATTATTGATGGGTTTTGATAAGAAGTGTTGTCGTGTTTACTTGATTTCTCTGAGGTCGGAGGAATAAATTTGATTCTATGATTACTGCTGAATTCATAGGCATATAAATTACATACATTACATCTTATTGCATTGCATTGTGTAGCATGTTTGTTTTAATTCGTGCTTGAGGACTAGCACGGTTTAAGTTTGGGGGATTTTGATAAGTGGGTATTATACCTACTTATCGGCTTCTAATTCGAGATTAAACGGTGTTAATTTTTTGTTTTTATGTTTCATTTTTACTTGTTTAGTGTTGTTTTGTGTTTAGGTGTAATGCCCCGGAAATCTGGTTTATTTTCACAACCGAATTCCGTATGCCACGATCCCATCTCCTTCCAAACATACATCATTATATAGCTAAATATAACAACATACATCATCAAATCCCAAGTTCTAAAACCTTAAAACCTCTTTCATTACAAATAATGATAATTACATTATTCTTTACATCGTGTACAAGTGACTTTTATCCGCCACCAAGGATACATAATCGTTCATTAAACTATTCTATATTTTAATTCTATCATTCTATATTACAAGTCTTCCCTTGATCTTCACGATCATTCATACAAAGAATGATACTTCTTCCCTTCTGGATACCGATTAAACACTCGGGACATTACATTCACCCCTTCTTCTAAGAATTTTGTCCTTGAAATTTTTTGACTTACTAATATTCATTCATTCCATTTATCAAAATAGATTTTATGTTAATATCTATTTATTCATTAGGTTCTACAACCAAATTCATTTTCTAAGGATCTTTCCAAGATCATCATTTTCCTCACCTCTTCCTCTTCTAAAAGTTTCACATTTCCCTTCTTTCTAGAATTTCATTTCTTTCTTTAAATTATTATGTTTTGATTAATTTTCTCATCCTGCCCACTTTCACCTTTTAAAATAATAAGAATCTTCCATAATTGCTCAATAATTGGGAAGTGATATGAATAACAGGAATTTCAAATATTCCAAATCATGCTGACGGGTCATAAGACCGTGAACTATGTCCCTAGGTTATCAAGTATCTCGACATGAACCTTTAACAGTCATAAGACTATACGGACCTTGAACTCTTTTCCATGTTTTACAGTGCATCACCACTTTAAATCGTCTTTAAAAGAATGTTTAGCAATCCCACAGACTTAAAACACTCTCTGCAAGTACTCTAGGTGATCAGCCTATTGTACCCCTACGTCGTGCACAACGTAATACATCATAACATCGTAACGACTATATGCATTACTTTAAAAATCATTGTCTCCGATAACATGTCCCCTTTTTACAGGGTTGTTCACCTCAGCTTTTCAACATCTGAATCCGCACCAAAACAATTCGGTTTGGCATAAATTCTCAAGAAACACTTGAATTTCATGAATATTTTTCAATATTCATCTAGCTGAATCAAATCGCACAGACTTATACAATAATTCAGACATCAATCGTAATATAAATATACATATATATATATATATATATATATATATATATTCTCATATCTTAAAGAAATCTCAAAAATCTTTTTATGGCATCATGATTATGACATTGTCATACTACATCTCACCATAGTGGGTTGACGATCATATGATCACATACAACACTAGGTTTCATTGCATTGATGACTCCATCATTTATCATATCACCCGATACATATAATTAAAATATATTATGAAAATTTTAAAATCATCATTTTTTTATCTAGCCGAAACAAACAGCATAAATACGCGAATAATAACACTATTTTAAAAATTCTTTGTTTCACTAGTGTGATCTAACATTTTTCAAAAATTAAAAGTATAACCATCGACACGAAGTCAATAAATTTCAAAAATTTCATACAATTCAATTACCGACTTCGGTCGTTAATAATACGTCTAACTTCTGATTTTACATCATTATTCGATGTTAAACTCAATAATATGTAGAATAATTTAAAATTTTCTATCTTCTTACTTTAATTCCCTAAATCAAAACCTTTATCATCTACATGTCTTTGAATCATATATAATCCATGATTCATTTCATCACAGATACTTGATAGGTACCACACCCTATTCGTAAATCTGGAAGAGTCCAAAGATACCTAATAGGTATGGACTTGTCATAGGGGATGACGATGAGGTACGCATCATAGCTAATGATGATCCATTTAATTATGAATTGGATATGAGTAATAAAGACTCAGAGAAGTGGCAAGAAGCCATTAAATCTGAGATGGGCTCCATGTATGAAAACCATATATGGACTTTGGTTTCACCACCTGAAGGCATTAAGCATATTAGGTGTAAATGGGTCTTTAAAAGAAAGACTAGAGCAGATGGCAAGGTAGAGACCTATAAGGCCCGACTGGTCGTAAAAGGTTTCAAACAAAGACAAGGAGTTGACTATGACGAAACCTTCTCACTAGTAGCAATGCTCAAGTCCATTCAAATTTTGCTTGCGATTGCAGCTTACCATGACTATGAAATCTAGCAGATGGACGTGAAAACGACCTTCCTCAATGGGAAACTTGAGGAGGATGTTTATATGACACAACTAGAGGGATTTGTTTCAAAGGTTGGAACAAATCAAGTGTGTAAGCTACAACGATCCATTTATAAATTGAAGCAAGCTTCGCGTAGGTGGAACATTCGTTTTGATGAAACACTCAAAGAGTTTGATTTTATCAAAAATGAGGATGAACCATGTGTGTACAAGAAGGTTAGTGGGAGCGCTGTTTCATTCCTCGTATTATATGTTGATGATATATTACTGATAGGGAATGATATTCCTATGCTACAATCAATTAAAATTTGGTTATCTAGACACTTCTCCATGAAGGACTTAGGAGAAACATCCTATATTTTGGGTATAAAGATCTATAGAGATAGATCTAAAAGGATGCTTGGCTTGTCCCAAGGAACGTACACTAACTCGATGCTAAAGAGGTTTAGCATGGAAGATTCCCAAAGTGGTCTCATGACGATGAGCCATGGAATACATCTCTCTAAGAAACAGGCCCCAAAGACACGTGAGGAGAGAGACCGTATAAGTAAGATTCCTTATGCTTCAGCAATAGGATCTATCATGTACGGTATGATATGTACTAGACCAGATGTCGCTCATGCACTTAGTGTAACAAGCGATATCAATCGAATCCAGAGAAGAATCTCGAAAGGCGTTAGAAAAGTATCCTAAAGTACTTAAGAAGAACTAATGATGTATTTCTTGTCTACGGTGGGTCTGAATTGAAACTAGAGGGATTCATAGACTCTAGCTTTCAAACGGACCTGTTGCGCAGGCTAAGCAACACAGGTCTCATCAAAAATCCAAACACGTGTTGCGGTGGTTTCATTTGATCAGTGAGATCATTGAAAAAGGAGACGTCACCCTAGAGCGTGTGGACTCTCAAGATAATATTGCAGATCCATTTAATAAAACGTTAAAACAACAGCAGTTCGATCGTCACTTAGAGAAGATGGGTATGAGATACCACGGCGATTGACTTTAGTGCAAGTGGGAGATTGAAAGTAGTATGCATACAAGATAATCATGTATGATGATAAAATATATACTTTGTAATCAATCTTATTTATTTATTAATAAAAGAATTATTTATTAAAGGCATTTAATTATCTACATGGTGTTGTTTTAATAATATGTGATAAACACAGAGTTTTAAGCAATGCTTTTAGAATCCTGATGAGATCATGCTAATGAGATCTAAATTTTTAGATAGCTTAAAACTAAAATGTTCCCAATCAATGGATTACTAAAAAGGAGATTAGTTAATCCGAATAGATTGGTACGTACATTGCTTGCTCATTGGATGAGGATGATTGATCTCATGATCATTTGTGTGGAGACACTAAAGCAAGTATGTATGTGCTTATTAGAGAATAAGTTCACTGAACGTGACTCGCTAAGGAATACCTAATAGAGTTTTACTTGCCTGTCAATAGGAATTCATGTAGTGATAGTAGTACAAATGATCCTTAGACTTGATATCATCATAGTATCTTATATATAATAAATTACACTTTGACTTATTCCTTAAGACTCTTAGAGTATATCAGAGGGTATGCTTGAGTGTAATAAGTTATATATGAAGATAATGAATGATCAATAAAGAATCTACCACTTCTAGTAAAAGAAGAAAAATGTACTATGTGATTCGGTAAATGACAACTCGGGAATCCTTGGCCACTTAAATGAAATTAGAAAGTAGTTTCTAATTTACATTCATTAAGAGTTGTGCATTTAGGAATCGAAATACATGTAATTAAATAAAATAAGACTTTATAGTAATTCATGTCTTATATTTAATTGGGATATTGTATGGTGGAAGGATTGAATTGTACGGTAACTATTAAATCAAAGGTTCTTTTATGATTAATGTTCAAATTTATATTATCTAGAAAGTCGTTGATCGCTAGGGAGAATTGTCCCTATTGTAGAATAAATATTATTTATTTAAATAAATTAATCGTTTAATTAATTTATTTAAATAAGATTAGAATTGTTCTAATTGATTTATTCATAACCGGTTTAATATGGAGAACCTAAAGAGTCACACCATAAAAGGAAGAATAATTATTTAAGAAGTTAATGGTGTAATCGAAATAATATGTTAAGTATTTTTAATTTAATCTATGATTTATATAATAAATTAAATAGCTTAATATTTATTATTTAATATTTTAGAAATATTAAATATAAATTAATAAGAGGAGTCTTATTAATATTATTACAATTATTATTATTTTAATTTCTAAAAGAGTTTAGGAATTAATTTAATATGAGTACTCACATTTATTCCTAATAGGATTAGGAGGGAAAATTAGTTAAAGGAGTTTGATTAGTTATCCCTAATAAAATCAGGGAGCCCATTTAATTAAAAGAGTTTAATTAAATAAATAATACCTTATTTTAATAGGATTACCTGATATCTTTATAAGAGGAGTCTTATATCAGATATCGTAGAAATATATGAAATTCCAAGTTGTTGGAGAATACGCCCGCTTTTTCTATAGAGATAGGAAAAACTATGGTTTGAGCCAACACACCCTTCTTCTTGAAAATTCTTCTTCCTTGGTGGATCACCTCTAGAGGCCATACACTTGGGTGGCTAACATTGATCGAATGAAGGAATCTACCGGGAGATTCAAGGAGATTGCGGAGAACTAGGAGGTGAAGTCGTACCTGAGGAAGCTCGTATCTACAAGGGTATGATTCCATAACTTTTTGTTCTTCATTTTAATTAATAATATACATAAAGGATGATCCGAGTAATTGGTTTGTTTAAAATTTTAAAATCTAATTTTATTTTGTTTTCGCTAATTTTGCAATTTGATTTCTACTTTGATTTTCACAAAACCTTACACTTGCCACCTTGCGTTGCATACATCTATTGTATCTAATTATAAGGATTAAAGAGAGAGAATGTTACCAAAGTTGTTCATTTTACTATCTAACACTTAACCTACTTTTCTCTCACCCAAACATTCGAAAATACTATGTTTCTCAGTCCCTAAAACACCCCCTAGAACACCAATATCAGTGGAGAAAGAATAAGGATCAAAGCTTAGAACTAGAAGGTAAAACCCTAACTTGAGTTTGATCTTACATGATAAGGTAAAATATGTGTTTATGTGTTTAGAAACATGCTAAAGGATGTTTTATGATGATCTATGATGATCTAACATAGATCTATAGCTTATATATATATAGATATTTATATATAAAAACTGTTGTCAAACTCTGTCTGATGAGCCTGGATGGACTTTTTCCCGTGATGGACTTTTTCCAACTGTAAGCAGCTTGTACATTATTTATAGTGTCTGAATTCCATTGGATGGTTGTCATGCCCATAAGGAGTTCGGCACTGCTGTATATTATTTTCTCACAGATGCCTCACATCTCGAAAATAAAAGCAAACAAGCTGAACATTTAATAATAAAATGGAAGTATCAAAGGCCTCAATTACTATTGAGCACGGGGTTTGAAAAATCTATTTTACAAAACTTCGTTGCTATATCTTTGTTAAAACTGAATTTTTCTATAAATTCAAACCTTGTGTATATAGGTGCGAACGAGGCATCGCACTACTTTGAAATAATTGCACATTGATCCACACACACACACACACATTCATATAAAAGTTTCTTTGAGAAGTGTCGGTCACCGTGGCAACACGGATGTCGGGGGGTGCCTAACACCTTCCTCTCCATAACCCAAGCCCCTCAACCCTAAATGAATCTTCGTTTCATGTAATTCGCTTAGTAGTGTCACATCATCGGGTCAATGTGCAAACCTTTTCGGTTGCGTTAGTGCAACCAAGCTTAAATACATCAATGGCGACTCTTAAAGTCAAATCGTCGACATTATACATGTCGGACCTTTTTCCCTTGTTTTTTCAAACAAATCTCACATTAACATGAGAACACCAAAGAACAAGTAACGAAAAGGGACACTAAAAAATCCCGACGTTGACACAACCCTTACGAGTATTGAAAGAAAATAACTCACTTCATGAATACGAAAGAATAATACCCCTTACCTTAGAAATAGCAGACTAAAATAGCAGACTTCGCTTCTTCTTTCTCTCTATAATAATTGCTCTATAGCTTTAGTGAATTGGTGAGAAATGAAGGAAGAATGAGCTTCTGTTTATAGGAAAATATAGCAGACTTGGTCGTTCTACTGAAAGAATTGCACCAGTTTACTCAGGTTACAAAGGTACCTATACATATAGAATCCTCTACACAAGGAGGAGTTCATGGTCTGGAAAAAACAATTCCAGAACCTCAGTTGGATACGACCAACAAAGCCCCTGAAAACACCCATCTCAAAGGAGATCCAAACACCGGTGATATCAAGAAGAATGTCCTTCAAATGGAGGAAACTATCCATCTTCTCAAAGGGATTGGAACACATGGTAGTGTTTTATATACAGACCTTTGCATATTTCCTGGTGTTCATTATCCATAGAAATTCAAAACCCCTGATTTTAAAAAATATGACGGATTAGGGGATCCTTATACCCATTTAAAGGTATTCATTGGAGAACTTTGATCTTACGCAGAAAATGAAAAGCTCAAAATGCAGCTGTTTTAGAAAAGTCTGACTGGAGAAGCCCGTTCATGGTATACTAGATTAGACGACTCAAAGATCCATAGTTGGGAAGAGCTGGCTCAAGCCTTCCTCACTAAATATAGTTTTCATTTAGAGAGTATGCTCATAGTTGGAGGCGTCTTGCTACTCAAGTTATTCCTTCCATGACAGAATCAGAAATGGTCATGACTTTCATAGATGTACAGGAAGCTCCTTTCTATGAAAGAGTTCTAGCTAGTATTGGCAAACCATTTTCTAAAATGATCAAGCACGGAGAAATGGCTGAGATGGGATTGGAGTCTGGAAAAATTCCAGACCTAGCCGCTCTTAAAGTTGTTGCTGAACACATCTAGTCCGGATCTTATGGAAACAATCCCTGGAGGGTCCATAAAAAGAAAGAGGAGGATGTTTCCTTGATACTACAAGGATAGAAAGGTAGTCAAAGCATGCCTATACAAAGGAGAAACTATTCCCCTTTTTAAGCATAATCTTCAAACCCTCCATTGTCTAAAGGTGGAGATGCAAAGCGACCTCGGACGTTCACACCCTTAGGGGACTCGCTGGAGAATATTCTTGCTCTTCTGACTACTCAGAAGAAAATTACACATCCTCTTCCACCAGCCAACCCAAATGGGAGGGGTTTTAATGCTGCTCGGAAGTGTGCTTATCATGTCGGAGCACCTGGACATGATACTCAAGATTGTTGGGCCTTGAAACACAAGATCTAAGATTTAATAGACAACAGTGAGATCGTAGTCACAAAAGCATATCAACCTCATGTGCAAGACAACCCTCTTACTCAACACAAAGAAGAAGAGGTCAACATGATCAGTTGGGGCACTGGGCAAAGTTCCAATTTTAATGGCGAGCCATCTCAGACCATCAAAGATGGTGTTAACAGATGGGATTATGCAAAGTTCTAGTGTACTATGGAACAAAAGATGAAAGCTCTTTGCAAACAAATTGAGCAATTGGCTGAACTGGTGACCCATCAACATCAAATCACACGCCAATTAATCAGGCAGGAGCATGCCTATCTCCTTCCATTAGTTATGAATGCTCCACCATCACCTTCAAAAAGTGAAGCTATCGAGGATAAGGTTATAAAGAGAGAAAATACTAAAGCCCGTCTGGATTTTGCCAATCAAAGGGAATTTACCTATCTCAGCCAATCTATGGAGGAGATATTGCAAATGTTGATCAATGAAGGAAGAATTACCTTCCTTCTACATCCAATCAATCCCCGCTCCAGACGGTTCAATCCTGATGAAGTGTGTCAATATCATTCACACTCTCGCGGTCACAACACAGAAAAATGCTGGGCACACCGCCATCTCATTCAGAATCTTATTGATAACGGTGTCCTGTAAATCGCAGATGATTACACTATACAACTCAAGAGTGGGAATGCATGTCCTACCAAATGGAAGGAATCAATAGCAGTTATATCCGAAGTGGATGATGAGATTGTTAAAGTATTTCCTATACAACCAATTCAACTCAAAGGAGCTGACAATCCTTTAAAAGTGGTCGCACCTGAGCCAATTCCTTTACCCTTCAGACAACAACATCCTGTTTTTAGCTTGCACAAAGTTCCATGGAATTATGGAGAAGCTGAAGGATCTACGTCTCATACTACTGCTACAGTGTCAAAGGATAATCCACTGTATCTTCCTCAATGGGTTATGATGCCTACTTGCAAGGCAAAGGGGAAGATTCCCATGGAGAAGATTAAAAAATTCCTCCGCACTATGGGCCACAATGAAGCCAATGTGGTTTTAAGCTTACGACAAGCTCCACACCAGATATCTATATTGGATTTGGTTTTCTCTTTCGAAGATCATCGGAAGATCTTATTGCAGGTTTTGGAAGAAGCCTATCTGCCAAAATCAGTGGATGTGGAAAAATTTCAATATCTGGTTGATCACATTTTCAACAACAATGTGATATCCTTCACTGACGACGTCATACCGCCCGAAGGGATCGGTCATTACAAGCTATTGCACATTACAATTTTGTCTTCCAAGTACATGCTAGCTGGAGATTTGATAGATGGTGGCTCATCTTTGAATATATGTCCTTATGACACCTTGGTGAAGATGAATATCAATCTCAAGCGGATCCAAAGCAGCCATATGGTTATCAGAGCTTTTGATGGATCCCGTCGAAATGTCATCGGAAAGATTGAGCTTCCAATTGAGATTGGTCCAAATACATTCAATGTATCCTTCCACGTTCTCAAGATAGATTCAGGATATAACCTGCTATTGGGGAGACCATGGATACACATGGCTGGAGTTGTTCCCTCCACATTACATCAACAGCTCAAATACATTATCAACAACCGTCTAGTCACTGTTAATGCTGAGAGCCGGAGTATCCTGAACAAGGAGATATGCCAATCATCAGTTTCAACTCTGAAGTTGAGCCAGCTAATTTTCATACCTTGGAAGTGAGTAACACTTAATATCGAGCTATTGAAGCATCACTTCCCATACCAAAGATTTCTGTCGAGGTTATGTCGGCTACTCAAGAAATGATGCCATTGGGTTATCAGCTTGGACAAGGGCTTGGTAAAGATAACCAGGGTATTAAGCACCCTATTCAAATGTCCAGTCAAATTGGGACAGCCGGGCTAGGCTATTATGCCAGTTCCAGTCATAGGAATCCGCATAAACACAGGTCGGTTCCTCAAGCTTCTGCCACATGACAATATTTTCAATCTGCACCTCATAAGCTGATATAGTCTCCAGTTAAGGTGCCAAAACATGTTATGACTATGTTATTTTCCAAGCCAATACCCTTCAAAGAAAAAGAGGTGTTGATTCTTGATCCCAAAGTGGAAGAAAAGGAACGAAAATGTAAACATAACATTGCCTTGATGATGGAGGGCATACGCGTCATTGTTCATGATGAACATACAAACAAATACACCCCAGATGATGATTGCCCAGATGTTATGGTTATCATTCGGGAGAAGGAGGACAATGACGATCCTTCCATCACTGCAGTCCATCGGGACTTTGCCCTCGACAATTGGAACAGCATTCCATACATTAGTCGATGAGGGTAAAATGGGTAGAAAATCCCTTTGCCCTGTAGATAACTTTAATTACTTACTTTTCTTTACAGTACTAGCAGTTATTTTATCAAGTACATGCTAAAACTTTTGTATGATCAAACAGTTGCATATATTAAGTGAAATCATACTTTGGTTTCAGGACTCTGAATTTAGATGTGCATGTACATGCTGATGAGGTGCCTTCTCTCCACAAGGGCTGTACCTTTGATGCAAAGTTGGACTTAGACTTGATGGACATTCAAGAGGACATTGAGAAACCTCAGGAGATTAAGGAATGGGTCGCAGACAAGCCTAAACCCAACCCTGACCAAACCACTCCTTTCAATCTTGGAACCTTAGAAAACTCTTAGCTAATCCAAATTGGTTCAAACCTTACCACAAATCACCGGAATGACATGGTTGAACTATTAACCCAATTCCAATATGTATTTGCATGGTCTCATGAAGACATGGTGGGTTTATCCACTGACATTGTTCTTCATCGCCTTCCCATTAAAGAAGGATTTAAGCCAGTTAGGAAAAAACTTAGGCGATTGAAACCTGAGTAGAGTTTAAAGGTCAAAGAAAAAATTGTGAAATAATTTCAAGCTGGCATTATCATGGTGTCTACATATCCGGAGTGGATATCCAACATTGTTCCCATGCCTAAACCGGGAGGAAAGGTGCGAGTCTGTGTGGATTACCAGGATTTGAACAAAGCTTTCCTTAAAGATAGCTTTCCCGTACCTTTTATCCATATTCTCATTGACAACACTGCTCAATACGGCATGTACTCCTTTACTGATTGCTTTGTGGGGTACCATCAAATTATGGTCGCTGAGGAAGACCGTGAGAAAACTGCTTTCATCACGCCTTGGGAACCTTTTGCTACAGACGGTTGTCATTCGGCCTCATAAATGCCGGGGCAACCTGTCAACGAGCTATGATGGCTCTTTTCCACGATTTAATGCATAAGGAGATAGAGATCTATGTGGATGACATCATTGTCAAATCTCAAAGGGAGGAGGACCATCTAGACCATCTCAAGAAGTAATTCAACAGGTTGCGTATGTACAACTTGAAGTTGAATCCAGCCAAGTGCGCCTTTGGTTTCAAATCAGGCAAGTTGCAAGGTTTCCTAGTCAGCCACAAAGGGATTGAATTGGATCCTACCAAAATCCAGGCTATTAAGGAAATGCCCATTCCTCAGACAGAGAAGGAAATACGGGGATTTTTTGGAAGAATAAACTTCATTAGCAGGTTCATTTCTCAACTCACAGCAATTTGTGAGCCCATCTTCAAGCTATTACGGAAGAACTCCTCCATGAAATGGAATGATGACTGCTAGAAAGCCTTCCTTACCATTAAAAAGTAGCTGATTAATGCTCCTGTTTTGGTACCTCCCAGGGATTATGTTCCCCTGTTCATGTACCTGTCCATTAATGACAATGTCATGGGCTGCATGTTGGGGAAAAAAGACGATAAAGGCCAAGAATGAGCTATCTATTACCTCAGTAAAAGATTCAGCACCAGTGAACATAAGTACACTCTGATTGAGAAGACTTGTTGTGCTTTAGCATGGGCTTCCATAAGATTACAACATTATTTCCATGGTCATACAACCGATCTCATATCCCGCGTGGATCCTCTCAAGTATGTGTTCAGTAAACCCATACGGAATTGTCGACTGTCTAGATGGCAGTTGATCCTGCAACAATTTAACATCGTCTACGTGACACAAAAGTCTGTCAAAGATCAAGTAATTGCGGATCACCAGGTCGTCGCACCTGTAGCGGAATATAAACCCTAGGAAACATACTTCCCTAATGAAGGGATAATGACAGTACAACAACAATATCAGTACGATACATGTCGTACGTGGAAAAATGTATTTTGATGGAGCTGTTAACATAGAAGGCTCTGGAGATGGAGCAGTTCTAATATGCAGTACGGGGGAGCAGTATCCCGTCACCGTTAAATTGCAGTTTGGTAGCACCAACAACATAGCTGAGTATGAAGGCTGTATCATGGGGCTAAAACTTGCCCGTTCAATGGGTGTCAGGCGGTTAACTGTCTTTGGGGATTCCGAATTGGTGATCAGACAATTAATGGGAATCTATCAAACCAAAGAATTACATTTGCTGCCTTTACCATCGGCAAGTTCTATAGATGGCTTTAGAGTTCGAAGAAATCTCCTTTCTATATATTCCTCGTAATAAGAATGATTTTGCGGATGCATTACCAATGTTGGCCTCCTTGGTTTACATACCTGACAAGGAAAACATTCCAAGCATCATATTTGCTAGGCAAAAAGCCCCAGCTTATGGGAACTACGTTGGAGAAGTATCGGATGAGCTACCTCCTATCCACCACCCTTGGTATCATCATATCAAGGAGTATCTGCGAGATGGATCTACACCCGCTGAGGCAAGCCTAACTGAGAAGAGGCAGATCCATCGACTTGGCATGAAATTCTACCTGAGCGGTGATGCACTCTACAAGAGAGACATAGGACTTGGTCTCCTCAGATGTCTAGACAAAGACCAAGCTCAGAGGCTCAGAGATGAGATCCATGGTGGAGTATGTGGCCCACACATGAGCGACCCCTTACTTGTCAAGAAAATTCTCATAATAGGACATTATTAGCTTACACTCAAAGCTGACTGTGATGATAACGTCAAGAGGTGCTATCAATGCCAGATCCATGGGAATGTTATCCACGCCCCCTCCGAGGGAGCTCCATAATATGAGTTTGCCCTGGCCCTTCTCAATGTGTGTAATGGACGTGATCGGGCCCATCGAGCCCAAAGCCAGTAATGGTCATCGATTCATATTCACCATGATCGACTACTTCACCAAATGGGTAGAAGCAGCTTACTTCCCCAGGGTTACCAAAGAAGTTATCATTGTTTTCATCAGAAACAATGTGGTCTATCAATATGGACAACTAGAGGTCATTGTGTCAGACAATGCTAAGAACCTCAACAACAAAATGTTGGAGGAGTTATGCAGTAAATTTCACATCAAACACCTTAAATTCGTCATTTACCGTCCAAAGATGAATGGTGCTGTTAAAGCGGCTAATAAAAATCATGCAAAAAATGTCCGCCAATCACAAAGGGTGGCCTGATCTCTTGCCTCTGAATTTATTAGCCTACAGAACGTCTATGCGTACTTCCACTAGGGCAACCCCCTACTCATTAGCCTATGGGATGGAAACAGTGCTCTCATAGAGGTGGAAATGGAATCCCTCAGAGTATTGATGGATGCTCAGTTGGATGAGGACCAATGGGTACAAGATAGGTATCACCAATTGTCTCTAATAGATGAAAGGAGAACCGCGGCAATCTTCTATGGTCAATTATATCAACAAAGGATCGCACGATCTTACAACAGAAAAGTCCGACTACAGCAGTTCAAACAACATAACTTGGTTTTGAAGAAGATCATTGACAACCAAGATCAATTTAAGGGAAGATTCGCTCCTAACTGGGAAGGCCCATTTATTGTCAAGTATGTATTAACAAGAGGTGCTCTCAGATTGCAGGAAATAGATGCCGATAAATTTTAACAGCTTATCAACTCGGACACCGTGAAACGGTACTATGTCTAAAGTTACCATCAAACAAACATCCTGGTTTTGATCATCAAATCATCGGTCATTCCGGTTTTGAACCTTTACTTTCTACATACTCTTCTGCCCCTCAAGGAAACATACACTTCAAACCAGCAGCCTGGTTTCACCTCATTTCAAATCTTGCATACAATTTCAGTTATCCTGAAGATGGGATGGAACCTTTCACACCTGCTGTTTATCCTGAAGATGGGATTAAACATTTCTACGCTTGCAGTTTATTCTGAAGACGAGATTAAACTTTTCTACGCTTGCAGTTTATCCTGAAGACGGGATCAAACTTTTTCCACACCTGTAGTTTATCCCCATTATGGGATATAACTTTATTCTCCCCACAGTATAGGCTGCACATGGGATTCCCACTTCTGTTTGGCTGCGATTCATCCTAAGGGGCGAACTACGTCGACCTGATCTCCTTGACACCCGAGAGTACTTAGGCATTTTATCTTTAAGTTCCCATTTAGCTTCTTCAATGTTCTGATTTCTCCAGATTACTTTAACCGAGGCTATCACTTTATTTCTTAGGACTTGCTATTTACGGTCAATGATCTGCACAGGTTCTTCTACATAAGAAAGATCTTCTTCTATTTGGATTGGCTCATATTGTATAACGTGTTTATAATCAGGTTTATATGGTCGTAATATGGACACATGAAACACATTATGAATATGATTCAACTCAGGAGGTAGTGCTATTTTATAAGCAACTTCACCAACCCTCCTCAAAATTTTAAAAGGTCCAATGAATCTCGAACTTAGTTTTCCTTTCTTGCCAAAACGTATCTTGCCTTTCCAAGGTGATACCTTCAAGAATACGTGGCTTCCTACGTTAAAGTTTCGTTGTTGACGATGTTGGTCAGCATATTTTCTTTGTCGATCTTGAGATGCTTGTAATCGTTGACGAATAATTTGATGGTTTCAGTTGTTTGTTGAATTTTTTAGGTCCTAACATTTGTCTTTCCCTGACTTCATCCCAACATAAAGGTGTTCTACACTTCCTCCCATATAAGGCTTCATAGGGTGGCATACCTATGCTAGCATGATAAATATTGTTATAGGCAAATTCAACTAAGGGTAACTAATCTTCCCAACTTCCTTTGAAGTCTATGATACAAGTTCTCAACACATCCTCTAATATTTGTATGGTTCTCTCACTTTGTCCATCAGTCTAAGGATGATAAGTTGTACTCAATCCTAATTATGTTCCTAAGTGTTTCTGAAGGCATTTCTAAAAATTTGAAGTAAAACATGGATCTCGATCTGATACTATGGAAACAGTTACTCCATGCCTAGAAATAATTTCATTGATGTATAGTTTGGCAAGGTGATCTAGTTTATGAGTAATTTTAATAGGTAAAAAGTGAGCTGATTTTGTTAAACGGTCACCTATTACCCAAATGGCATTATGGCCCTTTTGTGTAGCTGGAAGACCAACAACAAAATCCATAATAGAATTTATATAACACAAACATATTGTTTATTTTATATATCATAATTGTCTAACACAACAACTTCATAATTAAATATACTACTATCTTACAAAGTACTGATTACAATACAAACTTTGAATGCTTCTTTATTATACTAATATAAAGCATTCAACCATATATGCTACTCTCTAGAATTCATTGATATCATCAAAGGAATCCTGAATCATGTGACAAACCACAAATCGGTCGATCAGATAAGCCATTTTCTTCTCCTCTACCGGATATCGAACTACACGGCATTGCAAATCATTAAAAGTATCTCGAACACCCAGAGATGTTTTAAGAAGCCTTGACTGAATTTCTTTTCTGCCCCTCGGTGCATGCTGCAGTTATACTTTTAGTCGTTGACTATGTCCCCTCTCATGATGTACCATTCCCTCAGCTATATCAGCCCTAAACCTCAACTTATTATTCTCATATTCTGTTGTTTTCAGCAGTGATGCCATTGCCTAGTCATGCTCATCAATTCTCATCAACTGTCCTGCCACTGGATCCTCCTCTTTCTCAGCATCTAACAATTGTTAATTATGAAGTAATTCCTCATCTTCTGCATCACTGGCTATGTATGACTCTATTTGTGGTGGATTATAGGCTATTACCATTTCTTCAGCATTGGAGTTGGCCATCTATAAAAGAAACTCCTTTAATACTGATATATATATATTTACACAACATAATAGTTTTATTGTTATATTTTATGTGTACTTTTAAAAATTTTACAGACTCGAAGACTATATACTAAGATTTCTCTTCCTTATATCTATAGCCTTGAAGCTTTGATACCAAAATTGTAACGCTCATGGTAC
Source organism: Panax quinquefolius (assembly GCA_020205615.1). Classification (NCBI taxonomy): domain Eukaryota; kingdom Viridiplantae; phylum Streptophyta; class Magnoliopsida; order Apiales; family Araliaceae; genus Panax; species Panax quinquefolius. The sequence continues at coordinate 302,363 of JAINUW010000660.1, read as the reverse complement.
TTTCAACCATCGCACCTCACAGTTATACCTATCAATTTGCCACCAACTCGCTCGGCGTCCCCAATAGAAAGTCTGGCTTCGATGCATTCCCTTATAGGGATGTCACCAGCAAAAGGCTCGGGGTTCTTCACGCATTGCGCTTATAGCTTTGATACCAAAATTGTAACTCCCACAATATCCGATATGGTGCTTACTATGAATCAATATTTAATGCATTTAAATCGATACACCCATGGTATCTGATTATAAGATTACATTAAATAGAGGGACTATCAGATATAATTCCCATAGATCCAAAATTCACAATATCCCATAACAGATGTCAATTCTCAAGAGAACTATTACTGTGTTTGGATACCCTCACTTGGATATATGAACTGTATTTGTGACTAGAGTCTATGCATCCAAAATTTAGAGTACCAGTAATAACATGAACAGTCCATATTACTAATACCCTCACCCAGATGTATAATTTAAGCCAAGCGAATTAATACTATCGTATTGATAATAAATATCTATCCGAAATCTAGAGTATCAATAAAAACATGAACAGTCCATGCTATTAATACCCTCACTCAGATAAAAAGTTCCCAAGGATCTCAACTAGATTTGAAGAATTTCTAATTTTACATCTATATATGTAAGAAAACACGGTTGCGGAAATAAAAGATGTTATACATATAATATTAGGATTCGATTACATAATTCTCATAATGAGTTTCTTATTACAAGGTATTTAAATAGACAAGAATATAATCTAATCTATGTAGGGACGGTTCCCTTTATCTACTCCAGATGTTCCAGGGTTACTATCTAAAACTGCAAAGGAAATAATTTGCAAGAGTGAGCTATGATATGCTCAGCAAGTTTTGTATTTATAACAATATATGATTTGAAGAAATACAACAATTCAAACTTCAACTGATAGTTGTCACCATTTCACTATGGATTTATATTTCTATCAGTCACACAGACTTAGAAATTTTATTCAGATATGAGATAGGGGATCAGCCGTTTTAACATCCTAGGAGTATGCATCTTATCCTACCAGGGCTCATATGAACCCAACTTAATGTCAATTTATATATCGACCGAAAATCCCATATGGGATGCCCAACTTCAGATTAGGTTGTCTTACCAATCTATTTGGTTTGACACAATAATTTAAGCTTAACAATCAATATAAATAAGCAATTCATTTCTTAGTTATGTTGAAGCTATAACAATAACCTTACAATAAAAAGGTAATTCAATTGTAGGTGTAGTATATCATATCAACAGTATATCAAGATAAAAATCTTGTTCAACGAGTAAATAAGTTTAAGAAATTTGCATAAATAATGTAAGGGTTAAAAACAATTTGCATAATGAAGAAATAAGTTTTGGGTTTAGGAAACTTGCCTGAGCATAGATCAGTCAAGTTATGCTACTCAATTCGTTAATAAATACCTACGATGTTCATATATATAAATCTAACACGTTAGTATTGATAACAATACTCAAACATAACACTTATATAATACTGGGTTATATTCAATAGGGTTTTGGTGTTTTAATACCTTACCGAATATCGAATAAGTTACTAAATGGACTAAATTTTATTTATTATAATTTTAGATAATTTATATATCCATTATAATTTTAAAACATTTATTTATCTTTTAAATGATTTTTAAATCCTTTATTTCGATTTTTAGGTAATTAATATTTACTTAAAATTTTACAAAAACATTGTTAATTATTTTAAATAATTTATAATCATTTATTATAATTTTTATATCATTAATATTATTTTTCCATAATTATTTAATATTTATAAATAATTGTTCTAATTATTTTATTATTAAGTTAATTATTAATAAAATCTAAATAAAATAAAATAATTATTGAATTTATGTAAAAATATCAGAAATTAATTATATTTATTTAAATATAATTTTTAAAACTATTTTTATATTTATTTATTAATTATTTCTAATTTTTATAATTTATTTTTAGAAAAATTAATTTATGTCTGTCGCTAAAGCCCTTCAGTGACAGAAAGCGTCGCTGTAGGGTGTTCTTGAGTTCTGGGCAACAGTTCAGTCTTGGTTAAGTGACCCGTTTGACCACTAGATAAAATGATACTGATAATGATTCTTGGTTTGTTCAAGTGTTGTTGTTGTAGTACTCACACAGTAGTACAGCATGAATCAAAAATTAGGCTTTAACCTGCATATAACAAGAAGTTATAGAGGTTCAAAGTCACTGTCAGGGTTGTTCTTGAGTTTCTGGGTAACCCGAGCAATGTGAGTAAATGGCCAACAACGGTTTTGTGGCTTGAATATCTTTGATTCTGTGTATTAGATGTGTGTTGTGTTTGTTGTAACATGTAGTATATATGTTAAGGTACATATATATAACATTAACATGAACAAAGAATAATTCTAGGGTCTCTAATTATGCTGGTCAAAGTACAGCCAAACGCTGTTCTTCGTGTTCTTCAGTTTTTTGGGCAACCCAAAAAACTTGGTCAAGCTTTATCAACGATGTTTGACCATTAATTCCAGTAATCCTATATGTTGTTTGTTCAATTTAAGATCATATATATGTAGTACATATAACATAGTATTGATCTAAAACAAAACATTACAAAAACATCAAACAGAACATGAGTAAAAAGGTTGGTTAAAGTAGCCAGTTTGACTGTTCTTTAGTTTTCAGGGTAACCCAGAAAACTACAATCCGTGAACAGTCAACCCACTTTGACTACTTATAACTTGAAATCTATAGTTCAAATGAACATGTTTTCTTTTCAAGATTAAAGACCTACTAACAGGCTACAAATACCAAACAATTATCAGACCAAAACATAAACACATATGAATCTATAGGCCATGACATTCGGTTGTCAGACTTAGTTTTTAAAATTTCCAAATTTCTTAAAACACTTAATTAAGGCATATAGATGTTATGAAAACGTGTTCTAGCAATCTAACATACTTTCTAACATACTAATACATAATTTTAAACATCTAAACAACAAATCTAACATAGGATCAAAGAGCTAATTATGAAATAGGGTTTGTACCTTTTTTGAATGATTTTCGATTCTAGCTTCTGATTTGGTTGTTGCTATCACCCGGGCTTGATTTTGGTAAGTTTATAAGTGTATCTAGGCTTAGAAATTTCATGAGTTTACTCAGCCCTAAGGATCCTATTTATAGAATTCTTCAACTTGGCTTTTTAGTCATTTTTGAGCAACTTGCCTCCATAAATATCTGATCTGATGACTATTGTCTTGCTTGGGAGTTACAAGCATGTCATGTGTAGCCTAGGGACTTGAATGGTGACTCCTAACCTACTTGTGAGCTAGTTAGGTTTGTTTAGTAGCTTAATTAGGCTTTAATCTTCACTAATCTTGATTATGATTTTGTTTCTAATGATTAGGAATGTTAAGTAATGTTACTTAGTACCTAGTTGAAGTTTACTAACAATGATTAGCTGTTATAATAATCTAATTAGGGTTAGGATATATAATTTGGGTTAGGGTTTGTTAATCTAGGCTTGTTAACCTAAATTTCTCACTAATCTTAACACACATGACAAAGCGTTTTGTCAGTGTAAGCACGACAAAGCAACTTGTCAAAATAATTTTACCGAAAAGTCCGATTACGGGAAAAAAAAAATAAGCACGAGGTGTCAAGCACGACGTTTTTCGAACAAAAAATTATTTGGTCAAATTTGTTAAACAAAGTATAAATTAACACATAACACATTCAGAACGGAGAAATATTATTTATATAACGGGATTTTACACATACGAGTCTTATTAGGATTTTGGGTTTTTACAGAAACCTTAGATGGCACGGTGTTCAATGGCCGGCATAAGCGGTTGAGCTATCTCAATTGGTCGCCACAGAATGTTCGGTTGCTTACGCAGTCGGGTGATCAAGGATGGATGTGGAAGTCCCCTAGAAGTGGTGCTCTTGATCGCTTTTAGGATGGACTCATGAATGAGGACCCCAATATCAACCTTTCATTCAGTGACAATAGAAAAAGTAACGTCGCTATGGTGGTGAGTAGGCATAATACAGGAACAAACCAGTCAACAAACCAGTTGTTTATCCTCCCCCACCATTCTGGCAAAGAGTTTGAAAACAAAAGTTATATAAACAATTTTTAAAATTCTTGGAAGTGTTCAAGAAACTTCAAATTAACATACCATTTGTAGAGGCCCTAGAACAAATGTCGAGTTATGTAAAATTTATGAAAGGGATTCTATCAAGGAAAAAGAAATGGGAAGATTTTGAGACTGTGACATTAACAGAGGAGTGTAGTGCAGTATTACAGCAGAAATTACCACCAAACCTCAAAGACCCGAGGAGCTTTACTATTCCATGCACGATTGGTGAGATGCATTTTAGCAAGTGTCTATGTGATTCCGGGGCGAGTGTAAATCTTATGCCATTGTCAGTATACTTAGAATTGGGGTTGCCCGAGCCAAGGCCTACGAACATCTCCCAAAGTTTGGTGAACAATTCGTTAGAAACAACAATATTGGGAGATGAAGAGATAGATGATCCGAAATTGGTGGATTACCTTCAATTACTAGACTCATTGCCATGAGTACCAAGATTCGGAACACCATTTGAACCACTACACACAAAGGAGGTAACCGCAGAAAAACTGAAACCATCATTGGAAGAGCCACCAAAGCTGGAACTTAAGCCAGTTCCTAAGCACCTCAGGTATACGTATTTAGGCAATTTAAATTCTTTACCTGTTATTATTTCAGCTGCACTTACCGAATTGCAGGAAGAAAAGTTGTTGAGGGTGCTTCGGGAACACAAATCAGCCAATGGATGGATAATTGCTGACATAAAGGGAATCAACCCTTCATTTTGCATGCACAAGATCCTGATGGAAGATGAGGCAAAACCAACGGTGGAACAACTGCGGCGGCTCAATCCAATTATGAAGGAAGTGGTAAAGAAGGAAATTTTAAAATGGTTAGACACTGACATTATCTACCCGATTTGTGACAGCAAATGGGTTTGTCCAGTTCAGTGCGTACCGAAAAAAGGAGGAATGACGGTGGTGCAGAATGACGACAACGAGTTAATCCCAACCAGAACAGTGACGGGTTGGCGGGTTTGCATGGATTACAAAAAATTGAATAAGGCAGCCCGAAAAGACCATTTTCCGCTGCCCTTTATTGACCAAATGTTAGATAGATTGGCGGGACATCAATATTACTATTTGTTGGATGGGTATTCGGGCTACAACCAAATAGTCATCACTCCAGAGGATCAAGAAAAGACCACATTTACATGCCCTTACGACACATTTGCATCCAGGAGGATGTCATTCGGGCTATGCAAACACACCGGCAACTTTCCAAAGATGTATGATGGCAATTTTTTCGGATATTGTGGAGAAAAATGTTGAGGTCTTCATGGATGACTTTTTTGTTTATGGGGACAGCTTTGATAATTGCTTGAAGTATCTGGTTATGGTGCTGCAAAGATGCAAGGACACGAATCTTGTTCTAAATTGGGAAAAATGCCACTTCATGGTTGAAGAGGGCATAATTTTGGGCCATAAGGTATCGGCTCAAGGGCTGTAAGTCGATAAAGCGAAGCTAGAAACGATTGAAAAATTGCCTCCACCGACCTCAGTGAAGGGTATTAGGAGTTTCTTGGGACACAATGGGTTCTACAGGAGGTTTATAAAGGATTTCTCTAAAATTGCGAAACCCTTATGCAAACTTTTAGAGAAAGATGCAACATTCAGCTTTGATAAAGAATGCAAGACAGCGTTTGATTTATTAAAAAGGAAATTGACTACAACCCCTGTTATAGTTGCACCGGATTGGAGCATGCCATTCGATTGGGGCTTTGATAAAGAATGCAAGACAGCGTTTGATTTATGTGTGATGCAAGCAACTTCGCGGTTGGGGCTGTTTTGGGTCAGCGGAGAGACAAGGTGTTTCACGTTATATACTACGCAAGTAAAACACTTACAGAAACTCAAATGAACTACACAACCACAGAAAAGGAGTTGCTTGTCATGATATATGCGTTTGACAAATTTCGTGCTTACTTGATCAAGACTAAGGTGATAATCTATATAGATTATGCAGCGATTCGGTACTTGATAGCGAAAAAAGATGCCATGCCACACCTTATCCGGTGGATTCTCCTACTGCAAGAATTCGATTTAGAAATAAAGGAGAGGAAGGGGTCAGAGAACCAAGTAGTCGACCACTTGTCAAGGTTGGAAAACCAAGGGAATGAAAAAGATGACAAATGTGAAATCAATGAATCATTCCTGGATGAGCAACTGTTTGGGATATCAGCAGAGATTTTGTGGTATGGCTACTACTCAAATTTCATTGTGAGCAACATTTTACCACCTGACTTCACAAGGCAACAGAAAAAGAAATTTCTTCACGACGTGAAATGGTACATGTGGGATGATCCATATTTATTCAAACAGTGTGCCGACAAGGTGATTCGAAGGTGCATCCCATATAGCGAAGTGAAGAATATTCTACATGAGTGTCACTCATTGGCGTATGGTGGGCATTATGGGAGTGAGAGGACAGCGACAAAGGTACTATAATGTGGTTTTTATTGGCCCACATTATTCAAAGATGCCCACCAGTTTGTCAAACATTGCGATAGATGTCAGAGGGTGGGCAACATTTCAAAACGTAATGAGATGCCCTTACGAACGATTCTGGAAGTGGAAATTTGTGACGTATGGGGTATCAATTTCATGGGACCATTTCCCTCGTCAGTGGACTACGTGTCAAAGTGGGTTGAAGCTACAGCTCTACCAACAAACGATGCCTAGGTGGTCCTCAAATTCCTTCAAAAGAACATCTTCACTAGGTTTGGCACACCAAGAGCAATTATAAGTGACGAAGGTAGTCACTTTTGCAATAAACCGTTTACTGCTCTTTTGGCCAAGTATGGGGTGAACCACAAGATAACTACATCATATTATCCTCAAACCAAAGGGACTTGGCCGAGGTATCGAATGTAGAAGTCAAAAGATATTGGAGAAAGTGGTGAATCTGAGTCGGAAAGATTGGTCACTTAGATTGGACGATGCTCTATGGGCTTACCGGACTGCATACAAGATGCCACTCGGGATGTCACCATATCAACTGTTGTATGGGAAGGCATGTCATTTACCGATGGAACTACAACATAAGGCATACTGGGCGGTGCAAAAACTTAATTTCGGCCAAAAAGCTGTAGGAGAGAATAGATTACTTCAGTTGAATGAACTTAACGAGTTCCGCCTTCATGCCTATGAGAATGCCAAAATGTACAAAGAAAAAGTCAAAAGATGGCACGACCAGAAAATTTTGCGTCGAACATTCGAGCCCGGCCAATCAGTACTATTATTCAACTCAAGGCTGCGTTTGTTCCCCGGAAAGCTCAAATCAAGATGGTCGGGACCATTCACAGTCAAGCAAGTATTCCTTCATGGGGCAGTTGAAATTTACAGTCGCAATCCTCTTGAAACATTCAAAGTAAACGGACACCAATTGAAGCATTACTGGGGTGGAGAAGCCAACATCGACGTGATCGCCATCACGTTGGCCGATACAACTTAAGCAGGAAGTAGTCAGGCTGAACGACTTAAAATCAAGCGCTCATTGGGAGGCAACCCAATTTTTATTTCTTTATCATATTTTCTATTCATATTTGCTTAACCATTGTTTTTATTAAATTACTAGGTAGAAGAATAAAATAAAATCTCGTTAATCTCTCCACATCAGAACATGTCATCAACAAGTCACTAATCTTCATGTTCATGTCATGCAGGATGGAAAAAGGATCATCAAGCGAGTATATTACAGCAAAGTGAGCTACATTGAAGCAAAACAAGGAAGTCTGGCAGTGACCTAGCCCACCGAGGTGGGTCCTAAAAGCACTATAATCCCCGCCGGGGCGGGGGTCCTCAACATCAGAAATCAGGGGCATAGCAGGCCTTGGGAGGCATTCCTTGTTCATTACCCACCATCAAAGAAGGGTCCTTGAATTTTGACAGTCGTTGACAGTTGGTTGGTCTTCTATCCTTCCCAATAACCCCCCACTTTCACACTTCCCCACTACCTCATTACTCCATAACCTCCACCCACTTTCCCCACATTCCCAACACTCCATTATTCTTCTCCACCTCTTCACCTCCTCACTCCACCAATGCTAGCCTTCCCTGTCCATCTATAAATACCATCTCATCCAAACTCCTCCACCACAATTCATATAAGGCAAAAAGAGAGCATAGTTGTGAGTTAGAGAGATACTATTAACCAGTTTGGGGGAGAGTAGAGCAAAACTAGCAATTTAGAGAGCCATGGCTTCACAATCATCTGTGAAACGCCAAAGGGGGAAAGTTCAAAATCATCCCAACCCACCCGCACCTTCGATCGCCGCAAATTTGCATGTGCTGCCGCCACCGACCAGTATGATTACATGCTCACCAAAAACCTTACACCGGAGCGGGGGTTGGCACCGGATCCTAATGATGGGGAGCTCATGCCGAACATTTACCAAAAAGGATGGACAAAATTTACCGAGGAGCCGTAACCAGCCGTTGTAAACATTGTCAAGGAGTTTTACGCAAATGCTGTGGCCAAAGAACAATTCCAAGCATTTGTGCGCGGACGTCTAGTTCCATTTAGTGCCGACGCCATTAACACATACTATCAATTACGCGGTGCCTTCGCCATCGCCAAAGATGCGCATCTCCATAATTTTGACACAGATTTTAATGCTATTATCATGGATATGACAAGCCGGGAACGTCATGGATGAAAGGGCGAAAGGTATGCCATACCGTGTTCCATAGCAAGGATCTTAGCTGGTATGGCAAAATTTGGTATGCCTTCCTCTGCACAAAAATTGCTTCCATCCCAATATACCTCGAATGTCACCAAAGAGAAGGTGTTGCTGTTGTACGCCATTGTGCAAGATTTTATAATTGATGTCGGGGCTATCATTTGCTTCTCCATCCGTCGGTGCCTATTTGGAAATGTTTCTGGAGGTTTGCCACACCCATCACTTATATGTTGGTTATGCCGTCAAACAGGAGTTAGATAGTCTGATGATGAGCCCACTCAAATGCCACTCACGCTGCTTGGTTCTAGAATAATAGCACGATACTCTGTATGGTCAGGCGGCGAGTCACGCTCGCGTGGAGTGGGTTTCATTTTTCCATCGTCGTCGAAAGATAACGAGGATGCTACAGAGACATCGAGGGACGATAATGAAGAAATGGGCGATCAAGGGAATGAGCAGGTACCGCTGGCCGAGGCTATATCTAGATCTCAATTCCTTGATCTCCAAAATCAGCTGAATGTACACACCAAGGCAACTCGTCGGGAAATGCGATGATTGGCATTGAGGCAAGAGCACATGTTCAAAGCTATGCACACCTCTTTTTCCTCGTTGAACACAACTCTTCAGAGTTTCAACCCGGTGGCACAATTTCCATATCAACAACCCGGTTCAATGTCAAGGTTCCCACCGAGTGATTCCGATGAAGAAGAACAACAACCACCTCCTCAGACTTAAGAATCAGCAGGGAAGTCCTCACGCACTTATTTTGATATATCATACAATGAGGACATTGTCTAACTTAAGTTTGGGGGATCTAAATTCATGTTTGCATGCATTTTAGATTTTAGGGTTCATTTTTAATTTTAGTCAATTAAATTTAAGTATTGCATTTTATTTTCAGTATTGCATGATAGCTTAGGGCATTCGAGGTAGTTTAGGTTTTGCATAGTAGATAATAGTGTAATGCAGTTTGTTATCCGCATTTTGTTATTCACATTTATGAAAAAAAATGTTAATTAGTAATTATTGTGTTATTTAAGTCTATCAATGTTGTGTTTCATGTTATTGTGGGCCTATGATGTGATTGTCAAATAAGTAGCAAATGTAGTATTGAGTATTAGAACTATGACATAATGATTGTTTATGAATCGAATTTTGAGTTGTTTGAAACTGGTATAAAAGGATAGCACGGTTAACAAACATCTGTGTTAATTGGTTAAGTTCAAACTGGTACCTAAATGGTCTCTATAGGATAATGTTAGAGTGAATGATAAAATGACAAGGATGGCTAGTAAAGGCTAAAGTTAAGCAATAACTTAAATTTGGGGGGTGTTATGCGGGGTATATAAGCTTATGAAAAAAAAGAAAAAAAAAGTATGAATAAACACCGTAGTGTGCTTGTCTAGTTTTGTGGCCTTTGTTACTTGAGCAAGTAAGCCCGAGGGGATTGTCTTTACACCTAGCACCCTAAGGTCTTAATGGTCTGGGAGTCGTTGGTCGAAAGCTTGTTAAGGTAGCATTGAAAAGCCTAAGGGAATAAGACATCGCTTAACTATGTGTATATAAAAAAAGAAAAAAAATGAATAAAACGGAAAAAGTGAAAGAAGCCCCCGTAGATGAAAATAAAGCATAAGTACCCCGCGTGAACCCTTGAGATTTGTGATTGCTTGATTTTAGTTGAAACTATCTATTTTTGAAATTTTTAAGTTTGTGCTGCATGATTCCTTCTAAGAGACTGGTTATGTATTGAATTTGGGTTAGTATTGGTTAGCATAGATGTTACACACACACACACTATACAAGTGATGATGACTTGAGATTCGAGGATTAAAGTGATTTGTAGATTGGTTTTTGATGGTTGATATTGTATAGTTGCTTATTTTCGCTGAGGCTTTTAAGATAATTTTGATTCTGCGATAATTGTTGGATTTGATAGCATATAAGTGAATTAGCGTTTATATCTTTGCATTGCATGTAGTTGATTTGTGCTCGAGGACTAACACGGTTTAAGTTTGGGGAATTTTGATAAGTGTATTTTATTTACGTGATTTAATATCCAATTTATACTTATTTGTTGTTAATTCCTTGTGATCATGTTCAGTTTCACTTGTTTTATGTTATTTCATGTGTAGATTAGTGGTTGAGGTATTTTACGTACAATTGGTGATATTCGGTGTGATGGGAATTAAATGGAGCATATTTGGAAGTAATTCATCATAGCAGAATTACCATTTAATGAAGCTGTTCACGGCGGGCATCGACAATTTATATACCCACGTAAGGTGGGTCTTCCAATTCATTTAGCAGGAGCATAGCCCACCGGGGCAGGAGTTATATATCTATACACCCCCGCCGGGATGGGGGTCTTCATTCTAGTAAAACAGATGGCAAGCCCACCGGGGCGGGCGTCTATAGTATATAAACCCCCGCTGGGACGGGGGGTGGAAAATGTTGAGTGTCTTATTTTGGTTATAATTCCTCTTGAGTTCGAATTTTAGTTTTTTGCATGTCAGTATAACTCTATTGGATAGAAAATTCGGCTGCAGTTTTATAGGAGATATCTATTACTCTATCAAAAATAACAAGGAGGCAGGAGAGAGCAGAACAACGAAGATCTAAGCTAAGTTTTTGATAGAACATGTGGAGGAGTAATTCGAGGAGTTTTTCAAGTCGGTTGCAATTCTAGTCTTCATGAAGGGTGTTTTCTAATATTCTCTGTGTTATATTATTTATTTTAATTGGAAGAATGATTTCTATGATTTATTTAGTGTTTATTTCCTTTATTATGAACTAATTCATTTTTTAGGCTAGTGGTGGATATTTAAGTGAATCGATGATTTTGTAAACTTTGATTTCCAATTTAATAAGCTATCTCTAGTTTATCTATATTAATTTGTGCTTGAATCTATGAATTGCCTGATCAACAATTCTTTGTGGAGCTAGATGGAATCGAGAGAGGATATTCAAATCTAGACCTAGTTGATATAACATGTGTTCAGGATTTTGTTAGTAGCTTAAACTTGATGAGTTTTAAGATAGAGATATGCTTGACGCAGCATGTAATCGAATAGAGAACTTATTCTTCAACATTCTTCAATTGTAATTCACAAAGAGATATAGTGGGTTAGTTGATTAAGGTGTTTAACAGATTTTTATCTTAATTGTGGATTGAAGTTAATATGGTATTAGTGCATCGAGAGGTGGTTAATACTACGTTCGTGTTCTTGATTAATAACTTGGGATAGTGCATTAAATTGGGATAAAGGTATTAAAATCAAAGTGAAGCTTAGGGTGAAATCATAAGTCTAATTCTCCATTAATTGTTTGAAAATTCAGATTTTGATATTCGTGGTTATTTTGTGTTAATTTAATTATTTTTAAATTTTAGTTTTGTTAACTTAAATTATTGATTTGGATTTGTTTAAAAAAATTAGGGTTAATAGAAGATTGGTAACTGTAAGTTAAGGTTTTTGCTAATTAATATTTGTGGGAACGATACTCTACTCATCACTTTATTACTTGTTGACCACTTATACTTGCGTATTGTGCTTAATTAGATTTTACACAACAGAGAGATAGAAAAACTAGGGTTTTGCCAAACACCCATCTTCTTGAATCTTTTTTTTCATTGGTGGATCACTTATATAGGCCAAACACTTGGGTGGCTAACGTTGATCAAAGGAAGGAATCAAACCTGGTGGATTCAAGTTGAATGCGAAAAGGATTTGGAGGTGAATTATACCTGAGGAAGCTCGAATCTTCAAGGGTATAATTCTTGTTCTTCATCTTTTCGTTTAATTAATAATTGTGCATTAAGGATAATCAAGGGTAAAGTTCTTTCGAACTTCAATGGTAGGGTTCTTCTTGAGTTGATTGTTGTAGCACAAAGGGAGAGGATAATCAGCAAAATTGGAGATATACTGAGAGTGAGTAGTTTGTCTTACAATTACTCAACATTTATTACCATAGTAGAAGCAAGATCACTAAGTTTGGGGGAATTGTAGGCCTAACACGCCAAGTGTTCGATGGATTTCTCGAGTGAAGTTTGGGGAATTTTTTTTGAAGCTCACACCAATTCCAATCCAATGGCACCTAAACCAGCATCAAAGAGACAATGTGGAGAAATTTCAGGGTCCACACCACCAACAAGGACCTTCGACACATGCAAATTCATAATTATTGTCGCCACCAACCGTTATGACTACCTGGTAACAAAATCACTCACACCAGAGCGGGGGTTGACACCTGAACATGTAATAGGTTCACGGCAGAGCCTGAGGTATCAATTGTGAATGTGGTCAAAGAATTTTATGCCAATGTAGAGGATAATACCCCCATTCACCACATTTGTCTGGGGAAAACAAGTTCCTTTTAGTGCTGACGCCATTAACACGTACTACCAACTACGAGTTCCAAGAGAGTGCTAATATGCTTATTTACGTGACCACGATCCCTATTACGAGGCTATCTTGACAGAAATTACAAGGCCGGGTACTACATGGATCAAGGGCCAAAAAGGGGGCACTATCTTCCACAGTAAGAATCTCAACCAGTATGGAAAGATATGGTATGTGTTCCTGTGCGCCAAGCTATTTCCATCTACACACACATCTGATGTGCCCAAGGAGAAGGCATTTCTTTTATATGCCATTATCTAAGATTTTCTCATCGATGTGGGTGCTATAATCAGTTTTTCAATCCGAAGATGCCTGCAAGAGACCATTCTCTGGTGGCTTGCCACACCCATCACTCATTTGTGGATTGTGTAGATAGGCGGGGATACGATGGTCCAATGATGAGACCACACTGATGCCACTTTAAACGCTAGACACGAGGATTATTGTTCGGAATTCGGTGTGGCCCGGGGGTGAGTCGCACCCTAGAAGAGTCGGGTTTATATTTCCACCAGCCTCGGAAGATGAAGCTGAAGCTAAAGACACCTCGGAGGACGACTAGTATCCGGGTGATGAGACGATGGAAGAGAAAGGACTTGAGGTGATACCACAACCCGATGCTACATTTACTCCTCAATTCTAGAACATTAAAAAACAAGTGGATGGGTACAACAAAGAAGCATGGAGACAGATGTGGTGACTCGTGGTGAGGCAGGACCATATATTCAAGGCCATGAATATGTACTTCACCTCGTTGAACGCGGCGCTCCAGAGTTTCAACCCCAATGCACAATTCTCATATCAACAGCCAGCCCCAATGCCAAGGTTTCCACCCAGTGATTCAGATGATGAACAATAGCCGCAACCACCACAAGCTTAGGCGATTACATGGAAGTCCTCACACATTTATTATTTTATCTTTACAATGAGGACATTGTAATTTTCATGATTGGGGGAGTTAGTTTAATTTTAGTTTAATTTTCATGTTGCATGTTTAATTTTATTAGTTATATTTTCATATGTTAGTTAATGTTTAGTTTTAGGACTATTAAATGTTTGCATTCATGTAGTGATTTAGTTGCATAATAGCTTAGGTTTATAAATAGTTTTATTAATTGTCAAACATGTTATGTTCATGTTTATCGCATATATATATATTTTTTACTTAAGTCTTATGTTATCTGGCATTAGTCCAGCGGTTTTGATTTAGTCATTTTATTTTGGCCAATGATGAGATTGGGATTAAGTAGACAAGTACAGTACCGAACATTAGAACTATGATGTAATTTTTTGTTCAATGCGAACGGATTTAGTCAAATTGATACATAAGGAATCTCTAAAGGATAATGATAGTTTAAAGGAAAGAATGACAAGGATAGGCAGTGAAGGCAAAGAATTAGGCAAGAACCTAAGTTTGGGTGAAAAAGTGGGGTATATAAGCTTTCTATATCTAAAAAGGGGAACCTTCCCAAGATGAATAGTTGAATCTTGTGGTGGGTCGAGAAGGAGCGTAAAATGCACTCCCCATAAACACAGGTGTGAGATGGAGCGTAAAACGCACTCACTATCTAAAAAAAATAAAAATAAAATAAAAATAAAAATAAAAATAAAAAATACATGAAATAAGAGCAAAAAGCCCCTATGATTGAAAAATAAAGCATAAGGACCCTATTTAGACCCTTAATAGTGGTATTGTTTGATTTTAGTTGGATCATGTCTGCTTTTTAAATTATTGAGTTTACATTGTATGAGGCCTTTTAAGAGACTTTTTATGTATTAAATTTGAATCTACATTAGTTAGCACAGGTGTTGAGCACACACACACTATACCACTAATAACAGTTTAAGATTTATACCTACTTATCGGCTTCTAATTCGAGATTAAACGGTGTTAATTTTTTGTTTTTATGTTTCATTTTTACTTGTTTAGTGTTGTTTTGTGTTTAGGTGTAATGCCCCTGAAATCCGGTCTATTTTCACAACCGGATTCCGTATGCCACGATCCCATCTCCTTCCAAACATACATCATTATATAGCTAAATATAACAACATACATCCTCAAATCCCAGGTTCTAAAACCTTAAAACCTCTTTCATTACAAATAATGATAATTACATTATTCTTTACATCGTGTACAAGTGACTTTTATCCGCCACCAAGGATACATAATTGTTCATTAAACTATTCTATATTTTAATTCTATCATTCTATATTACAAGTCTTCCCTTGATCTTCACGATCATTCATATAATGAATGATACTTCTTCCCTTCTGGATACCGATTAAACTCTCGAGACATTACATTCACCCCTTCTTCTAAGAATTTTGTCCTCAAATTTTTTTAACTTACTAATATTCATTCATTCCATTTATCAAAATAGATTTTATGTTAATATCTATTTATTCATTAGGTTCTACAACCAAATTCATTTTCTAAGGATCTTTCCAAGATCATTATATTCCTCACGTCTTCCTCTTCTAAGAGTTTCACATTTCCCTTCTTTCTAGAATTTCATTTCTTTCTTTAAATTATTATGTTTTGATTAATTTTCTCATCCTTCCCACTTTCACCTTTTAAAATAATAAGAATCTTCCATAATTGCTCAATAACTGGGAAGTGATATGAATAACTGGAATTTAAAAGATTCCAAAACATACTGACGGGTCATAAGACCGTGAACTACGTCCCTAGGTTATCAAGTATCTCAACATGAACCTTTAACAGTCATAAGACTATACGGACTTTGAACTCTTTTCCATGTTTAACAGTGCATCACCACTGTAAACCACCTTTAAAAGAATGTTTAGCAATCCCATAGACTGAAAATACTCTCTGCAAGTACTCTAGGTGATCAGCCTATTGTACCCCTACGTCGTGCACAACGTAATACATCTTAACATTGTAACAACTATATGCATTACTTTCGAAACCATTGTCTCCGATAACATGTCCCCTTTTTACAGGGTTGTTCACCTCAGCTTTTCAACATTTGAATCCGCACCAAAACAATTCGGGTTGGCATAACTTCTCAAGAAACGCTTGAATTTCATGAACATTTTTAAATATTCATCTAGCTGAATCAAATCGCACAGACTTATACAACAATTCAGACATCAATTGAAATATACATATACATATACATATATATATATATATATATATATTCTCATATCTTAAGGAAATCTCAAAAATCTTTTTATGGCGTCATGATTATGATGTTGTCATACTACATCTCACCATAGTGGGCTGACGATCATATGATCACATCCAACACTAGGTTTCATTGCATTGATGACTCCATCGTTTATCATATCACCCGATACATATAATTAAAATATATTTTGAAAATTTTAAAATCATCATTTTTTTATCTAGCCGAAACAAACAGCATAAATACGCGAATAATAACACTATTTTAAAAATTCTTTGGTTCACTAGTGTGATCTAACATTTTTCAAAAATTAAAAGTATAACCATCGGCACGAAGTCAATAAATTTCAAAAAATTCATACAATTCAATTACCGACTTCGGTCGTTAATAATACGTCTAACTTCTGATTTTACATCATTATTCGATGTAAAACTCAATAATATGCGGAATAATTTAAACTTTTCTATCTTCTTACTTTAATTCCCTGAATCAAAACCTTTATCATCTACATGTCTTTGAATCTTATATAATCCATGATTCATTTCATCACATATACTTGATAGGTACCACACTCTATTTGTAAATCTGGAAGAGTACCAAAGATAACTGATAGGTACGAACTTGTCATAGAGGATGACGATAAGGTACGCATCATAGCTGATGATGATCTATTGAATTACGAATAGGCTATAAGTAATAAAGACTCAGAGAAGTGGCAAGAAGCCATGAAATCTGAGATGGGCTCCATGTATGAAAACCAAGTATGGACTTTGGTTTCACCACCTGAAGGCATTAAGCATATTAGGTGTAAATGGGTCTTTAAAAGAAAGACTAGAGCAGACGGCAAGGTAGGGACCTATAAGGCCCGACTGGTTGCAAAAGGTTTCAAACAAAGACAAGGAGTTGACTATGATGAAACCTTCTTACTAGTAGCAATGCTCAGGTCCATTCAAATTTTGCTTGCGATTGCAGTTTACCATGACTATGAAATCTGACAGATGGACGTGAAAACGACCTTCCATAATGGGAAACTTGAGGAGGATGTGTATATGACACAGTCAAAGGGATTTGTTTCAAAGGTTGGAACAAATCAAGTGTGTAAGCTACAACGATCCATTTATAGATTGAAGCAAGCTTCTCGTAGGTGGAACATTCGTTTTGTTGAAACACTCAAAGAGTTTGATTTTATCAAAAACGAGGATAAACCATGTGTGTACAAGAAGGTTAGTGGGAGCGCTGTTTCATTCCTCGTATTATATGTTGATGATATATTACTGATAGGGAATGATATTCCTATGCTACAATCAATTAAAATCTGGTTATCTAGACACTTCTCCATGAAGGACTTAGGATCCTATATTTTGGGGATAAAGATCTATAGAGATAGATCTAAAAGGATGCTAGGCTTGTCCCAAGGAACGTACACTAACTCGATGCAAAAGAGGTTTAGCATGGAAGATTCCCAAAGTGGTCTCATGACGATGAGCCATGGAATACATCTCTCCAAGAAACAGGCCCGAAAGACACGTGAGGAGAGAGACCGTATAAGTAAGATTCCTTATGCTTCAGCAATAGGATCTATCATGTACGGAATGATATGTACTAGACCAGATGTCACTCATGCACTTAGTGTAACAAGCAGATATTAGTCGAATCCAGGAGAAGAATACTGAAAGGAAGTGAAAAGTATCCTAAAGTACTTAAGAAGAACTAATGATGTATTTCTTGTCTACGGTGGGTCTGAATTTAAACTAGAGGGATTCACAGACTCTAGTTTTCAAACGGACCAAGATGACAGTAAATCCGTTTCGGGGTATGTGTTTACCTTAAACGGTGGCGCCGTGAGTTGGAAGAGTTCCAAATAGCAAACAATTGTTGATTTAATGACAGAGGCAGAGTACATAGCTGCAAGTGAAGCTGCAAATGAAGCTGGTTGGATGAAGAAGTTCATTACCGAACTTGGTGTGGTTCCTAGCATTATAAGACCAATACCTTTATTCTGTGACAACACCGGAGCTGTTGCGCAGGTTAAGGAACCCAGGTCTCATCAGAAATCCAAACACGTGTTGCGATGGTTTCATTTGATCAGAGAGATCATTGAAAGAGGAGACGTCACCCTAGAGTGTGTGGACTCTCAAGATAATATTGCAGATCCATCTACTAAAATGTTAAAACAACAGCAGTTCGATCGTCACTTAAAGAAGATGGGTATGAGATACCACAGCGATTGACTTTAGTGCAAGTGGGAGATTGAAAGTAGTATGCATACAAGCCAATCATGTATGATGATAAAACATATACTTTGTAATCAATCTTATTTATTTATTAATAAAAGAATTATTTATTAAAGGAATTTAATTATCTATATGGTGTTGTTTTAATAATATGTGATAAACACAGAGTTTTAAGCAATGATTTTAGAATCCTAATGAGATCATGCTAATGAGATCTAAATTCTTAGATAGCTTAAAACTAAAATGTTCCTCTATCAATGGATTACTAAAATGGGGATTAGTTAATCCGAATAGATTGGTACATACATTGCTTGCTCATTGGTGAGGATGATTGATCTCATGATCATTTGTGTGGAGACACTAAAGCAAGTATGTAGGTGCTTATTAGAGAATAAGTTCACTGAACGTGACTCGCTAAGGAATACCTAATAGAGTTTTACTTGCCTGTCAATAGGAATTCATGTAGTGATAGTAGTACAAATGATCCTTAGACTTGAGATCATCATAGTATCTTATATATAATGAATTACACTTTGACTTATTCCTTAAGACTCTTAGAGTATATCAAAGGGTATGCTTGAGTGTAATAAGTTATATATGAAGATAATGAATGATCAATAAAGAATCTACCACTTCTAGTAAAAGAAGAGAAATGTACTATGTGATTCGATAAATGACAACCCAGGAATCCTTGGCCACCTAAATGAAATTAGAAAGTAGTTTCTAATTTGCATTCATTAAGAGTTATGCATTTAGGAATCGAAATACATGTAATTAAATAAAATAAGACTTGATAGTAATCCATGTCTTATATTTAATTGGGATATTGTATGGTGGAAGGATTGAATTGTACGGTAATTATTAACTCAAAGGTTCTTTTATGATTAATGTTCAAATCTATATTATCTAGAAAGTCGTTGATCGCTAGGGAGACTTGTCCCTATTGTAGAATAAATATTATTTATTTAAATAAATTAATCATTTAATTTATTTATTTAAATAAGATTTGAATTGTTCTAATTTATTTATTCATAACCGGTTTAATATGGAGAACCTAAAGAGTCACCCCATAAAAGGAAGAATAATTATTTAAGAAGTTAATGGTGTAATCGAAATAATATAAATAAGTATATTTAATTTAATCTATGGTGATAGAATAAATTAAATAGCTTAATATTTATTATTTAATATTTTAGAAATATTAAATATAAATTAATAAGAGGAGTCTTATTAATATTATTACAATTATTATTATTTTAATTTCTAAAGAGTTTAGGAATTAATTTAATATGAGTACTCTCATTTATTCCTAATAGGATTAGGAGGGAAAATTAGTTAAAGGAGTTTGATTAGGTATCCCTAATAAGATTAGGGAGTCCATTTAATTAAAAGAGTTTAATTAAATAAATAATACCTTATTTTAATAGGGTTACCTGATAACTTTATAAGACGAGTCTTATATCAGATATCATAGAAATATACGTAATTCCAAGTTGTTGGAGAATACGCCCATTTTTTCTATAGAGATAGGAAAAACTATGTTCTGAGCCAACACACCCTTCTTCTTGAAAATTCTTCTTCCTTGGTGGATCACCTCTAGAGGCCATACACTTGGGTGGCTAATATTGATCGAATGAAGGAATCTACCGGAGATTTAAGGAGATTGCGGAGAACTAGGAGGTGAACTTGTACCTGAGGAAGCTCGTATCTACAAGGGTATGATTCCATAACTTATTGTTCTTCGTTTTAATTAATAATATGCATAAAGGATGATCCGGGTAATTGGTTTGTTTAAAATTTTAAAACTAATTTTGTAATTTGATTGCTACTTTGATTTTCACAAAACCTTACACTTGCCACCTTGCGTTGCATACATACATTGTATCTAATTATAAGGATTAAAGAGAGAGAATGTTACCAAAGTTGTTCATTTTACTATCTAACACTTAACCTACTTTTCTCTCACCCAAACATCTGAAAATACTATGTTTCTCAGTCCCTAAAACACCCCCTTAAACACCAATATTAGTGGAGAAAGAACAAGGATCAAAGCTTGGAACTAGAAGAGAAAACCCTAACTTGAGTTTGATCTTACATGATAAGTAAAAATATGTGTTTATGTGTTTAGAAACATGCTAAAGGATGTTTTATGATGACTTATGATGATCTAACATAGATCTATAGCTTATATATATATATATATATAAATATATATAAGTAAACTCATTCGTGCGTTTAACGGTGCATTTACTTACTTATATATATATATATATATTTAAAAGAAGCTCAGGTTTACTTATACATATATATTGATTGCTTTTTTATAGCTTTATTTACATTTCATCTCGCTCGAAATTCACTTCGTGGCGATTGATAGCTTTATTTACTTTATTTACATTCAAGTCCTGCCTGGAGTTTACTCTTTTGGCGGTTGATAACATTCTTAGCTTTATTTATTTACATTTCTGATCCCCTATTGAGTTGCTTCGTGGTGGTCGATCATGCACATATATATATACTTACCGCTTTTATATATATATATATAACTACATACTGCTTTCCATACAAATTGCAGTATCATGTGAGCCTAGGAATCTTGTGATCACAGATTCAGTCTACTGAATCTAGATTCGGTTCCCGTGATGGACTTTTTCCAGCTGTAAGCAACTTGTACATTATTTACAGTGTCTGAATTCCCTTGGATGGCTGTCATGCCCATAAGGAGTTCAGCACTGCTGTATATTATTTTCTCACGGATGCCTCACATCTCGAAAATAAAAGCAAACAAGCCAAATATATAATAATAAAAGGGAAGTATCAAAGGCCTCAATTACTATTGAGCACAGGGTTTGAAAAACCTATTTTACAAAACTTCATTGCTATATCTTGGTTAAAACTGAATTTTTCTATAAATTCAAACCTTGTGTATATAGGTGCGAACGAAGCATCGTACTACATCGAAATAATTGCACATTGATCCACACACACACACACATTCATATAACAGTTTCCTTGAGAAGTGTCGGTCACCGTGGCAACATGGATGTCGGGGGGTGCCTAACACCTTCCCTCCGCATAACCAAGCCCCCGAACCCTAAATGAATCTCGATTTCACAGACCCGTTTAGTAGTGTCACATCACTGGGTCAATGTGCAAACCTTTTCGATTTCGTTAGTGCAACTAGTTAAATACACCAACTGGCGACTCTTAAAGTCAAATCGTCGACATTATACATGTCGGACCTTTTTCACTTGTATTTTCAAACAAATCTCACATTAACATAAGAACACCAAAGAACAAGTAACGAAAAGGGACACTAAAAAATCCCGACGTCGACACAACCCTTACGAGTATTGAAAGAAAATAACTCACTTCATGAATACGAAAGAATAATACCTCTTACCTTAGAAAAAACTGGATACTGGAATAGTGAGGTACCAGACTTCGCTTCTTCTTTCTCTCTATAATTTCTCTCTATAATAATTGCTCTATAGCTTTAGTGAATTGGTGAGACATGAAGGAAGAATGAGCTTCTATTTATAGGAAAATATAGCTCAAAATCCAAAAAAGCCACAAGCCTACAGCCAATCATGTCTTCTTCTGACCAGTCTAATCCTGTTTCCCGAGAAGAATTTGACGGATTGAGTAAATAATCACAGACTTGGTTGTTCTACTGAAAGAATTGCACCAGTTCACTCAGGTTACAAAGGTACCTATACATATAGAATCCTCTACACAAGGAGGAGTTCAAAGTCTGGAAAAAACAATTCCAGAACCTCAGTTGGATACGACCAACAAAGACCCTGAAAACACCCATCTCAAAGGAGATCCAGACACCGGTGATATCAGGAAGAATGTCCTTCAAATGGAGGAAACTATCCGTCTTCTCAAAGGGATTGGAACACATGGTAGTGTTTCATATACAGACCTTTGCATATTTCCTGGTGTTCATTATCCATAGAAATTCAAAACCCCTGATTTTGAAAAATATGACGGATTAGGGGATCCTTATACCCATTTAAAGGTATTCATTGGAGAACTTAGATCTTACGCGGAAAATGAAAAGCTCATAATACAGCTATTTTAGAAAAGTCTGACTGGAGAAGCCCGTTCATGGTATACCAGATTAGACGACTCAAAGATCCAGAGTTGGGAAGAGTTGGCTCAAGCCTTCCTCACTTAATACAGTTTTCATTTAGAGAGTATGCTCATAGGTGGAGGAGTCTTGCTACTCAAGTTATTCCTTCCATGACAGAATCAGAAATGGTCATGACTTTCATAGATGTATAGGAAGCTTCTTTCTATGAAAGAGTTCTAGCTAGTATTGGCAAACCATTTTCTGAAATGATCAAGCACGGAGAAATGGCTTAGATGGGATTGGAGTCTGGAAAAATTCCAGACCTAGCTTCTCTTAAAGTTGTTGCTAAACACATCCAGTCCAGATCCTATGGAAACAACCCCTGGAGGGTCCATAAAAAGAAAGAGGAGGATGTTTCCTTGATACTACAAGGATAGAAAGGCAGTCAAAGCATGCCTGTACAAAGGAGAAACTATTCCCCTTTTTAAGCATAATCTTTAAACCCTCCATTGTCTAAAGGTGGAGATGAAAAGCAACCTCGGACGTTCACACCCTTAGGGGACTCGCTCGAGAATATTCTTGTGCTTCTGACTACTTAGAAGAAAATTACACATCTTCTTCCTCGTAATAGGAATGATTTTGCGGATGCTTTAGCAACGTTGGCCTCCTTGGTTTGCATACCTGACAAGGAAAACATTCCAAGCATCATATTTGCTAGACAAAAAGCCACAGCTTATGGGAACTACGTTGGAGAAGTATCGAATGAGCTACCTCCTGTCCACCACCCTTGGTATCAGCATATCAAGGAGTATCTGCGAGATGGATCTACACCCGCTGAGGCAAGCCTAACTGAGAAGAGGCAAATCCATCGACTTGGCATGAAATTCTACCTGAGTGGAGATGCACTATACAAGAGAGACACATGATTTGGTCTCCTCAGATGTCTAGAAAAAGACCAAGCTCAGAGGCTCAGAGATGAGATCCATGGTGGAGTATGTGGCCCATACATGAGCGACCCCTTACTTGTCAAGAAAATTCTCAGAACATGACATTATTGGCTTACACTCAAAGCTGACTGTGATGATCACGTCAAGAGGTGCTATCAATGCTAGATCCATGGGAATGTTATCCACGCCCCCTCCGAGGGAGCTCCATAATATGAGTTTGCCCTAGCCCTTCTCAATGTGGGGAATGGACGTGATCGGGCCCATCGAGCCCAAAGCCAGTAATGGTCATCGATTCATATTCACCATGATCGACTACTTCACTAAATGGGTAGAAGCAGCTTCCTTCCCCAAGGTTACCAAAGAAGTTATCATTGCTTTCATCAGAAACAATGTGGTCTATCAATAAGGACAACTAGAGGTCATTGTGTCAGACAATGTTAAGAACCTCAACAACAAAATGTTAGAGGAGTTATGCAGTAAATTTCACATCAAACACCTTAAATTCGTCATCTACCGTCCAAAGATGAATGGTGCTGTTGAAGCGGCTAATAAAAATCATGCAGAAAATGTCCGCCAATCACAAAGGGTGGCCTGACCTCTTGCTTCTGACTTTATTAGCCTACAGAAATTCTATGCATACTTCCACTGGGGCAACCCCCTACTCATTAGCCTATGGGATGGAAGCAGTGCTCCCATAGAGGTGGAAATGGAATCCCTCAGAGTATTGATGGATGCTCAGTTGGATGAGGACCAATGGGTACAAGACAGGTATCACCAATTGTCTCTAATAGATGAAAGAAGAACCACGACAATCTTCCATGGTCAATTATATCAACAAAGGATCGCAGGATCTTGCAATAGAAAAGTCCGACTACATCAGTTCAAACAACATGACTTGGTTTTGAAGAAGATCATTGACAACTAAGATCAATCTAAGGGAAGATTCGCTCCTAACTGGGAAGGCCCATTTGTTGTCAAGGAGGTATTAACAAGAGCTGCTCTGAGATTGCGGGAAATAGATGCCGATAAATTTCCACAGCTTATCAACTCGGACACCGTGAAACGGTACTATGTCTGAAGTTACCATCAAACAATCATCCAGGTTTTGGTCATCAAATCATCGGTCATTCTGATTTTGAACCTTTCCTTTCTACATACTCTTCTACCCCTCAGGGAAACATACACTTCAAACCAGCAGCCTTGTTTCACCTTATTTCAAATCTTGCATACAATTTTGATTATCCTGGAGAGGGGATGGAACCTTTCACACCTGATGTTTATCCTAAAGATGGGATTAAACATTTCTACGCTTGCAGTTTATCCTGAAGACGAGATTAAACTTTTCTATGCTTGCAGTTTATCCTGAGGACGGGATCAAACTTTTTCCACACCTGTAGTTTATCCCCATTATGGGATCAAACTTTCTTCTCCCCCGCAGTATAGGCTACACATGGGATTCACACTTCTCTTTGGCTGCGATTCGTCATAAGGGGGGAACTACGTCGACCTGATCTCCTTGACACCCGGGAGTACGTAGGCATTTTATCTTCAAGTTCCCATTTAGCTTCTTCAATGTTCTGATTTCTCCAAATTACTTTGACCGAGGCTATCACTTTATTTCTCAGGACTTGCTCTTTACGGTCGATGATCTGCACAGGTTCTTCTACATAAGAAAGATCTTCTTCTATTTGGATTGGCTCATATTATATAACGTGTTTATAATCAGGTTTATATGGTCGTAATACGGACACATGAAACACATTATGAATATGATTCAACTCAGGAGGTAGTGTTATTTTATAAGCAACTTCACCAACCCTCCTCAAAATTTCAAAAGGTCCAATGAATCTCGAACTTAGTTTTCCTTTCTTGCCAAAACGTATCTTGCTTTTCCAAGGTGATACCTTCAAGAATACGTATCTTCCTACGTTAAAGTTTCATTGTTGACGATGTGGGTCAGCATATTTTCTTTGTCGATCTTAAGATGCTTGTAATCGTTGACGAATAATTTTGATGGTTTTGGTTGTTTGTTAAATTATTTCTGGTCCTAACATTTGTCTTTCCCCAACTTCATCCCAACATAAAGGTGTTCTACACTTCCTCCCATATAAGGCTTCATAGGGTGGCATACCTATGCTAGCATGATAACTATTGTTATATGAAAATTCAACTAAGGGTAACTAATCTCCCAACTTCCTTTGAAGTCTATGATACAAGTTCTCAACACATCCTCTAATATTTGTATGGTTCTCTCACTCTGTCCATCAGTCTAAGGATGATAAGCTGTACTCAATCTTAATTATGTTCCTAAGTGTTTCTGAAGGCTTTTCCAAAAATTTGAAGTAAAACTTGGATCTCGATCTGATACTATGGAAACAGTTACTCCATGCCTAGAAATAATTTCATTGATGTATAGTTTGGCAAGGTGATCTAGTTTATGAATAATTTTAATTGGTAAAAAGTGAGCTGATTTTGTTAAACGGTCAACTATTACCCAAATGGCATTATGGCCCTTTTATGTAGCTGGAAGACCAACAACAAAATCCATAATAGAATTTATATAACACAAACATATTGTTTATTTTATATATCATAACTGTCTTACACAACAACTTCATAATTAAACATACTACTATCTTATAAAGTACTGATTACAATACAAACTTTAAATGCTTCTTTATTATACTAATATAAAGCATTCAACCACATATGCTACTCTCTAGAATTCATTGATATCATCAAAAGAATCCTGAATCATGTGACAAACCACAGATCGGTCGATGAGATAAGCCATTTTCTTCTCCTCTACCGGATATCGAACACCCAGAGATGTTTTAAGAAGCCTTGACTGAATTTCCTTTATGCCCCTCGGTGCATGCTGCAGTTATACTTTTAGTCGTTGACTATGTCCCCTCTCATGATGTACCATTCCCTCAGCTATATCAGTCCTAAACCTCATCTTATTATTCTCATATTCTATTGTTTTCAGCAGTGATTCCATTGCCTCGTCATGATCATCAATTGTCATCAACTGTCCTGCCACTGGATCATCTTCTTCCTCAGCATCTAACAATTGTTGATTATGAAGTAATTCCTCATTTTCTTCATCACTAGCTATGTATGACTCTATTTGTGGTGGATTATAGGCTATTACCATTTCTTTAACATTGGAGTTGGCCATCTATAAAAGAAACTCCTTTAATATTGATATAGAAATTTACACAACATAATAGTTTTAATGTTATATTTTATGTGTACTTTTAAAATTTTTACAGACTCGAAGACTATATATTAAGATTTCTCTTCCTTATATCTATAGCCTTTGATACCAAAATTGTAACGCTCATGGTACTTTCAACCATAGCACCTCACAGTTATACCTATCAATTTGCCACCAACTCGCTCGGCGTCCCCAACGGAAAGTCTAGCTTTGGTGCATTCCCTTATAGGGATGTCACCAGCAAAAGGCTCGAGGTTCTTCACGCATTGCGCTTATAGCTTTGATACCAAAATTGTAACTCCCACAGTATCCGATATGGTGCTTACTATGAATCAATATATAATGCATTTAAATCTATACACCCATGGTATCTGATTATAAGATTACATTAAATAGAGGGACTATCAGATATAATTCCCATAGATCCAAAATTCACAATATCCCATAATAGATGTCAATTCCCAAGAGAACTATTACTATGTTTGGATACCCTCACTTGGATATATGAACTGTATCTGTGACTAGAGTCTATGCATCCAAAATTTAGAGTACTAGTAATAATATGAACAGTCCATATTACTAATACCCTCACCCAGATGTATAGTTTAAGCCAAGTGAATTAATACTATCGTATCGATAGTAACTATCTATCCAAAATCCAGAGTATCAATAAAAACATGAACAGTCCATGCTATTAATATCCTCACTCAGATAAATAGTTCCCAAGGATCTCAACTAGATTTGAAGAATTTCTAATTTTACATCTATATATGTAAGAAAACACGGTTGCGGAAATAAAAGATGTTATACATATAATATTAGGATTCGATTACATAATTCTCATAATGAGTTTCTTATTACAAGGTATTTAAATAGACAAGAATATAATCTAATCTATGTAGGGACGGTTCCCTTTATCTACTCCACATGTTCCAGGGTTACTATCTAAAACTGCAAAGGAAATAATTTGCAAGAGTGAGCTATGATATGCTCAGCAAGTTTTGTATTTATAACAATATATGATTTGAAGAAATACAACAATTCAAACTTCAAAAGATAGATATCACCATTTCACTATGGATTTATATTTCTATCAGTCACACAGACTTAGACATTTTATTAAGATATGAGATAGGGGATCACCCGTTTCAACATCCTAGGAGTATGCATCTTATCCTACCAGTGCTCACATGAACCTAACTTAATGTCAATTTATATATCGGCTGAAGATCCCATATGGGATGCCCAACTTCAGATTAGGATGTCTTACCAATTAATTTGGTTTGACACAACAATTTAAGCTTAACAATCAATATGAATAAGCAATTCATTTCTTAGTTATGTTGAAAGCTATAGCAATAACCTTACAATAAAAAGGTAATTCAATTGTAGGTATAGTATATCATATCAACAGTATATCAAGATAAAAATCTTGTTCAACGAGTAAATAAGTTTAAGAAATTTGCATAAATAATGTAAGTGTTAAAAACAATTTGCATAATGAAGAAATAAGTTTTGGGTTTAGGAAACTTGCCTGAGCATAGATCAGTCAAGTTATGATACTCAATTCGTTAATAAATACCTACGATGTTCATATATATAAATCTAACATGTTAGTATTGATAACAATACTCAAATATAACATTTATATAATACTAGGTTATATTCAATAGGGTTTTGGTGTTTTAATACCTTAAAGAATATTGAATAAGTTACTAAATGGACTAAATTTTATTTATTATAATTTTATATAATTTATATATCCATTATAATAATTTTTATAAGTTTAAAACATTTATTTATCTTTTAAATGATTTTTAAATCCATTATTTCTTTTTTAGTTAATTAATATTTACTTAAAATTTTACAAAAACATTGTTTATTATTTTTAAATAATTTATAATCATTTATTATAATTTTTATATCATTAATATTATTTTTCCATAATTATTTAATATTTATAAATAATTATTCTAATTATTTTATTATTAAGTTAATTATTAATAATATCTAAATAAAATAAAATAATTATTGAATTTATGTAAAAATATCAGAAATTAATTATATTTATTTAATATAATTTTTAAAACTATTTTTATATTTATTTATTAATTATTTCTAATTTTTATAATTTATTTTAAAAAAATTAATTTATGTTTGTTGCTAAAGCCCTTCAGTGACAGAAAGCGTCGTTGTAGGTGTTCTTGAGTTTTGGGCAATAGTTCAGTCATGGTCAAGTGACCCGTTTGACCACTAGATAAAATGATACTAATAATGATTCTTGGTTTGTTCAAGTGTTGTTGTTGTAGTACTCACACAGTAGTACAACGTGAATCAAAAATTAGGCTTTAACCTGCATATAACAAGAAGTTATAGAGGTTCAAAGTCACTGTCAGAGCTATTCTTGAGTTTCTGGGTAACCCGAATGCATGTAGTCACTGGTGGCCAATCATTGCTTTGTGGCTTGAATATCTTTGATTCTGTGTATGAGATGTGTGTTGTGTTTGTTCTAACATGTAGTATATATGTTACGGTACATATATATAACATTAACATGAACAAAGAATAATTCTAGGGTCTCTAATTATGCTGGTCAAAGTACAGCCAAACTCTGTTCTTCGTGTTCTTCAGTTTTCTGGGCAACCTAGAAAACTTGGTCAAGCTTTGTCAACGATGTTTGACCATTAATTCCAGTAATCCTATATGTTGTTTGTTCAATTTAAGATCATAGATATGTAGTACATATAACATAGTATTGATCTAAAACAAAACATTACAAAAACATCAAACAGAACATGAGTAAAAAGGTTGGTTAAAGCAGCCGGTTTGACTGTTCTTCAGTTTTCTGGGTAACCCAGAAAACTGTAATCCGTGAACAGTCAACCCACTTTGACTACTTATAACTTGAAATCTATAGTTCAAATGAACCTGTTTTCTTTTCCAGATTAAAGACCTACTAACATGCTTCAAATACCAAACAATTATCAGACCAAAACATAAACACATGTAAATCTATAGGCCTTGACATTCGGTTGTCAGACTTTGTTTTCAAAATTTCCAAATTTCTTAAAACACTTAATTAAGGCATCTAGATGTTATGAAAATGTGTTCTAGCAATCTAACATACTTTCTAACATATTAATACATAATTTTAAACATCTAAACAACAAATCTAATATAGGATCAAAGAGCTAATTATGAACTAGGGTTTGTACCTTTTTTTGAATGATTTTTGATTCTAGCTTCTTATTTGGTTGCTGCTATCACCCAGGCTTGATTTTGGTAAGTTTATAAGTGTATCTAGGCTTAGAAATTTCATGAGTTTACTCAGCCCTAAGGATCCTATTTATAGAATTCTTCAACTTGGCTTTTTAGTCATTTTTGAGCAACTTGCCTCCATAAATATCTGGTCTGATGACTATTATCTTGCTTGGGAGTTACAAGCATGTCATGTATAGCCTAGGGACTTGAATGGTGACTCCTAACCTACTTGTGAGCTAGTTAGGTTTGTTTAGTAGCTTAATTAGGCTTTAATCTTCACTAATCTTGATTAGGGTTTTGTTTTTAATGATTAGGAATGTTAAGTAATTTAATTAGTACCTAATGATTACTAACCATGAATGTTAAGTTATGATAATTAATTAGGGTTAGTTAGCTAATTAGGTTAGGGTTTACTAATCTAGGATTATTAATAAATTTCTCACTAATCTAATTAGGTTTTGTCGATGTAGGTTCAGGTAATTAGGGTTAGGTTTTGTTAATCTAGGATAAATTTGTTAAAAAAAGTATAAATTAACACATAACACATTTAGAATTGAGAAATATTATTTATATAACGGGATTTTACACATACGAGTCTTATTAGGATTTTGGGTTTTTAAAGAAACGTTAGATGGCACGGTGTTCAATGGCCGACATAGGCGGTTGAGCTATCTCATTTGGTCGCCATCGAATGTTGCTCGCATTATCAAGGATGGTGAAAGTCCCTAGAAGTGGTGCTCTATCGCTTTTAGGATGGAAATGAATGAACCCCAATATCAACCTTTATTCCACGCCGCTTAGGCATAATCTGAGAACAAATGAAACTATACCACGCCTTACCATAGCAATCGAGCAACCAACGCTGGTGGGGAAATCTAGTCTTCTCTTCGTTGTATTCATTGGTTTTCCACATCATTCCGGGATTGCAAAGCCTTTTACTTTGTCTTCAAGGTCATAATCGTGAATCCTCGACTCCCTTGCCATCAAATCTAGGCATCATAAAAAGTTTGTTGATGGTTTACTGTCGAATGCAACCGCTTACCCCCTAACTTGAACTACGACTGGATCGTCTTCACTGTCATTCATATAAAACTCACAAACCACATATATAATAATCAATTCAGGTGGCTTTTTAAAGTGCACCCACTTCCACTCAATAATCATAGTCATCATTTCCCTATCTTTCTCTTGATCATGCCTTAAACCACATTCTGACACAAAAATTTTGTTGACAATTGTATGATTGTACTTCTTCCATGCATCTTTGCACATGAAATTATTACGGTCCCATGTTGGTGCCGCTTGGGAGGAACTGGAGCTAGTTCACTAGCATTTGGATGACATGCCAAAAAGGTTTGAAATAGTGAGCTCAAAGGCCAAAACAAAACCAAAGATAATCCAACTCAAAACCAAACCTGAAATTTCCCTAATTGAAAACCAACTATCAATCCGAACCAAGTCCACCCAGAACTAAATAAAAGTAAAATTCAACTGGATGTCAAATATCAAGCCAAAATGAATTTCCCAACCTAAGCTCACTTGGGCAAGTCAAAATCAAGTCAATTTCTTATTTTGGAAAATCGTCGAACAATTTGTGTTCACAGCCCAAAACTAATTTGCCAAGCCTTTACCTAGGTTGTCCCTAACCCAATTTATTTTTCTCAAAGTTGTTAAATATAGCAGCTCAATACAGTTCAAACCAAGTCCAAACTTACCTGAGAAAAGTAAACCTATGTTCAAACCTTGAGGAATACTGTTAAAACCTAGCTTTACTGCTTCTGGAGAGCAATTGGATAGGTCACCAATTAGGTTTAGATTAGGGGCGAAATACGTTTGATATGATTTATGTAATTGGCCAACAGAGAAATGGTTGGATGATGGTCGATTAGGGAGCCTTGGTATGTCGTATCCTGATATGGGCGAAATAAGGTGGGACTTGTGTTGTAGCTGTCGAACAAAGCCTAACTTATTTAACAAAAAATTGCTACTGGCACTGCAACACAGTATTACTTTGGTATGTTATGCTGCAGCACTGGTATAAAAACTTAGATTTCAACGACGTGTTTTAGCGCTTGTTGAAGGTTAAACACAGGCGCTGCAGCACTGGCACTTTATCATGCAATTTTTTTAGCGTTTTCCTCTCACGACAAAACCAATTCACATTAGCTAACACTTGGCCCCCAAAAAAATTCTCCAAAATTTATACATATACTAAAATCTTAATATAACTAAACTAAAAACTAAAAACTAAAAACAAGATATTAGGAACTTAAAACTCATATATAACCAAAAGCATACCAAAACTAAATATAGATGTAATGAATAACAATAATTAAGATTCTAGGCCACCAAAAAATTTAGCTAAAGGAGTCCAATTATAATGCATAGCGAAGAATATACTACTAAAATAATTTAAATAGGCAAAATCATACGATTAGCATAAATATATACTACTATACTATTTAACTACTATGATAAATGAAATATACTACTATTAACATACTGTA
Organism: Panax quinquefolius; assembly: GCA_020205615.1. Classification (NCBI taxonomy): domain Eukaryota; kingdom Viridiplantae; phylum Streptophyta; class Magnoliopsida; order Apiales; family Araliaceae; genus Panax; species Panax quinquefolius. The sequence continues at coordinate 269,730 of JAINUW010000660.1, read as the reverse complement.
TTGAATTAAAAAAAAAAAAAAGAATATTGAAATGATGCTAAAATGGGGTTGCCTCCCCATTGAGGGCTTGATCTACAGTCTTCAGCTAGACTTTTATCACCGATTCATTTTAGGTCCCCAAGTGTAATGGACGTCTTTTGACTGTCACCGTCACCACCCCAATATTGCTTGAGTCTTTGACGATTCACTTTGAAGGTCCTAGTCGAATTTGGCTCTTCAACCTCAATAGCACTATGCGGCGGGAAAACCTTGACAATTTTAAAAGGCCTGGACTATCGTGATTTCAGCTTACCCAAAAACAGTTTAAACCTAGAGTTGAACAGTAGCACCGCTTATCCTTCTTCGAATTCCCGATCAATAATTTTCTTATAATGCCATTGTTTCATATTTTCTTTATAGATTTTGGCATTTTCATAAGAATGGAGCCGGAACTCGTCCATCTCATTCATTTGGAGCATTCTGTTGTCATTTGAAGTGTTATATTCAAGCAGTACCGGAAGGTGGCAAGCTTTATTATAGACTAAGCGGTATGGTGCCATTTGGGTTGGTGTTTTGTAAGCTGTTCGATATGCCCATAATGCATCATCCAATCTAGTTGACAAATCATTTCTGCTAGGATTTATTGTCTTCTCCAGAATTTGCTTAACTTCTCTATTAGACACTTCCGCATGACCACTTCTTTGCAAATAGTATATCGTGGTGTTTTGTGGTTGACTTCATACTTAGCTAGAAAGGTGCTATAAAGTACTTATTGCATAAATGAGACCCTTCGTCGCTAATGATTTCACACTTTGGGTTCTTTCATTAAACCTTGAATAAAATGAAATTTACAACTCTGATTTCGATCCCGATCTTATTGGATTTGTATCTTCCTGAACTATAATTTTCATTTATCAAACATCAAATTTGAAACTATTTTGGTCCCGAAAAATAGCCTAGGAGTGACTGGTCATGCAACATAATTTCAACAGTTGGAGTGTTTTGGTAATAAATTCATAACTTGCTTTCTCTTTTAACATTTTTACATAATTCCAAAGAGGTTTTACCCTTAACGCATAGCTCTTTCATACTAATAAATAAAATCACAAAAACCCTTTGTAGATTTTAAAATGAAAATCATAGATCGTCGTTTTTAAATAAATCTTCCCAAAAAACACATTTAACTTCCTTTTCCCAAATTTTCTAACATAAACTTATATAGATGAATAGATGAACAAGTTAAACATATTATACTCAATATTTATAATTCTCATAAGTTCATAGCCTTTTAGAACTTTCACTTTCATAAATCTATCTCAATATTACATAAAACATACAAAATATAAATCTAGAGTTTGATTTTTACCTAGTCTTGTGGGATGTCCTCCTTTTCTTTCCAAGATAACTTATGAACTTGGGATGTATGAATTGTGACGCCCCCAAAATAGGTATACACAACTCATTCTAAGTCGCAAAATACATGGTACAAAATTCAAATACAAACTTCATTTATACAATATCCAAACTCAAATGGAGTCCTTATTACATTATTATCACGCTATTTCATAGAATAATGGGGACTATTATAGCCACCATCTCGGACCATCACTCCGTTCCTCGACTAGTCCCTGCTATATTCTTATTTCTTGAAGAGAACAATGAAATCAAAGGGTGAGCTAAAATAGCCCAGTAAAGAATATTATGACTAAGATAATGCAAAATAAATTATTGCTAGCCTTCAATAGTGTCAAACTGATATAATACAATAGACAACAAGTTTAACTCCAGCGAAACAAACAATCCATTAGAAGAGTCAAGTAGAGCATGATATCTAGTATCTTCAATTATTTAAAAGTTTATCATCAATTTTATCGCTAAGACTCAGCTCAATAAATAATCCACATCACTGAATTATCCACGCACTATGGGCCAAGGATATTCGTTAGTATCATATCCATGAATTATCCATGCACTACGGGCCAATGATATTTAGTATTATCACCAGTGGTCATGATCATGCCAACAACTGTCCATCAATGTACTACGGGCCAATGAGGACTTTACCACATCATTTGTAACATTACATGTCATGATTATACCGATACATAGTCATAATCATATCAATCAACAGTCCATCTATGCACTATCGGCCAAAGATGACTTTCATCATAATATAAGTATGAGGATGATGCCAATAATATAAGATTCAATCAAACAAAATTAAGGATAAATATTAAAGATTTTTAATTTATCTAGAGTTTAAAAATGTCCAAATTGTCAACATGATAACTGCTTTGTGGAGTAAAATTAAAGAATAATATTCATGTATCAAAAATAATTTGGACATAAAAGAAATTAATTTTCTGGGTGAATAGTACTTAAGTGAATAGTACCCCGTGAATAGTACTTCTTGAATAGTACCTCGTGAATAGTACCCCGGCATTAAAAGATTATAATTTAACAAGGATATTCAGAAAAATATTCTCGTGAAAAGATACTCAATGAAACACAAATTTCAAGGATATTCTACTAATTTCAAGGAGTATAGAAGCAATACTTACCACATTAAAATTAAATTTATGAATATAAAATGAAATAATATCTCTTACATAATATGGAGTATGAAAGAAAATAATATTTCTTACGAGTATTGCAATAAAATAATATCCTTTACCTTTGTAGAAACTGGATATTACTAGAATATCGGATATTATTCTAAGAAAATCTTGAACAAAAAACTACACTTAAAATATCCTTATACTTAAGAAAAATACTCACAGTACTATAGAATAAGAATTTCTGATATTGAAGGTGTGTTTTACGATGGAGGGGTTACCCCCTATTTATAGTTCAATGGAGGGAAAAAAGTTAAATAAACTTGCCTAACCTGCCAAACATTTCCTCTGCCTAATTTCTCATTTCAATGCCTAACTCTTCTAATTTTCCATTTGGGTGGGGGGCACCCTTTGAAAACAATGGATTTGCAGGCAACTTTCAAACCATCACTTACAAAAATAATGTGCAAGACAAGAAAAAAATACAAGGCTACTATAATGCCTTTGAAAATAAGCATTCGTTTACAATTTTCCAACCTCTGCTCCTTTTATCACATGTTATATATATATATATATATATGAATCAGAACACATACAATCAAGGAAATAGGAATCATCGAATTTCTCATGGAGCAACAACCAGCAAAATGAAGCTTCACGACAATCATACCCTCCAGGTTTCTAGAATCAGCAATAACCAGTTCAATATCAAGAAAGGAAACCCGATCTAGAGGAAAAGTTGGAAAGATTCATGGCTACCACCGAGTTGGCTATAAAAAATCACACATTGCTTATGAAAGCACAAGAGATGTCGATCAAGAATCTAAAGAATCAGATGGGTCAGATGGCGTTGGCATTGAATAGTAGACCACAAGGGACATTACCAAGTGACACCGAGAAAAATCTTAAGGGTAATCACGAGTAGTGTCAAGCCATTATGTTGAGAAGTGGAAAACATCTTGTTGGTCAAGGGCCAGAAATTTTGGTTACAAAGGAGGTTGAATCAGAGTCAGAAAATACAGTTGGTGAGATAAAGCAAGGGAACAAAAAACAAATGGAAAATAACAAACCAGTCAACAAACCAGCTGTTTATCCTCCTCCACCATTCTGGAAAAGAGTTCAAAAACAAAAGTTAGACAAGCAATTTTCAAAATTCTTGGAAGTATTCAAGAAACTTCAAATTAACATACCATTTGCAGAGGCCCTTGAACAAATGTCGAGTTTCGTAATATTTATGAAAGGGATTCTATCAAGGAAAAAGAAATGGGAAGATTTTGAGACTGTGGCATTAACAAAGGAGTGTAGTGCAGTATTACAGAAGAAATTACCACCAAAACTCAAAGACCCGAGGAGCTTTACTATTCCACGCACGATTGGTGAGATGCATTTCAGCAAGTGTCAATGTGATTTGGGGGCGAGAGTAAATCTTATGTCGTTGTCAGTATACTTAGAATTGGGGTTGCCTGAGCCAAGGCCTACGAACATCTCCCTAAGTTTGATGAATAATCCGTTAGAAACAACATTATTGGGAGATGAAGAGATCGATGATCCGGAATTGGAGGATTACCTTCAATTACTAGACTCATTTCCACGAGTACCAAGATTGAGAACACCATTTGAACCACTGCACACAGAGGAGGTAACTGCAGAAAACTGAAACCATCATTGGAAAAGCCACCAAAGCTGGAACTTAAGCCACTTCCTAAGCACCTCAGGTATACTTATTTAGGCAATTTAAATTCTTTACCTGTTATTATTTCAGCCGCACTTACCGAATTGCAGGAAGAAAAGTTGCTGAGGGTGCTTCAGAACACAAATCAGCCATTGGATGGACAATTGCTGACATAAAGGGAATCAGCCCTTCATTTTGCACGCACAAGATCCTGATGGAAGATGAGGCAAAACCAACGGTAGAACAACTGTGGCAGCTCAATCCAATTATAAAGGAAGTGGTAAAGAAGGAAATTTTAAAATGGTTAAACACTGGCATCATCTACCCGATTTCCAACAGCAAATGGGTTTGTCCAGTTCAGTGCGTACCAAAAAAGGAGGAATAACGGTGGTGCAGAATGACGACAACGAGTTAATCCCAACCAGAACAGTGACGGGTTGGGGGGTTTGCATGGATTATAGAAAATTGAACAAAGCGGCCCAAAAAAAGACCATTTTCGTTTGCCCTTTATCACCAAATGATAGATAGATTAATGGGACATCGAAGATTATTATTTGTTGGATGGGTATTCGCCACAACCAAATAGTCATCGCTCTCTAGGATCAAGAAAAGACCACATTTACATGCCCTTACGGCACATTTGCATTCGGAGGATGTCATTCGGGGATGAAACGACCGATAACTTTCTTTCCAAAAGATGTATGATGGCAATTTTTTGGATATGGTGGAGAAAAATGTTGAGGTCTTCATGGATGACTTTTCAGTTTATGGGGACAGCTTTGATAATTTCTTGGAGAATTTAGTTATGGTGCTGTAAAGATGTAAGGACACGAATCTTGTTCTAAATTGGGAAAAATGCCACTTCATGGTTGAAGAGGGCATAATTTTTGGACATAAGGTATCGGCACAAGGGCTGGAAGTCGATAAAGTGAAGCTAGAAATGATTAAAAAATTGCCTCCACCGACCTCAGTGAAGGGTATTAGGAGTTTCTTAGGACACGATGGGTTCTACAGGAGGTTTATAAAGGATTTCTCTAAAATTGTGAAACCCTTATGCAGTCTTTTAGAGAAAGATGCAACATTCAGCTTTGATAAAGAATGCAAGACATCGTTTGATTTATTAAAAAGGAAATTAGCTACAACCCATGTTATAGTTGCACCGGATTGGAGCATGCCAGTCGAGCTTATGTGTGATTCAAGCGACATCGCGGTTGGGGCTGTTTTGGGTTAGCGGAGAGACAAGGTGTTTCACGCTATATACTACGCAAGCAAAACACTTACAGAAACTCAAATGAACTACACAACCACAGAAAATGAGTTGTTTGCCATGATATATGCGTTTAACAAATTTCGTGCTTACTTGATCGGCACTAAGGTGATAGTCTATACAGATTATGCAGCGATTCGGTACTTGATAGCGAAAAATGATTCCATGCCACACCTTATCCGGTGGATTCTCCTACTGCAAGAATTCGATTTAGAAATAAAGGAGAGGAAGGGGTCGGAGAACCAAGTAGCCGACTACTTGTCAAGGTTGGAAAACCAAGGGAATGAAAAAGACGACAAATGTGAAATCAATGAATCATTCCTGGAAGAGCAACTGTTTGGGATATCAGCGGAGATTCCGTGGTATGGCGACTACTCAAATTTTGTTGTGAGCAATATTTTACCACCTGACCTCACAAGGCAACAGAAAAAGAAATTTCTTCACGACGTGAAATGGTACGTGTGGGATGATCCATATTTGTTCAAATAGTGTGCCGACAAGGTGATTCGAAGGTGCATCCCATATAGCGAAGTGAAGAATATTCTACATGAGTGTCACGCATCGGCATATGGTGGGCATTATGGGAGTGAGAGGACAGCGGCAAAGGTACTGTAATGTGGTTTTTATTGGCCCGCATTATTCAAAGATGCCCACCAGTTTGTCAAACATTGCGATAGATGTCAAAGGGTGGGCAACATTTCAAAACGTAATGAGATGCCCGTACAAACGATTCTGGAAGTGGAAATTTGTGACGTATGGGGTATTGATTTCATGGGACCATTTCCCTCGTCCTTGAACAATCAATACATTTTACTCACAGTGGACTACGTGTCAAAATGCGTTGAAGCTGCAGCTCTACCAACAAACGATGCCAAGGTGGTCCTCAAATTCCTTCAAAAGAACATCTTCACTAGGTTTGGCACACCAAGAGCAATTATAAGTGACGAAGGTAGTCACTTTTGCAATAAACCGTTTACTGCTCTTTTGGCCAAGTATGGGGTGAACCACAAGATAGCTACATCATATTACCCTCAAACTAGTGGACAAGTTGAGGTATCGAACAGAGAAGTCAAAAAGATATTGGAGAAAGTGGTGAATCCGAGTCGGAAAGATTGGTCACTTAGTTTGGACAATGCTCTATGGGCTTACCGGACTACATACAAGATGCCACTCGGGATGTCACCATATCAACTGTTGTATGGGAAGGCATGTCATTTACCCGTGGAACTACAACATAAGGCATATTGGGCGGTGCAAAAACTTAATTTTGACCAAAAAGTTGTAGGAGAGAAGAGATTACTTCAGTTGAATGAACTCAACGAGTTCCACCTTCATGCCTATGAGAATGCCAAAATATATAAAGAAAAAGTCAAAAGATGGCACGACCAGAAAATTTTACATCGAACATCCGAGTCCGGTCAATCAGTACTATTATTCAACTCAAGGCTGCGTTTGTTCCCTGGAAAGCTCAAATCAAGATGGTCGGACCATTAACAGTCAAGTAAGTATTCCCTCATGGGGCAGTTGAAATTTACAATCGCAATCCTCTCAAAACATTCAAAGTAAACGGACACCAATTGAAGCATTTCTGGGGTGGAGAAGCCAACACCGACGTGATCGCCATCACATTGGCAGATACAACTTAAACAGGAAGTAGTCAGGCTGAACGACTTAAAATCAAGCGCTCATTGGGAGGCAACCTAATTTTTATTTCTTTATCTTATTTTCTATTCATATTTGCTTAATCATTGTTTTTATTAAATTACTAGGTAGAAGAATAAAATAAAATCTCGTTAATCTCTCCACATCAGAACATGTCATCAACAACTCACTAATCTTCATGTTCATGTCATGCAGGATGGAAAAAGGATCATCAAGCGAGTATATTACAGCAAAGTGAGCTACATTGAAGCAAAACAAGGAAGTCTGGCAGCGATTTACCTAGCATTGGCGAAGGCCCTAAAAGCACTACAACCCCACGGGCAAGGGGTCCTCAACATCAGAAATCAGGGGCATAGCCCGTCGGGGCGGGCATTCCTTGTTCATTACCCCCCACCGGGGCGGGGGTCCTAGAATTTTAACAGGCGTGGATAGTTGGTTGGTCTTCTATCCTTCCCAATAACCCCCCACTTTCACACTTCCCCACTTTCTCATTACTCCATAACCTCCACCCACTTTCCCCACATTCCCAACACTCCATTATTCTTCTCCACCTCTTCACCTCCTCACTCCACCAATGCTAGCCTTCCCTTTACATCTATAAATACCATCTCATACAAACTCATCAACCACAATTCATATAAGGCAAAAAGAGAGCATAGTTGTGAGCTAGAGAGATACTATTGCCCAGTTTGGGGGAGAGTAGAGCAAAACTAGCAATTGAGAGAGCCATGGCTTCATAATCATCTGCGAAACGCCAAAGGGGGGAGAGTTCAAAATCATCCCAACCAACCCGCACCTTCGATCGCCGCAAATTTGCAAATGCTGCTGCCGCCAACCGGTAATATTACATGCTCACCAAAGCCCTTACACCGGAGCGGGGGTTGGCACCAGATCCTAATGATGGGTAGCTCATGCCAAACATTTAACAAAAAGGATGGACAAAATTTATCGAGGAGCTGGAACCAGCCGTTGTAAACATTACCAAGGAGTTTTATGCAAATGCTGTGGACAAAGAACCATTCCAAGCATTTGTGCGCGGACGTCTAGTTCCATTTAGTGTCAATGCCATTAACACATACTATCAATTACGGGTGCCTTTCCAATGCCAGTATGCGCATCTCCATAATTTTGACATAGATTTTGATGCTATTATCATGGATATGACAAAGCCGGGAATGTCATGGATGAAAGGGCGAACGGTATGCCATACCGTGTTCCATAGCAAGGATCTTAGCTGGTATGGAAAAATTTGGTATGCCTTCCTCTGCACAAAATTACTTCCGTCCCAACATACCTCGGATGTCACCAAAGAGAAGGCGTTGATGTTGTACGCCAATGTGCAAGATTTTATAATGGATGTCGGGGCTATCATTTGCTTCTCCATCTGTCGATGCCTACGTGGAAATTTTTCTGGAGGTTTGCCACACCCATCACTTATATATGGGTTATGCCATCAAATAGAAGTTAGATGGTCCGATGATGAGCCCACTCAAATGCCACTCACGCTGCTTGATTCTAGAATGATAGCGCGATACTCTGTATGGGCAGGCGACGAGTCACACTCGCGTGGAGTGGGTTTCATTTTTCCATCATCGTCGGAAGACAACGAGGATGCTATAGAGACATCGGGGGATGATGATGAGGAAATGGGCGATCAAGGGAATGAGCAGGTACCGCGGGCCGAGGCTTTATCTAGATCTCAATTCCTTGATCTCCAAAATCAGCTGAATGTACACACCAAGGCAACTCATCGGGAAATGCGACGATTAGCATTGAGGCAAGAGCACATGTTCAAAGCTATGCACACCTCTTTTTCCTCGTTGAACACAACACTTCAGAGTTTCAACCAGGTGGCACAATTTCCATAACAACAGCCCGGTCCAATGCCAAGGTTCCCACCGAGTGATTCCAATGAAGAAGAACAACAACCACCTCCTCAGACTTAAGAATCAGCAGGGAAGTCCTCACAAACTTATTTTGATATATCATACAATGAGGACATTGTCTAACTTAAGTTTGGGGGATTTAAATTCATGTTTGCATGCATTTTAGATTTTAGGGTTCATTTTTAATTTTAGTCAATTAAATTTATGTATTGCATTTTATTTTCAGTATTGCATGATAGCTTAGGGCAATCGAGGTAGTTTAGGTTTTGCATAGTAGATAATAGTGTAATGCAGTTTGTTATCCGCATTTTGTTATTAACATTTATGAGAAAAAAAAATGTTAATTAGTAATTATTGTGTTATTTAAGTCTATCAATGTTGTGTTTCATGTTATTGTGGGCCTATGATGTGATTGTCAAATAAGTAGCAAATGCAGTATTGAGTATTAGAACTATGACATAAAGATCGTTTATGAATCGAATCTTGAGTTGTTTGAAACTGGTATAAAAGGATAGCACGTTTAACAAACATCTGTGTTAATTGATTAAGTTCAAACTGGTACCTAAATGGTCTCTATATGATAATGTTAGAGTGAATGATAAAATGACAAGGATGGCTAGTAAAGGCTAAAGTTAAGCAAGAACTTAAATTTGGGGGGGTGTTATGTGGGGTATATAAGCTTATGAAAAAAAAAAGAAAAAAAAAGTATGAATAAACACCGTAGCGTGCTTGTCTAGTTTTGTGGCCTTTGTTACTTGAGAAAGTAAGCCTGAGGGGATTATTTTTACATCTAGCGTCCTAAGGTCTTAATGGTCTGGGAGTCGTTGGTCGAAAGTTCGTTAAGGTAGCATTGAAAAGCCTAAGGGAATAAGACATCGCATAGCTATGTGTATATAAAAAAAGAAAAAAAAGAAAAAATGAATAAAACGGGAAAATAGCAAAATGCCCCCGCAAATGAAAATAAATCATAAGTACCCCGCGTGAACCCTTGAGATTTGTGATTGCTTGATTTTAGTTGGAACTATCTATTTTTGAAATTTTTAAGTTTGAGCTACATGATTCCTTCTAAGAGACTGGTTATGTATTGAATTTGGGTTAGTATTGGTTAGCATAGATGTTACACACACACATTATACAAGTGATGATGACTTGAGATTCGAGGATTAGATGATTTGTAGATTGGTTTTTGATGGTTGATATTGTATAGTTGCTTATTTTCACTGAGGCTTTTAAGATAATTTTGATTCTGCGATAATTGTTGGATTTGATAGCATATAAGTGAAGTAGCGTTTATATCTTTGTATTGCATGTAGTTAATTTGTGCTCGAGGACTAGTACGGTTTAAGTTTGGGGGATTTTGATAAGTGTATTTTATATACGCGATTTAATATCCAAATCATACTTATTTGTTGCTAATTTCTTGTGATCATGTTCAGTTTCACTTGTTTTGTGTTATTTCATGTGTAGATTGGTGGTTGAGGTATTTTACGTACAATTGGTGATATTCGGTGCGATGGGAATTAAATGGAGCATATTTGGAAGTAATTCAAAGATAGCAAAGATTGCCATTTAATGAAGCTAGACACAAGGTGGGCATTGACAACTATATATACCCGTCGAGGGTGGGTCTTCCATTTCATTTAGCAGACCATAGCAGCGCGGGAAGTGGTGTTACATAGCTATACACCCTCGCTGGGGTGGGGGTCTTCATTCGAGCAAAACAGAAGGCAAGCCCACCGGGGCGGGCGTCTATAGTATACAAACCCCCACCGGGACAGGGGGGTGGAAAATGTTGAGTGTCCTGTTTCGGTTATAATTCCTCTTGAGTTCGAATTTTAGTTTTTTGCATATCAGTATAACTTTATTGGACAGAAAATTTGGCTGGAGTTTTATAGGAGATATCTATTACTCTATCAAAAACAACAAGGAGGCAGGAGAGAGCAGAACAACGAAAATCTAAGCTGAGTTTTTGATAGCACGTGTGGAGGAGTAATTCGAGGAGTTTTTCAAGTCGGTTGCAATTCTAGTCTTTGTGAAGGGTGTTTTCTAATATTCTTTATGTTAGATTATTTATTGTAATTGGAAGAATGATTTCTATGATTTATTTAGTGTTTATTTCGTTTATTATGAGCTATTTCATTTTTTAGGCTTGTGATGGATCTTTTAGTGAATCGATGATTTTGTAAACTTTGATTTCCAATTTAATAAGCTATCTCCAGTTTATCTATATCAATTTGTGCTTGAATCTATGAATTGCCTGATTAACAATTCTTTGTGGAGTTGGATGGAATCGAGAGAGGATATTAAAATCTAGACCTAGTTGATATAACATGTGTTCAGGACTTTGTTAGTAGCTTAAACTTGATGAGTTTTAACATAGAGATATGCTTGACGCCGCATGTAATCGGATAGAGAACTTATTCTTCAACCTTCTTCAATTGTAATTCACATAGAGATATAGTGGGTTAGTTGATTAAGGTGTTTAACAGATTTTTATCTTAATTGTGGATTGAAGTTAATATGGTATTAGTGCATCGAGAGGTGGTTAATACTACATTCGTGTTCTTGATTAATAACTTGGGATAGTGCATTAAATTGGGATAAAGGTATTAAAATCAAAGTGAAGCTTAGGGTGAAATCATAAGTCTAATTCTCCATTAATTGTTTGAAAATTCAGATTTTGATATTCGTGGTTATTTTGTGTTAATTTAATTATTTTTAAATTTTAGTTTTGTTAACATAAATTATTGATTTGGATTTGTTTAATAAAATTAGGGTTAATAGAAGATTGGTAACTGTAAGTTAAGGTTATTATTAATTAATCTCTATGGGAACGATACTCGACTCATCACTTTATTACTTGTTGACCACTTATACTTGTGTATTGTGCGTAATTAGATTTTACCCAACAGAGAGATAGAAAAACTAGGGTTTTGCCAAACACCCATCTTCTTGAATCTTTTTTTCATTGGTGGATCACTTATATAGGCCAAACACTTGGGTGGCTAACGTTGATCAAAGGAAGGAATCAAACCCGGTGGATTCAAGTTGAACGCGAAAAGGATTTGGAGGTGAATTTATACCTGAGGAAGCTCGAATCTTCAAGGGTATAATTCTTGTTCTTCATCTTTTCATTTAATTAATAATTGTGCATAAAGGATAATCAAGGGTAGGGTTCTTCAGAACTTCAAGGGTATGGTTCTTCTTGAGTTGATTGTTGCAGCACAAAGGGAAAGGATAATCAACAAAATTGGAGATATACTGAGAGTGAGTAGTTTGTCTTACAATTACTCAACATTTATTACCATAGTAGAAGCAAGATCACTAAGTTTGGGGGAATTGTAGGCCTAACACGCCAAGTGTTCGACGGATTTCTCGAGTGAAGTTTGGGGAAATTTTGTTTGAAGCTCACACCAATTCCAATCCAATGGCACCTAAACCAGCATCAAAGAGACAATGTGGAGAAATTTCAGGGTCCACACCACCAACAAGAACCTTTGACACACGTAAATTCATAATTGTTATCGGCGCCAACCTTTATGACTACCTGGTAACAAAATCACTCACACCAGAGCGGGGGTTGACACCTGAACATGTCGACGGCGAAATGATGCAGCAAATTTATGAGAAAGGATGGAATAGGTTCACGGCAGAGCCTGGGGTATCAATTGTGAATGTGGTCAAAGAATTTTATGCCAACGTAGAGGATAATACCCCCATTCACCACATTTGTCTAGGGAAAACAAGTTCCTTTCAGTGCCGACGGCATTAACACGTACTACCAACTACGAGTTCTAAGAGAGTGCTAGTATGCTTATTTACGTGACCACGATCTCGATTACGAGGCTATCTTGACAGAAATTACAAGGTCGGGTACTACATGGATCAAAGGCCAAAAAGGGGGCACTATCTTCCACAGTAAGAATCTCAACCGGTATGGAAAGATATGGTATGTGTTCCTGTGCGCCAAGCTATTTCCATCTACACACACATCTGATGTGCCCAAGGAGAAGGCATTTCTTTTATATGCCATTATCTATGATTTCTCATCGATGTGGGTGCTATAATCATTTTTTCAATCCGAAGATGCCTGCAAAGACCATTCTCTGGTGGATTGCCACACCCATCGCTCATTTGTGGGTTGTGTAGACAGGCGAGGGTACGATGGTCCAATGATGAGACCACACTGATGTCTCTTTAAAAGCTAGACACGAGGATGATTGTGCAGTATTCGGTGTGGCCCGGGGGTGAGTCGCACCCTAGAAGAGTCGGGTTTATATTTCCACCAGCCTCGGAACATGAAGCTGAAGCTAAAGACACCTCGGAGGACGACGAGTATCCGGGTAATGAGACGATAGAAAAGAAAGGACCTGAGGTGATACCAAAACCCGATGCTATATTTACTCCTCAATTCTAGAACATTAAAAAATAAGTGGATGGGTACAACAAATAAGCACGGAGACAGATGTGGCGCTCCAGAGTTTCAACCCCAATGCACAATTCCCATATCGCCAGCGCAAACTCCAGTTTCAATGCCAAGGTTTCCACCCATTGCTTTTATTCCTAGTGATTCAATAGCCGCAACCACCCCAAGCTTAGGCGATTACAGGGAAGTCCTCACACATTTATTATTTTATCTTTACAATGAGGACATTGTAATTTTCATGATTGGGGGAGTTAGTTTAATTTTAGTTTAATTTTCATGTTTCATGTTTAATTTTATTAGTTATATTTGCATATGTTAGTTCATGTTTAGTTTTAGGACTATTAAATGTTTGCATTCATGTAGTGATTTAGTTTCATAATATCTTAGGTTTGTAAATAGTTTTATTAATTGTCAAACATGTTATGTTCATGTTTATCGCATATATATATATATATATATATATATATATATATATATATATATATATATATATATTACCTAAGTCTTATGTTATCTACCATATGTCCAGCGGTTTTGATTTAGTCATTTTATTTTTGCCAGTGATGAGATTGGGATTAAGTAGACAAGTACAGTACCGAACATTAGAACTATGATGTAATTTTTTGTTATGAATTGGATCGTGTGCTTGTTTGAAACTAGTATAATAAGGTTATCACGTTAATAACATCTATACGAACGGATTTAGTTCAAATTGATACATAAGGAATCTGTAAAGGATAATGATAGTTTAAAGGAAAGAATGACAAGGATAGGCTGTGAAGGCAAATAATTAAGCAAGAACCTTAGTTTGGGTGAAAAAGTGGGGTATATAAGCTTTCTATATCTAAAAAGGGGAACCTTCCCAAGATGAATAGTTGAATCTTGTGGTGGATCGAGAAGGAGCGTAAAATGCACTCCCCATAAACACAGGTGTGAGATGGAGCGTAAAACGCACTAACTATCTAAAAAAAATAAAATAAAAATAAAAATAAAAAATATAGGAAATAAGAGCAAAAAGCCCATATGATTGAAAAATAAAGCATAAGTACCCTATTTAGACCCTTACTAGTGGTATTGTTTGATTTTAGTTGGATCATGTCTGCTTTTGAAATTCTTGAGTTTACACTGTATGAGGCCTTTTAAGAGACTTTTTATGTATTAAATTTGAATCTACATTAGTTAGCATGGGTGTTGAGCAGACACACACTATACCACTAATAACGGTTTAAGATTCGAGGATTGATAAGGAATTATTGATGGGTTTTGATAAGAAGTGTTGTCGTGTTCACTTGATTTCTCTGAGGTCGGAGGAATAAATTTGATTCTATGATTACTGCTGGATTCGTAGGCATAAAAATTACATACATTACATCTTCTTGCATTGCATTGTGTAGCATGAGGTATTATACCTACTTATCGGCTTCTAATTCGAGATTAAACGGTGTTAATTTTTTGTTTTTATGTTTCATTTTCACTTGTTTAGTGTTGTTTTGTGTTTAGGTGTAATACCCCTGAAATCCGGTCTATTTTCACAACAGGATTCCGTATGCCACGATCCCATCTCCTTCCAAACATACATCATTATATAGCTAAATATAACAACATACATCCTCAAATCCCAGGTTCTAAAACCTTAAAACCTCTTTCATTACAAATAATGATAATTACATTATTCTTTATATCATGTACAAGTGACTTTTATCCGCCACCAAGGATACATAATAGTTCATTTATCTATTCTATATTTTAATTCTATCATTCTATATTACAAGTCTTCCCTTTATCTTCACGATCATTCATATAATGAATGATACTTCTTCTGGATACCGATTAGCTTGATCTTTACGGGATCCTTAAGTTCTACTAACATCGTTCGCTGAAAATGTTTTTATTGAAAGCAAGTGTGAGCACTCAATTGCTCAGCAAGTCATAATAGTTGAACAAACAACTTTAAGAATTCAAACATTCCTTTAAGACTTCAATAACCGAACAAAGGTTACGAAGCAGTTTGAATAATAGGAATAATCTCGATTCCTATCATTTTAAAACATTAGTCATATTCACTTTGAAATACTTTCATTCTCTATTCTATTTCATACACATTCCATCTAGCTAGAATCAGTAGCACAAACTTAACAATAACGGTTCATATATAAACAGAACATGCTCATATTGAACAGTTCAGTTACAGAATAGTTCATCTCATAGAAACACTGAAGTGTTCACATTGTGGCATAAGGCCTCATACATTCTACCACCTTGCACAAATATTACACATTTGCACATAGACAGAGCTTCTCAAGTTCAACATCTAAGAAGTTTTAGAAACTAGCATTCATTTAAAATATGAATGAAGTTAGGAAACTTGCCTTACGCACAGCTACAACTTATAGTATACGCTGAACTACTCATTCCAATTCTTATGTAGCACATAAGGGAATAACACATACACCAATTAGTCATATACTTGACTTACGCATTGGTTTACTTAACTTAACTTCTTAGGGTTCGCGTTCTTATAAACTAAGTTTACGCGACCAAATTCCTTTACCGGTTAACGGTTCCATGACATACGGAGATGTCTTACTTAATACGTTCATCATCTTTTAAGATTTACATTCTTATCTTCTTCTTATAACTCTCCTAGGACTCAGCACACATCGTCTCTCTGCTAGTAGTCCATATGGTACTCTTAGTGGTTTCCCACAAACAACCAACAAACAAGTTCCCGCCTCATCTACACTGCCCATAACAGTGAGTTAGATCGGTTACCAGTTTTGTATATACCTTCACTCTCTGAAGGAATTGTTTAGACCAGCTCCCATATGTCAACCATCAAAGGTTACAATTGTACTACAACCTAAATTCATATTAACTTATTCGAACTATTAAACTATAATGTTCGTTAAGTCAATTTCTTATTCCTTATGGCTTTCTGACAAATAAATGTCATACCTCAGGATTTATTCTTTATCGTCAAAGTCATACAGTCTTTTGTATACTCATGGCGATCATTCCATATTCATTCTATGCATTTATAGCGTTAAGCATTTTATGTTACCTTATTCTTATCTTACAACGTCTGATTCATTTGACTCGGAACGTTATCCAAGTTATAAACATTAACTCGGCTTTTTTACATTATACGTACTTATCTTTAATTCAGCCTCTTCACCGTTCACAGGTTTAATCATTGATCTTCATTACCCTACGGTCAGATCATATATGGGGTGTAGGTTCTACCCGTTTAATATTCGTGTACACTTAACCTTTACGTCGGTTCAAGTGTTCAACGCTTACATTCCATTCTAAAATTCTCCATCTAACTCACATTTGGCTTTTATTAATCTTATTATCGTTCGCTACGGCTTTCTTGATAATTAATATTTTACTTACTACTTTCGTCAACGTCTAAGTTATACAACCAATGTATACTTAGAACGTTCGCCCGACGTGAATATGATTCACGAGAATCGTTTAAGTATTGAACATTTACATTACTTGCCTTTTATTTCTATTCAACCTTTATCCAAGGTTTTCATCGCTTTCATTCATTCTTATCACATGAATCCCATGTTCAATATTCTTCCTTAATGTCAAAGCCATACGCTTCATTGTATGCTAAGACCGATCGTTCATCGCAACAGCGCTGCGTTCACAGCGTCTATACGCTTTACATTCTTCTCTCATTACCATGTCATAACATCAAAATGTATACATTACCATCGTCAATCAACGTCTAAGGAATCACCATCATAGCAATCCCTCACGTTCGATTCATTGCGACTATGGTCCCCTGATATCGGTTCCTTAACCCGCATGTACAGTCTTTTAATCTTGATTAATATTTTCATTCCACCTTCATTAAAGGCTTAATACACTTGATTAAGTGTTACATTAATTGAACTACATGTTCATATTTTTTTCTTGCACATCCCCCAGAAATTGAGCAGTAAAAATCTCATTTCTGGGCATTGCCCTGTACCGGCGATGCGGTGCCATGACCTTCCCTTTCCTTCGCGCTGCAGTGCCACTCAGCATTAGCTGATGGCTCGAGCTCAAATCTTTGCGATCTTGACCCCCAAAGGCACGACTTCATGTTGCGGCATAAAGCATAATACCTAGAAAAATTTTCTAAGTCTTTTACAAGCTTGAGACGCTGATTTTGAAATCTCATAACTTCTTTGTTATAACTCAGAACGATGTCATTCCAAAGCCATTTTATTCCTTATCTTACGTACTTCGATTACCCATGGACAAAACTTCATTCTGAATATGTTAACATGCCATTACATTGGCTTAATCTTCATTCTTCATTCTTTCTTTGTAATTCGGTCATCCGAACTCGGAACTCATTCGTTCTTGAGTCCACAACTCATGTTTTATGTGTTCTCTTACATTCTTATGAAATCCTACACATTCGGTTTCATTTACTAACTTTCTAATTATCATTCTTCTTTTACAAAATTTTCACCATAACTTCGTTATAGCTCCGTTTTAATCCGTTCTTCATGAACGTTTATAACGTTCCTAACTAAGCAATAAGAAACTAACGTATACGCGATGGTTTTAAACTTGTCCATCAACAACAATTATCCTACGATGGTTTTAAATTGTCCATCAACAACGTTCTTCGCGTGTTCTTCGCGTTTTTCGCGTGTTCTTCATTCTTAATCGATATTTTGGATTATTATTTTACTTTTTCTTGGAATTTGATGTTATAGAACATCATTCCTTACTTAATTGACCAACTTATTCATAAGATTCATTCGGATCGCTCAAAATCCTTACGAATCTTACACTTCCTTAAGAAATTTTTAAACTAAATTTCTACTTTCTTATTTCTTCATTTTCTTACGATTTCAACCATATGAAATCATTTCTAACATCTTTTACGTCCTATTTGTAAAACCCCAAATTTTTTGAATAAAGATTTATTTTCTCGAAATATTTTTTTTAATATTATGGTGTGAATTTGAGATAATGTTATAGTTGTGGTTGGTATTTATAAATTTTGCAAAGTATGCAAGTTGTTATATAATATTTAATTGATCGGGGAATATTTATACGACAACACAATCATTGGTGGACCCCACAACGGAATTATTGTCGGATTAAGAAAACAACAAAAATATTTTAATGAAAATAACGGCGGAAGTTTTACCGTTAATACTGTTGAACTACTCGGTAGTAAAAGTACATTAATACGTGTGGTTGCATAGTAGCACACGGTATTGATTATTAATGCTTACATGAGAAGTCACTCAGTTTTGTTCAATTATTGTTATAGTAATTATTGCATAGTATCTCACGTTATTTGATTCAATTATTGTCAATATTTTATATATTATTAAACCAATAATTGAGATGACGAAGTTATTAATATTATTATTTGTAATATTAACGATGTCTAGAAGTTCTGCCAAGGAGAGGTTTGGTCACCTAATTGCGCGCCAACAGGGAGAAATCCTTATTGGAAAGCCCCCTCTTTCCTGGGAACGACCTGATCGATTAATAGTGTGAATTATAATAATGATGATGAAGTTTTATTTTCTTAGTATTATTAATGTAATAAAAAAGAAAAACTTTTTATATAAAACAGAATACTTTTATAAAGTTATTCGTTTTATTAGACAATAATTAGAATATATTATATTTTATTATGCATAGTGCCTGTATAGTGTTTGCATAGTAAAATCTTTTTATATAAAACAGAATACTTTTATAAAGTTATTCATTTTATTAAATTATAAATAGAATATATTATATTTTATTTAAAAGATTTTGTTTTATTAGTAAACCAATCTGGACCGTTCGTTTAAAAGTAAATCAATCTGGACCATTCAGTCCATTATCCTATAAATAGATGCTCATTCCTTCATTATTTATTACGAATTCACTGAAACTCTAGAGAGAGAAACTGTAGACATAATTCTTCGTCTATAATCTTGAGCGTATTTCTTTAGAGTTTAAGAAAGCTTTGAGCGTAGTGCAAGTTTTCTTCAAGTATATCCCCGCCCTATCCGTCGGAGTACTCTTCTTTATAAGGTAAGGGATATTATTTGTTGTACCGTAAGGGGTATTATTTCTTTCGTATTCATGAAGAGAACTTCTGTTATTCCATTTTTTTATTCTGTTGGAATAACATGTATACGCGGTCTACCCTATACTTGGTGAAATTCTTCTGTTATTCATTCTTTATTATTATGTTGGAACATCATGTCTGTGCATTTACGCATGACATGGTTCCGTTATTTATTATTCTGTTGGAACATCCTTTCGGTGCAAATTTTTCCTGACCTGGTTCCGTTATTTATTATTCTATTGTAATATCATGTCTGTGCATTTACGCATGACCTGGTTCCATTATTTATTATTCTGTTGGAATAACCTGTCTATACGGTCTATCGCATGTCTGGTGATTTCTTTTGTTATTCCATTCTTTATTATACCCAGTTGATTAAAGTTTTGGCTTTTATACTTCATGAAATTAGTGGAATATCCTTAATATTTGCGCTTCATCCAGTATCTTTTCACGGAAATCTTCTTCTGAGCATTCTTGAGTTTTACCCCACAAAGCAGTATCATGTTGACAATTTGGACGTTATTGGTTCCTGGATAAATTAATTCTTGAACTTGTTTTATTAAACTCTTATATCATTGTCATCATTCTCATGTTTATATTATGTTGAAAGTCATATGTGGCCTGTAGTGCATAGATGGACTTGGTATGATTATGATCAGGGATTATTCGGTATAATCATGACCGTAATGTTACAAATGATGTGGTAAAAGTCCTCATTGGCCCGTAGTGCATTTATGGACAGTTGTTGGCATGATCATGACCATTGATGAATACACGAATATCCTTGGCCCATAGTGTATGGATAATTTGTGGTTGTGATACTAATGAATATCATTGGCCGTAGTGCAGGGATGATGTGGTTTATTTATTAAAGCTGAGTCTCAGTAATAAAAGTAATGAAAAACCTTTTTAAATCATAAAAGATAGTAGATTTTATTCTCTACTTGACTCCTTTAATGGATTGCTTGTTCCGCTGCAGTTAAACTTGATGTCTATTGTATTTTATCAGTTTAACATTGTTGAAGGCTAATGATAATTTATTCTGCATTATCTTAGTTATAATATTTCTTACTGGGCAAGTTGAGCTCACCCTTTCTTTCACTGTTCTCTTCAGGAAATGAGAACATAGCCGGGACTAGTCTGGAAACGGAGTGACGGTCTAGATGATAGCATTAGTAGTCCTCACTATGGCATGACATGCAATATATAATTGTATTGAGGACCTAAGATGTGTGTGTCGTATTTTATACGTCACTTAATAATTGATTTTGGTGAACAACAATAGGGTGATGAGAACTCAACCCTGAAAGTGTCAAAAGTGCACCGCAGTAAAATGATGAGAACAGAAATCTTCTCGTGTCCCTTTGGAGACTTGAAATATTTGTTGTTGTACTTTATATGCCATATATTAATTTGAGTATGAATATTATCGTATTATATACGTTACAATATTTGTATTGAAACTCATAGTATATATGTAGTCGTATTTTGCATGACTGTTGTATAATTAAGTTGTATTTGAATTTATGTACCATGTATCTGGCGACTCAGGATGGGTAATGAATACCTATTTTTGGGGGCGTCACAATTGGTATCAGAGCTTAGGTATATGATCCCTGGCTGAGATGTAAGACAAGAACTAGGAGGGGAGAGACGGGGAATTCCTTCGCTAGTATGACCTACCTAAGTTTATTTGGTATTTAATTGGTCGGTTAGAGTATAGAGATAATATGTGATATGTTAATTAACTCTTATTTTGTGGCAGTGTTTGAAAATGGCAGCTGAAAATGTTAGCAATGGAGTGAATGAAACCATTGAGACACTTTTAATCACTAACCAGGTTAATGTGATGTCAAACGAAGAAGAAATTAGAGATATCTACATGGTAAGTGAAGAACTAATAGTTGCACCCGAGCTAGTTGCAGAGGTAGTAGCTGAGAGTGAGGAGAAAGGGGAAGAAGAGGAACCTGAGGAGAATTGGTTAGAAGAAGTTTATGATCAAAATTTAGAATTATAAAATCGTATTCATGAGTTGGAAAAGCAGGCTGAAGAACGGCAGGCGGTTGTGGAGAAAAGAGATACAACAACTCAAAATTGTGTTACCCGATGTGCGATGCTTGAACATAAGCACTCTTTGGCAGAGTATAAGATATTAGAGCTGGAATCTGAGAATGCTATGATCAAAGTTCTAATGGAAGAAGAAGTAAATGAACGAATGAGAATAGATGATAACATTAGTAAAAGCCGCACGACGTGTTGATATTGTAGAAAAAACATCCGATCTAATAAGGCCAAAATAGATGAAATGGATTTCGCTTTTTGGACAGCAATTGGGAGAATCAAACATCAAATTCGGAATTACCCTGTGCAGAGCGGTCAACCGCAATTCGATATGGATCAGAGAATAATGATTCGAATCATGGATCAGGAATGTGACGAAGCAATTAAGGGTGGAATGTACTCTACAGCAAAGTTAAGTCCAACTGGGATATCCCTGATAAGTCAAAATCGGTAGTTTAAGTGAGAGCGTTTGTCGAGAAACCCGAACGAAGTTAGTATAGGTAAGTTAATTATATACTCTTGTGAAGTCTATATCTTATTCGATACTAGTTCTACGCACTCTTGTATTTCACCTAGTTGTGTGCAACATTTAAATTTGACTCCTGAGAAGTTAGACTTTGACTTATTGGTTGAAATTTCGTTAGGAGAAACCTTCGTTACCACCACTATTTATAAATCTTGTTTGATTTAAATCGACACTTTCATGATACCAGTTGATCTTTTCTCTTTGAAAATACTTGTCTTTGATGTGATTATAGCAATCGATTGATTAACTACTCATCATGTTTTTCGTAAGGTTGTTAGCTTTCATATTCATAATCAACCCGTTTTGCGAATTCAAGCAACCAAACCACTAAAGTCAATCATTGTCATATCAAGCCATAATTAAAGAGCCCCGAGCCTTTATCTTGTGACTTCCTTGTATGGAATGTACCGAAGCTAGAATATCCGTAGAGGACATCGTCATTAACGATGGCAAGTTGATAGGTATCAATGTGACGTACTATCCAAGTCTTGGATGAGAGTCACAGTTTTGAATGACATTTCTATTATTAATAAATTTCTTGACGTATTTCTGAAGACTTCTTAGCCTACCCCTAAAGCATGAAATCAAATTTTGTATTGACCCCAGTACAAAACTCATTTCGTATAACTTACAAATGATGAAGATAGAGTTAAAGACTCTAGAGCCCCGAGTGAAGATAACGAATATACGAGTAGAATCGACATTAATCAAGAAAGTTAAAGCCGCTCAAGCTACACATCCGAATCTGATGAAATGTGAAGAAGAAGGTTCAAGAGGGCGTTATTCTAGAAGCAAGAATCGATGAAGAGAGGAAATCTCAACCCTCAATTTTATTGGCCCATTTGAAATCCTCGATTAAGTAGGAATTGCGGCCTATAGACTCGTTTTACCGCCAAGTATGTCGCGTGTTCATAACGTTTTTCACGTATCGATGTTACGTAAATATGTGGATGACCCGAACCACATTATTGATTTAGAACCGGACGAGATAGTAGATAATTTAACGTATGAAGATGTACCTGTTAAAATCCTGGAATATATTCTACGCTTAAAGGTTACACCTTAAGAGTTAGAATCTGACGAAGTGTCCTCATATGTTCGAAATACCAGGTACGTACGTAAATTTCGAGGGCGAAATTTCATAAGGAGGGGAGATTGTAAAACCCTTAATTTTTCGAATAAAGATTTAATTTTCTCAAAATATTTTTTTTTAATATTATGGTGTGAATTTGAGATAATGTTATAGTTGTGGTTGGTATTTATAAATTTTGCAAAGTATGCAAGTTGTTATATAATATTCGATTGGTCGGGGAATATTCATTTTAACAGAGAATATTAAATGCGGCAACACAATCATTAGTGGACCCCTAATGTAATTATTGTCGGATTAAGAAAACGACAAAAAAAATTTTATGAAAATAACGACAGAAGTTTTACCGTTAATACTGTTGAACTACTCGGTAGTAAAAGTACAGTAATACACGTGGTTGCATAGTAGCACACGGTATTGATTATTGATGCTTACGTGAGAAGTCACTCAGTTTTGTTCAATTATTGCTATAGTAATTGTTGCATAGTATCTCACGTTATTTGATTCAATTATTGTCAATATTTTATATATTATTAAATCAATAATTGAGATGACGAAGTTATTAATATTTTTATTTGCAATATTAACGATGTCTAGAAGTTCTGCCAAGGAGAGGTTTGGTCACCTAATTGCGCGCCAATAGGGAGAAATCCTTATTGGAAAGCCCTCTCTTTCCTGGGAACGACTTGGTCGATTAATATTGTGAATTATAATAATGATGATGAAGTTTTGTTTTATTAGTATTATTAATGTAATAAAATAGAAAAGCTTTTTATATAAAACAGAATACTTTTATAAAGTTATTCATTTTATTAGACTATAAATAGAATATATTATATTTTATTATGCATAGTAAAATCTTTTTATATAAAACTGAATACTTTTATAAAGTTATTCATTTTATTAAACTAGAATATATTATATTTTATTATGCATAGTGTTTACATAGTGCCTGCATAGTGTTTGCGTAGTAAAATCTTTTTATATAAAACAGAATACTTTTATAAAGTTATTCATTTTATTAGATTATAAATACATCTATATTGATTTGTGCTCGAATCTATGAATTGCTTGATCACCAATTCTTTGTGGACTTTTATGGATTTGAGAGAGGAAATATAAGTCCAAACTTAGTGAATATAGCATGTGTTCTTGAATTCTATAATTGAATGGAATCTTGATTTATGTTAGGGTAGAGATATGCCTAGCATCGCATGTAATCGGATAGAGATCTTGAACTTAAACATTCTTTAATTATAATTCACATAGAGATATAGTGAGTTAGTTAATTAAGGTGTTTAACGTAATTCTATCTAATTTGTGGATTTAAGTTAATAAGGCATTAGTGCATCGCGAGGTAGCTAATTCTACTTAAGTATTTTTGATTAATAAATTGGGATAGTAAATTAAACTGGAATAAAGGTGTAATAATCAGAGTGATACTTAGAGTGAAGTTGTAAGCCTAATTGTCCAATAATTGTTTAAAAATTCAGTTTTTAGATTTGTTGATTGTTTGGTATTTTTAATAATTTTAGTTGTTAATAGTTATAATCATTGAATTGGATAGTTTAATAAAATTTAGATTAATATAAGGCTGGTAATTGTTAAGATTAAATTCATACTAATTCTATGTGGGAACGATACTTGACTTATCACTTTATTACTTGTTGACCACATATACTTGCGTGTTGTGCGTATATAGATTTTACCCAACAATAGATGCCTACTAATACGCAAAAATTGATTGATGTATCTAAAAGGAAAAATCATACCTTGTTGGACATGGTGTGGTCCATAATGATTTTACATACATTCTGGTATCATTCTGGGGTCATACCCAAAAAATAGATGCATATCTACGAAAAGGTAACCTCAAAATCTGATCCCAAGACTCTATAAGAGTTATGTACAGGGAGGATTCCTATAAGTATGTTAAGATAAGGGGTTTTCCAGCTTATGTGAAAAGATTTCAAAGGATAAGTTTGGGACAAGATTTGACAAGTGCAGATTTGTGGGACATCCTAAAGTAAGTTTAGGGTATATATTCTATAATCCTACTCAGCAAATGTTGTTTGTTGCGAAACATGCTGCCTTCTAAGATAAAGATGTGTATCATTGAAGGGCTAGTGGGAGGATAATAGAATCTTGAAGAGTTCAAGAACCACAAAACACTTTAAGTTAAATAAGAGGAACCTGTAGATAGACCTTTTGTACCACAACCGAATCGTAAATCTGGAATAGTACCAAAGATAACTTGGAGGTATGGATTCATCATAAATGATGATGATGAGGTACGCATCATAGAAGATGGTGATCCAGTTATATATGATGAGGTAAGAGTTGTAGACACCCAGAGAAATGGATTGAAGTAAACTTCTCAAATATGGAACATTCGTTTTGATGAGACAAACAAAAGAGTTTGATTTTATCAAAAACAAGAATGAACCTAGTGCGTAAAAAACGGTTAGTGGGAGCATTGTGACATTCCTAGTATTATATGTTGATATACTACGGATAAGGAATGACATACCAATGCTATAATCAGTAAAGATTAAGTTGTCTAAACATTCCTCTATGAATGATTTAGGAAGAATATCTAAATTGGGGATACAAATCTATGTAGATAGATTTAAAAGGATGCCCGACTTAACCTAAGGAAAGTATATTCATTTGATGCTGAAGTTATTTAGCTTGACAAACTCCTAGAGCTGGAGTGTATCTCTCTTAATAGTCCCCATAGATTCCTAAAAGAGAGATTGCATGAGTAACTATTATGTATGCAATGAAATGTACGAGACCTGATGTTGATCAATCATATTATGGAGAAGATCACTGTAAGACAGTAAAAAACATCTTAAAGTACTTAACCGGTACAAATGATGTGATCATATTCATGGTGGGTCTAAATTAAAACTAGAGGGCTTAACAGACTCAAGTTTTTCAGACTAACCAAGACGACAACAAATCCCCTTTAGGGTAAACTATTTCCTTGAATGGTGGTACAGTGAATTGAAAAGGTTCTAAACAGCAAAAAGTTTTTTGTTTTTTGATAAAGACAAAGTAGAAAGTTTATTGTTTAGATGAAAAGTTCATTACAGAACTAGGATTAGTTCCTAAGTCTCATCTCGGATCTAAACACGTGTTGCGACACTTTCATTTGATTAAAGAATCATTAAAATAGAAGAAATCGCTATTAAGATAGTGGACTCTGAAGAACAACATTACATATCCATTAACTAAAGCTTATCCAACAGCAGGATAATCGTCACTTAGAGAAGAAGGGTATGAGATTCCATGACGATTGGCTTTAGTGCTAGTGAGAGATTGAAAGTAATATGCACACAAGAAAATCATGTTTGATGATAAATCGTATACTTTGTAACAATCTTATTAATTTATTATGAAAAAGTATTAATTAATTAAAGGTTTTTAATTTATCTATATGATGTTGTTTTAATAATATGTGATAAACTCATAGTTTTAAGCAATGCTTTTAGAATCATGATTAGATCATGCTAATGAGATCTAAATTATTAGATAGCTTAAAAACTAAAATGTTTTCAATCGATGGATTACTAAAAAGAGGATTAGTGAATCCAGATAGATTGGTGCATACTTTGCTTGCTCATTGGATGAGTTTGATTGATCTCGTGATCATTTGTGTGGAGACACTAAAGCAAGTATGTAGGTGCTTATTAGAGAATAAGTTCACTGAACATGGCTCGCTAAGGAATACCTAATGGAGTTTTACTTGTCTGTCAATAGGAATTCCTATAGCGATAGTAGTACAAGTGATCTTTGGACTTGAGATAATCATAGTATCTTATGTCTGATGAGTTATACTTTGACTTATTCCTTAAGACCCTTAAGGTTTAGTAAAGGGTATGCTGGGGTATAATGTAACGCCCCAGTAAATTGAACATTTTGTAATTACTTTTAATAATGAATAAAATAATATTATTTATTATTATTACGTGTTGAGAAGATGAATGTCGTTGTATAACCTAGAAATGTCGGAATATCGTAGTATTTTAACTACGTGAATGAATTAAGGTATTTGAATTTCTAAGACAAAAATAGAAGCTTTCTGAGAAATTTTCCGAAAAACTCTATTCATCGATTTCTGCTCGGGAATTATTTTTGAATTTTCAAGAAATACGTAACGTTATAATATCAAGGCGATATTGATTATGTAATAATAATCTAAGTATGGAAAACGTAATATTTCGCATGTGGACCTAATTTGGGAACGTTAGGTTTATTAAGCATTAAGGAAATAAAGTTGTGATCATATAATGTGTATACATTATATGAAGTACTGGATGTAAGTATAATACAACGTATTATACTATTATGTATGAAGAATGAAATAACGTATATTACGAATTAATATACGAGTTAGTATATGAAGATTATATGTGGGGTATAAATGTTAAGTTATGTAAATTAAGGTCATGGACTTGTAGGATTAATAACCTAATATAGAAGTCCAATAT
Organism: Panax quinquefolius; assembly: GCA_020205615.1. Classification (NCBI taxonomy): domain Eukaryota; kingdom Viridiplantae; phylum Streptophyta; class Magnoliopsida; order Apiales; family Araliaceae; genus Panax; species Panax quinquefolius. Next base: position 242,025 of record JAINUW010000660.1, on the reverse strand, counting down.
AATGTGACAATCAAGCCCAAGTGTTTGATATATCATTAGTCCAAACTATGTAGCACAAGCCCATGAAGAAAGTAGTTAGATTAATTATCAAAGCCCAATGAAAAGCCTTGATCCATGGGTCAAACCTAGTAGGAAATGGGTAAGCTTGATGGGCAAACAAAAAGTGTGGTGACCAAGTTTTAGAAATGGCTAGCAAGTTTACTTAATGGCTAGGTTATGAATAGTAAGGAGGTGGAGGATTGAGGAGGTGGAATAAGGAGGTGGGATGGTGTAATGACCATTTTACCTTAGCTTTGAGTGGCCTATAAATACCAAGCTTCATTTCATTTTGTTACTTGATCAAATTTCATCCAACTCCTCCCAAGATAAGCTACTTATTTGGTAGAGAGAATAAGCCACTTAAGCACTTATAAGCCACTTCAACCTTTGTTAGATTTTCCAAAGTGAATTGAAGTCATAGTCTTCAAGGGTAAGACTCATATCTATTATATCTTTATCTCTTCTATGATAGGACTGATAGAGAAGTGGGATTGGTTGTTAAGAAAATGTAATAAGTTATTAATGAATGAACTTAAGCCGAATAAGTTGAATAAGCAACTTGAACTCTAATAAGTTATTAGAATCATGAAGAACCTAGCATATGTTTGGCATATGATGTTAGTATGTTGAATATAGTATGAGAACATTGATTGATGGACTTAAGTTTATAGTAAGTCATAAGCATGAAGAATTATAGTTCATAAGTTGATTAAGTCATTGACTTATGAGAATAAGTCAAAACCTACTTTGATTATAAGTTGGTGTAATAACTAACTTGTGATGATCATATGTTGGTTGAAATCCATTTAGAATCATTAAGAATGTATTTTTGTCGGAATTCACACGATTGGACGATTATCGTCGAATTCGTGAAATTCTCGGAATGGAAGTCGTATTTTGTGTTTGAAGTCGGAAATGGTCATTTTTGATGGAGACAAGTCATATTTGGCATTATAGAGTTGCGGACTCAAAAATGACCGAATTCTGACTTAGAACGAAGAAACGAGCGTTGAATGTTCACGGACGTTTATCGTTTTCGTTAAAAATGAACTCGTAGGTGAAATTTTAGCAAACGAAGTCAAATAGATAAAATTCTTGCACGAACGCATAGAGTATGAAATTTGTGAATCGTAGGCTTTTGAACGGACCAATTCGGACTTATAACGAAGAAGTTATGCGTCTAGGAAGTTCGTAAAATTTTCAAATCTGCAAAATTATCTGAGGCACAGTGTCCATGCCCATGGCCATGAATCATAACCTTAAAGCCAGCTAGCCAGCAATGACGACGTATTGAACAAGTAGATCTTCGCTAACTCACGCCACTAGCGAGATGTAAAGTTAAGTATGGCACCGCGGCGCCAGTCCTAGAATTTTGATGGACAAAAATGTTTACAATTGTAGAATGAAAAGGAACTTGTTAGTAATGAACTAAGATATAAACATAACATGGTAAGGTACTTGTAAGACACTAATGCATGATGATTAAGAGTTAATAATCAATTGAAAGTGAACGTAATGTGAATGACGTAATGAAAGCCGAAAACCCATAATAGTAGATCTAAGTCACGATTTACATTGAGATGAAGGGTAAGATATAATAGTATATATACTTGATTATATATAACCTAATGTGGTATGTTATATGATCATGTATTATAGAAACGTCGAGACTTAAAGTGTACGTGTGTTAATCAATGGCGATCATTTGAAGTATTCTAACCCTTGTTCCAGTTCAGTCTGGACAAGTTTTGTAATTCATGTATTCTTTCGCATGAAGTTTTGAACGATGAAGTCTAAAGCCAATTCTTTCAGCTTTAGTAAATAATTTTTAAAAATTACAAAAAATGGTTTTAAAAAATTATTTTAAGTTACGAAAATTTAAAAATGGTTTTAAATATTTTATTGATTTAAAAATGAGAAAAGTGATATAAAAATATTATAAGTTATAATTAATGACTTTTAATATTTTGATGACATATTTATTAATATTTAAATATTAATGTTAATGGTTTAAAAATGATTTTAACTATTTTAAAAATCATTTAAATAGAATATTGGTGATTTAAAAATATTTTAAGTTATTATTAATAACTTTAATATTTTGATAAGTATGTCATTCATATTTTAATATTATTAACTATTAATGATGATGGGTTTATCAATATTTAAATCATTTAAAAATGATTTCGGTGTTTGAAAAATTATTATAGAAGATAATAATTGTTTGAAGATTATTAAAAGCTTTCGAAAAACATTATGAACGATATTTAACTTATCTAAAATAATATTGAAGCTTTGAGACCAAGTTTAATTGACAATAAATGTGTTAATTGTCGGATAAGGGTGACCAGGACACCGAGAATAAACCGAAGTCCAACCAGACCGAACTAGTTAGACTTAAGAAGTGTTTATATAGGTTATAAATACTGATGTGACTATGTAATGATGTGTCTAGGAGAAATATTGACTGTAAAGTTACAATATTATGTATTGTGATTTGTTATGCTAATTGTGAGACCGATATTATTGATTATAGGTCTTTCAAACGCAAATAAGTATATTGTGTAGAAGTAATCAACGCAGAAGACAAGTTTCCTTAACTCAATCTCGAGTTATTAATTTTCAAATATAGCGATGGTTAATTATTGCTGATTATACCACATGTGAGAATTATTGTTGATTATTTGCAGTTAATGCATGTTTATTAATTCAAATTGAATTAGTGATTATGAGAATATACTTGTTGAATAACTGTTAATGGTTATTCACATATATAGAATTTATTGTTGATTGTAAATAGTACAGATAATTCATGTCTATTGTTGAATCAAGTTAAGTTATGTCTTAGATAATTATTCTGCCTAGACGAATATCTGTTAGAACTTGATAGGTTCGAGAAGAGAACTCAATTATTATTGACAGGTTGATGTCAATTGTTTCGGTTACATCGAGAAAGTGATTAGATATTGAAATCATAGAATTTCGTTGTTTTAATTCAAATTCTGTTAATAAGACTGAGAAGAACAACCTTTTATTTAAAGGTAACCTTTTGGTCGTATATTCGGCCATTACGTGCGTGTAAGTATTATGCATAATATAGGGTATAATGAAGCTGATCACTTATTATACTTGCGGAGAGGTATGATTTAATCTTCAAAGCAAAACCTTTGATAGTTACTCGAGAAGTTCAAGATCCTATTGGGTCGCTCAACATAAACTCTGGAAAATATTTCACTTTGTTATTGTATAGAATTAATTCTTATTATTCAATTGAATATCGTTGAAACTTCGAAAGCGTGGTACCCTTTCACTATTGGATTATTGTTTTTCATAAGATGCGAGAAAGACTTGTTATTGATTAACTATTTGTTCAGCTATTTCAAAGTCCTTTGAACTTTAGTGACATTATATCGAATCGATAATCTAATATTCTTGATTCCTATTTTAGTTTTAAGCTTTCTAAGAATTTAGATCTCATTAGAATGATCATCATCATTATTCTAAAAGCATTGCTTAAAACTATGGGTTTATCACATATTATAAAACATCATCATGTAGATAATTAAAAGCCTTTAAAAAATTAATAATGTTTATTAATAAATGAATAAGATTGTTACAAAGTATATGCTTTATCATCAAACATGATTGACTTGTATGCATACTACTTTCAGAAATGACATTCCGTCGAAAGATTTGATGATAATATATCGTGAAAAGTTAAGTAAGCCGATAAAAGTTTTTCACAAAAAACGTACAGAAATTGAACGAAATAAAAACGACGAAAAGTATTGTTATGTATTTTTTATTAGTTTAACTACGTTAGGGGAAAACGTGAAGGAAAACGCTTAACGTCAAAAAGTATTTTTTAGTTTTTCGAAGATCCAAAGAATACGTAAAAGTTAAACTATTGAGGAAAGATGAAATATCTAAAAATATTTGGATTTCGAGAATCGCAGTTTTAAAAACTGTCAGACGAATTCTGCAAGACAGAAACACGAAGCTTCCAGGAGAAGCTTCGTGAATAGTAAAGGGGTTTAGTAAGCAGGTGTGAATGGTAACTGTGATGCCCCCAAATTTGGACCTCCACTTGGTCACTCGAATTCGGTTCAGCACGTTCTCATGGTAAAACCATAATAACTAAAATAACGCATACAAAACGGAAAATCTACTTTAGAATAATATACAATGATTTATTATAATTATTCCCCCAAGTCTCGTAACCTATAATACTTAATAGTATCGAATAAAGACCTATTACATAATCCTACTTAAGTCTGAACACAATCCACAAATATTTTTAACATAACATAATAGCTTTAAACATAAAAAGGACAAGCTAGTTGGTAGCCTTGCCTTTGCCCTTGTCTGTTCCAGAGACACCTCCTTGTTCTTCCTTAATAGAAAGGTTTTAAATAATCAAGGATGAGTACAAATTGCCCAGCAAGTAATATACAACAAGGGTGTATGATATAATATCACAAGGTTTGAAATATCGAAGGGTTATTTCTAGGATAGTTCAAAGTGTCAAAATAATATCATGAATAAGGGATATGACAATTCAATATAAATCAACAGATATATATGAATTCAACGACTAACAAGGTATCCAACTAGATAAGCAATTTATACCGAGTAGTCACTAAGGACCATTGAACTTTCACTAGAGTTACCAGTATTAGACTGATATCCAAAAATATCAAGTACTATAGATGATAAGTCTACAATACTTTACGTTATGCATAACACCGCCATAATATTCATTCATATGTTGGGGTTTCCAACAACATACACTCCCCTTACCAAAAGGGTTGTCCAACTTAGTTTTTAAGATTTCTGCACCAATCAATTGGTTTGGACAGCTTTTATAAACATGCATATAGTCTAGCCGAATCAAAAGGCATCGACTCTTTCACAATATTCAAGGTCAATACCATTTTCAACATGAATAATAGCTTTCACAAGGGTTTAACCTACTAGCTCATTTAAACGAGAAAGTAAGGTAACTTGTATTCAAAAGGAATAAGCTTACGGTATTCGTCGAATAATGTAATGCAAAGGTTTAGGATAATTTCCTTAAGCATAGTTTATCCACGTTAATAACCCAACACTTTCAAATCCTATTTATAGCGCATTATATGTTCAAGATGTTAATTAGCTAACACAATCTTTAATCAATCTTGACACGATTCAAGTATACATATATGGTAGAAAATTAGTTTATAAGTTATCATGAATCAAATACTTAGTTACTTTATAAACAAATCAAGAATGCTCAAGGTTAAGACCTCCTCTACCCATGGGCTTTCCATTTCAATGCAACACCAACTTATCAACTAAGCATCACACATATATATGTACATCAGTAGGTTTTAGATCACATTTCGCACCATAAGTATCATGCAAGTTACTGTCCAAAAGTCAGAACTCATTTTCTGAGATTCCAGACTGACGCAGTTGCGCCATGGCTAAGCCTAGGACCGGCACATCTACACTTTCCTCTGGCCCAGCCAAGATGCAGCTGCTGCCATGTGGTTTCTATTTGGTTTGAACACATCATATATTTTGTCATGTTAAAGGCTTTCACATGCTTCTTAAATCAATCTAGGTTCCTTCTTTCATAACATGGTTCTAAGTTGCTTATTTCAACAATTTAAGGTCGTTCAAGGTCATGAAACCACAAAGTCTAGCATGCTTGCTTTCTAAATCATACAAGATTGTTATAACACTTATATTATACATGCTCGTGTGCATTCATAACACATACATGAAACTAACACAGCTTTAGTTGAAAACATGCTTTGTTCATGCTTTATTTGAAATATAACATACAAGCATAGTATATCCATGGTTACACTACATGATTTATTCTAAGAGCATCATCAAGCATGATCACAAATGTCATATTCTAGTCTTTAATGTATCATGACAATATTCATATTCTAAACTTACTAATAGGTTCAACATGTTCATGTTTCTTTGCTAATCACATAAACACAAGCTAAAGGTTTATTCATGCATTCCCAAGTCATACTCACATACTTTTAAAGTCAGAATATAAACAATGTAGAAATCACGCATGTTAGCTCACTAGGTTCATAATTTGTAGAACATGATCTTTACATAGTTTGTTTTCAAAACTTAAGGTCCAACTCTCCATTTAAACTATATGTCTCCATTAATCATGCAAGTCTATGAAAACATGCTCACATTATGTCAACATATACATATATACATCATACACATGTTCACATGTTAGCTTAAGTCATAACTACTAGGTCATACGGATCAGACTTGAAAATAGACTGCTCAACTGAATTCAAAGAATCGGCTATAGCTTGTGTCAAGCACCTCAAGACAAATGTGGCGCAGATCGTCGTGTTCGGTTCAAAGAAGCATTCTTCTTCTGCAGAACTCTAGCCCAACCTCAAAATTACTCATGATTTCATTCCTAAACACTCATATATCAATTGCAACATGCTTATATGATCATAAAACACTTATATTGACATTACTCAACCTCATTAACATAAAATTTCATGAATTCAAGAATTTAAAACTTAAGACTAAAACTCCACTTTTACAGAGAATTAAATTGAAAGTTTAGAATGGAATTATACCTTTGCAATATGAAAGAACTTGCTACTACTTGAACTCTAAAACTCCTAGAACACTTGTATGCTCTAAATCTTACACTAAGCAATTCTCAATCAATTTCAAGCAACACAAAGAATGAAGGGAAGTGTTCTATTTATAGAAAACTCATTAACCATGCCAAACCATTGTCCAAGAATTTAAACTCATGGGTTAAGGGATTGCATGAAGTATAAGAAGGAGTTGTAATTAGTTGTTGGATTTCATCATGAGTACCACTCCCCCCATGATCATTGCCTAGCAGGCTTGGAAGAAAATATGAAGAACATAGGTCTTAGCCTTCAGCTATTACACGTGAATGAAGTTTGAGGCAAATGGTATACTCATTTTGGGACAACTTAAATGCTCAACATTCTAGCAACACTTAGACTATACTTATGCACAACCCTTATTCTTATGTTATATTTTTAATACACATCTCAACCATATATTATACTTAAATGTCACACTTAATAAGTAAGGTTCCAACGTAGTAGATGAAATATAGAAATGTAATATACATATAATCCATGTACATTTTATCACACTTAATAGTTCATGGTATATTATTTCCATACATGCCCAAATACATATTGTCACATAGAAATAATATTTATAACATATAGTTCCAATATATTTAGTCACAATGCCCATACAATATAGTTTTATAAGACTTTAATATATAGTCACATAAATGTCACACTACAAAGATATAGTATAGTTGTAGCATTATTCATATGCATATAGTATCAATATAATATTATTATTATATTACTAACTTACTCATTTATGTGAAATAATTAAATCATGTACTTCCATAATTAAATAACACTAATATCAATTAATCATTGATCAAGATATTTATGGACTTCCATGATCATTATTCATCTTTATAATATATTGCGATAATAGTAATCACACATTATTAGTTAATTACTAAAAATCAATATTCTACCATAATCATCATCAATTAATTAATATAATTCTTAATTAATCTTCATTATTAAATAATTAATCTACCACACATCAATTAACAACTAATAGTATACTACAACAATAATTAACAATTAATATTACTTAATTGCTCATCTTATAATTTTTTCACCGATTAACATTACTATTAGTATTTTCCCATCACCATGCTACACAAGGCTTTCAACGAGTTTACCACAAACTCCACATATTCTCAATTATTCAATTATTTAATATAATTGAGTAATCTCATTTCATAACACGAAATCGTTCATATTCAAATAAATATTTATTTTTATTAATATATTTATTTAATAATACGTGGAAATTCTCGGGTATTACATCCTCAATTTTTACAAGGTTACACAAATAGATGGGGATAATCCCTCACCATTCTATCTTCTAACTCCCACGTTGCCTCTTCGACATCGTGGTTACGCCAAAGTACTTTTACAGAAGAAATAACTTTATTCCTTAAGGTTTGTTCTTTCCTATCTAGAATTTGGACATCAATTTCTTCGTACGCTAAATTCTTCTCCACTTGAATAGGTACGTAAGAAATCACGTGTTTGTAATCAAACTTGTACGGACACAACACAAATATGTGAAACACATTATGGATGTGCTCCAATTCAGGTGGTAGTGCAACTTTGTATGCTACTTCGCCCACTCGCTTTAGTATCTCGAATGGTCCTATGAATCTTGGACTTAGTTTTCCTTTCTTGCCGAAACGGATTTTTCCTTTCCACAGAGATACCTTCAAGAATACAAAACTTCCAACTTCAAAGTCTAGGTCTTGCCGATGCAAGTCTGTGTACTTCTTTTGCTGATCTTGAGCTGCTATAAGTCTGGCTCTTATCACTCTCACCACATCCGTGGTTTGTTGTACTAACTCTGGTTCGAGTATTCGTCGTTCTCCGACTTCATCCCAACATAATGGCGTTCTGCACTTCCTTCTGTAAAGAGCTTCATACGGTGGCATGCCGATACTCGCATGGTAACTATTATTATACGCAAATTCGACTAAGGGTAGGTGGTCATCCCATTTTCCCTCAAAATCCATCACGCAAGTTCTAAGCATGTCCTCTAGCATTTGTATTATTCGCTCACTTTGTCCATCTGTCTGAGGATGATAAGCAGTACTCAATCTCAACCATGTTCTCATCCTCTTTTGCAAGCTTTTCCAGAATTTCGACGTGAAACGCGGGTCTCGGTTAGAAACAATCAATACCGGCACTCCATGTCGTGAAACAATTTCCTTTAAGTACAGACTCGCTAATTGATTCAAACTGTAGTGGATATTGATAGGTAGAAAATGTGCGGTCTTCGTAAGTCGGTCTATGATAACCCAGATGGCATCCAAACCTTTCTGTCTGACTGGAAGTCCTACCACGAAATCCATCGTAATATGTTATCACTTCCACTCTGGTATTTCCAATGGTTGTTGTAAACCACTCGGTCGCTGATGCTCTTCTTTTACACGTTGACATGTAAGACATCTACTAACGTACTCCGATATATCTCATTTTAGATTTGGCCACCAAAAATATTACTTCAAGTCCCGGTCCATCTTTGTGCCTCCCGGATGAATGGAATACGTCGTATTATGAGCCTCGTATAAAATCTCCTCTCTTAAGTAGGCCACTGCCGGTACCCACACTATCCCTTCGAATCTTAAGATACCATCTTTATCTATTCAAAATTTTTCTTCCTCTTTTTTCGTGACCCTTCTTCTGATTTTCTCAGATTCTCCATCTTTCTCATGGGCTTCCTTTACGCTATCCAACAATGTCGGACAAGCTTCCATTACAAATAACTTCTCTTCAGGCCTCTCGGGTCCCTTCACTTCTATTTCCAATTTCTCCATATCTCTTATTAACTCCTCTTGAGTTGTCAGTCGAAATAATTTCTCCTTTCCTTTACTGCTCAGAGCATCGGCAACTACGTTTGCCTTCCCCAGGTGATAAAGAATTTCACAGTCATAATCCTTGATTAATTCTAACCACCTCCTTTGACGCATATTCAACTCCTTCTGTGTGAAGATATATTTCAGACTTTTGTGGTCCGTGTATATCTCACATTTCTCTTTGTACAAATAATGTCTCCATATCTTTAACACAAAAACTATGGCCGCTAACTCTAAGTCATGAGTAGGGTATCGTTTTTCGTAATCCTTCAATTGTCGTGATGCATACGCAATGTGAAAGTAGTATGCACACAAGCCAATCATGTTTGATGATAAAGCATATACTTTGTAACAATCTTATTAATTAATTAATAAAAAGTATTAATTTATTAAAGGCTTTTAATTATCTACATGATGCTGTTTTATAATATGTGATAAACCCATAGTTTTAAGCAATGCTTTTAGAATAATGATGATGATCATTCTAATGAGATCTAAATTCTTAGAAAGCTTAAAACTAAAATAGTTCGCAATCATTGGATTACTAAATTGGGGATTAGTGAATCCGGATAGATTGGTACATACGTTACTTGCTCATTGGATGAGGATGATTGATCTCATGATCATTTGTGTGGAGACACTAAAGCAAGTATGTAGGTGCTTATTAGAGAATAAGTTCACTTTGAACGTGGCTCGCTAAGGAATACCTAATGGAGTTTTATTTGCTGTCAATAGGAATTCTGTAGTGATAGTAGTACAAGTAATCCTTGGACTTGAGATCATCATAGTATCTTGTGTATGATGAGTTATACTTTGACTTATTCCTTAAGACCCTTAGGGTATATCAAAGGGTATGCTTGGGTATAATAAGTTGTACATGGAGATAATGTATGATCAATAAAGAATCTACCACTTCTAATAAAAGAAGAGAAATGTCCTATGTGATTCGATAAATGACAACCCAAAGAGTCCTTGGCGGCGTAATGAAATTAGAAAGGAGTTTCTAATTTGCATTATTTGAGTTGTGCATTTAAGAGTCGAAATACATATAATTAAATAAAATAAGACTTGACAATAATTCCATGTCTTATATTTAATTGGGACATTGTATGGTGGAAGGATTGAATTGTACGGTAACTATTTATCTTTTAGTTTTATTTTGATTTAAATTTGGATTAAAATAAAGGAGTTTATTTTGATTCAAAATTAGATTTTATACTAACTAAATTTGCCCATTAAATGATATCAATATATATATATTAAATGTTTATTATTCATGAGATGAATGTTATTTATTGATGCATATGGTGATGTGTATGATAATAAATGGGATTGATTATGGACTATTGACCAATATGATTGGATTTTATTTTAGTTGGATGCATGAATGTATGGGTTTTATTAAATGGGGTTCTGCGTGCCTCGCCTTCTCTAATTTTTCTTAATGTAAATTCTATCTCCTCCTATGTACTTCCCTCGATCACGATCAAGGTTTCTATTTATTTTAAATAGTTTTGTAATAGGAATAGTTAGAATTAATTTTGAAGAATTAGAGATCAAGGATCAAGGAGCGCTTGAAGACCCGCTTTGTAATGGAGCCCGGTTTAAATGTAATAGTTATATTTAAATATTAATTCTTGCACCCTAGGTTTGACCTTTTGGTTCACTTGGTGGCTCTAGTGAACCAAACTAGAATAAAAGTCCATAATCAATCCGGGTAGAATATAGTATTCTATATGTGCATGCTTATACTATATATATATTATATATTATGCAAACATGCTTACATGTTAATTAATATAACGCGTATTTTATATATATATGTGCAATGCATGCGCTTAAACAAGATGAGACAAATTAATAACAAACCCTCAAATTTTATATTAAGTCCTAAGCGTTCAAAGATATTTGGAATATCGAACGTCAGCCTTCTAGCATGATAAAATTAATAGAGTATTAAATATTTAATATGAGTTTGTTGTGTCACCACAAGGCAAGTATTAAGTATTTAAGATGTTAATTTATCACATTTGATGCTTATAAAGAAAATTGAACAATATTGTTTTGTTGTGTCACCACAAGGATGATATTTTCTTTTTTGAATATATGGAGTGCTAGGTCGGACTTAACTTGGATAATTTTGATTCTGATGTGCCACCACTTGATCAAAATAATCTAAGAGGCAAAATACAAGGAGTTGCATAGTTGATGTAATTGACAAAAGTTGTCTACTTATTTATTTATATATAGTTTGTTGTGTCACCACAAGGCTATATACATTTGAAATGGGATCCTTATTCTCACTAGCAAATCTTTAATTAGATTTTGCCAACTATATAAGTGAGGGTAATATAGTTTGAAGAAAATAAGGGAGATACCAATTTAAAACAAGACCTAAATTATTTTGGTAATTAATAAAAGAATGTATGTTAAAATGTTGTTAATTACAAATTCATTTACAGAATTTTACAATGTCTAAATTACTATCACTGCAAAGCATATTAGATGCTAAATTCAAAGGGTATGCTTGGGTATAATAAGTTGTACATGGAGATAATGTATGCTCAATAAAGAATCTACCACTTCTAATAAAAGAAGAGAAATGTCCTATGTGATTCGATAAATGACAACCCAAAGAGTCCTTGGCAAAAGCGTAATGAAATTAGAAAGGAGTTTCTAATTTGCATTATTTGAGTTGTGCATTTAAGGATCGAAATACATATAATTAAATAAAATAAGACTTGACAATAATTCCATGTCTTATATTTAATTGGGACATTGTATGGTGGAAGGATTGAATTGTACGGTAACTATTTATTTACTCAAAGGTTCTTTAATGATTAATGTTGAAATCTATATTATCCGGAAAGTCGTTAATCGCTAGGGAGGCTTGTCCCTATTGTAGAATAAATATTATTTATTTAAATAAATTAATTATTTAATTTATTTATTTAAATAAGATTAGAATTGTTCTAATTGATTTATTCACAACCTATTTAATATGGAGAACCTAAAGGGTCACACCATAAAAGGAAGAATAATTATTTAAGAAGTTAATGGCATAATCGTAATAATATATTAAGTATATTTAATTTAATCTATGGTGATAGAATAAATTAAATAGCTTAATATTATTATTTAATATTTTAGAAATATTAAATATAAATTAATAAGAGGAGTCTTATTAATATTATAACAATTATTATTATTTTAATTTCTAAAAGAGTTTAGGAATTAATTTAATATAAGTACTCTCATTTATTCCTAATTGGATTAGGAAGGAAAATTAATTAAAGGAGTTTAATTAATTATCCCTAATAAGATTAGGGAGCTTAATTAATTAAAAAAATTTAATTAATTAAATAAAACCCAATTCTTTAATTGTTAAGGTGGGTTGCCCACATCTATAAATAAGAGGAGTTTTATTATGGGTGAGTGGGTTGTTGACTTTTACAACGATATAATTCCAATTTGTTGGAGAGTACGCCCTTTTTCTATAGAGATAGGAAAAACTAGGGTTTGAGCCAATACCCCTTCTTCTTGAATTTTCTTCTTCCTTGGTGGATCACCTCTCTAGAGGCCAAACATTTGGGTGGCTAACGTTGATCAAAGGAAGGAACCAAACCCGTGGATTCAAGATTGAACGAAAGGATTTGGAGGTGAACTTGTACGAGGGAAGCTCGATCTTCAAGGGTATGATTTATTCTTTATCTTTTCGTTTAATTAATTATTATGCATAAAGGTGATCTGGGTTTATGGTTTGTAAATAATTTTAAACTCTGATTTTTACACGCTTCCGCTTATTTTTGCAATTTGATTGCGTTCTTGAATATTACAAACCCAACAGTGGCATCAGAGCCAAACATTTATGCGAATTATTAATTGTTTTAATTTGATATGTATATTGATATGTGTTTAGAACAATTTAATTGGGCATAATTTTATTGTATAAAATTTTAAAAAAAAAAAAAATCAATCAAATCAAATTTGCATAACATACTTTAATAATCGCCAAATAATTGTTTTAAAGCAGGAGCTTGCTTGTTTTTTAAAGGCCACGTGGGTTAGTTAGAAATCATGCACACAATAAAAAAAAAACGGAAGATATTTATTTTTTTTTTTAAACTTCCAAGAATAACGTGGCCCATAAAAAAAGGAAGTGGAAGTGCACGTTTCTTGGAAAGAAACTGAATAGGAACAACCTTGTATTTGGCAAATAATATATATATATATATATATATATATATATATATATATATATATATAATTATTATATATATATATATAATAATCTAATAAATATATATATATATATATATATATATATATATATATATATATAGTAATATATATATATATATATATATTCTAGATTAATATATATATATATATATATATATTATATATACTATTAATATATATATATATATATATATATATATTATTCTCAATAATTTTATAATTAAAATAAAAGGTTTATTTTAATTTCAAATAAAAGTTTATTTTAATTTTAAAATAATAGTTTTATTTTAATTTTAAAATTAAATTTCATGCTAACTAATTAGAGTTGGAATTGGATTCCATGATAACTAATTGGAGTTGAAATTGGATTTCATTTTTCCTTAAATAAAGGAGTTTATTTAAATATGGAATAAGATTTCATATTATTCAAAATAAAGGAGTTTATTTGTGAATAGGAAAGAATATCCGTGTTTTCTTAAATAAAGGAGTTTATTTAAATATGAAATAAGATTTCATATTATTCAAAATAAAAGAGTTTATTTATGAATAGGAAAGAAAATCCGTGTTTCCTTAAATAAAGGAGTTTATTTAAATATGAAATAAGATTTCATATTATTCAAAATAAAGGAGTTTATTTGTGAATAGGAAAAGAATATCCGTGTTTCTTTTAATTAAAAAAAAAAACATGGAATTGGATTCCATAATTAATTAAAATAAAAGAGTTTATTTTAATTAAAGATTTTTTTTTTACATGGAATTGATTCCATAATTAATTAAAATAAAGGAGTTTATTTTGATTAAAGATTTTGATTAAAATAAAATAGTTTATTTTATTCAAAATAGAATAAATTAAAATAAAATAGTTTTATTTTGATTTAAATTTGGATTAAAATAAAGGAGTTTATTTTGATTCAAAAATAGATTTTATACTAACTAAATTTGCCCATTAAATGATATCAATATATATATTAAATATTTATTATTCATGAGATGAATGTTATTTATTGATGCATATGATGATGTGTATGATAATAAATGGGATTGATTATGGACTATTGACCAATATGATTGGATTTTATTTTAGTTGGATGCATGAATGTATGGGTTTTATTAAATGGGGTCTGCGTGCCTCGCCTTCTCTAATTTTCTTAATGTAAATTCTATCTCCTCCTATGTACTTCCCTCGATCACGATCAAGGTTTCTATTTATTTTAAATAGTTTTGTAATAGGAATATTTAGAATTATTTTGAAGAATTAGAGATCAAGGGACAAGAAGCGCTTGAAGACCCGTTTGTAATGGAGCCCGGGTTTAAATGTAATAGTTATATTTAAATATTAATTCTTGCACCCCTAGGTTTGACCTTTTGGTTCACTTGGTGGCTCTAGTGAACCAAACTAGAATAAAGTCCATAATCAATCCAGGTAGAATATAGTATTCTATATATGCATGCTTATACTATATATATTATATATTATGCAAACATGCTTCGCATGTTCATTAATATGACGCGTATTTTATATATATATAATATGCGCTAAACAAGATGAGACAAATTAATAACAAACCCCTCAAATTTTTTATATTAAGTCCTAAGCGTTCAAAGATATTTGGAATATCGAACGTCGCCTTCTAGCATGATAAAATTAATAGAGTATTAAATATTTAATATGAGTTTGTTGTGTCACCACAAGGCAAGTATTAAGTATTTAAGATGTTAATTTATCACATTTGATGCTTATAAAGAAAATTGAACAATATTGTTTTGTTGTGTCACCACAAGGATGATATTTTTCTTTTTTGAATATATGGAGTGCTAGGTCGGACTTAACTTGGATAATTTTGATTCGGATGTGCCACCACTTGATCAAAATAATCTAAGAGGCAAAAGAAAAGGAGTTGCATAGTTGATGTAATTGATAAAAGTTGTCTACCTATTTATTTATATATAGTTTGTTGTGTCACCACAAGGCTATATACATTTGAAATGGGATCCTTATTCTCACTAGCAAATCTTTAATTAGATTTTGCCGAACTATATAAGTGAGGGTAATATAGTTTGAAGAAAATAGTGGGAGATACCAATTTAAAACAAGACCTAATTTATTTTGGTAATTAATAAAAGAATGTAGCTAAAATGTTGTTAATTACAAATTCATTTACAGAATTTTACAATGTCTAAAATTACTATCACTGCAAAGCATATTAGATGCTAAATTAACCAGACTGAATTAAACGGATTGGTTAAGGAATTTGAGAATAGTTCTTATAGCTGAAAAGCTATCTTATGTCCTTAATACGCCTATCCCTGCAATGGTTGCAGATAATGCCTCTGAGGAAGAGATTGCTACTTTTAGAAAGTGGCAAGATGATGCACAATTAGCTCGATGCATCATGCTCGCATCCATAAGTAACGAGCTTGACGTCGGATGAAACTATGGATGCTCCTACTATATTCCCGCACATCAAGTAGTTGATGGTGAGGAAAGTAGGACCGATAGATATCGAGATATCTAAGGAGCTCTTCCGATCTAGAATAACCGATGACACTCATGATATAGACAAAAGTTCTTAACATAATCAATTTGATTGATCAATTAGGACAACCGGTTTTGTCATGGATGGAGAGTTGAGCCAAGATTTGATCTTGCACTCATTCCCTAACTCCTTTCACAATTGTTGTGAATTTTCATATGAACAAGCTAGATATCGACTTCACGATTTGCTTAACATGTTGAAAAATGTTGAGAGTCACTTTCCAACCAAGAAAGATCAAGTCTTCTTGGTAGGGGCCAAAGGATCTTCCTCAAAAGAAGAACGATTCAAAGAAGGTAAATAGAAAGGCATAAACAAAGGATAATAAGAGCAAAACTGATACGGATAGCAAAGGAGTTTGCTTCCACTGCTATAAGCCTGGACACTGGAAAGAAACTGCAAGAAGCATCTTGCAGAGGCTAACCAATGAAGCTTAGTGAAGTTTCTTTATAATACGCTTTTGTTCATGATTGAAATAAATTTTCTTTAAGTCGAGGTTCTACTTGGGTATTGGATACCGACTTTGGTTATCATAAATATAGATTTATGAAGGGACCAAGCGAAGTAGAAAGCTAAACAAATATAAGTAATCCTATAATGGAAATGTAGCAAAGGTTGCCATATTAGCCATAGAAACTTATAGTTTAGCAATGCTTACGGAAAATCTATTAAGTCAATAAGTTGTTATTGTATTCCAGCCTCTTGTTAAAAAATATTATTTCCATTTTATTGTTGGACAATGAAATCTACGGTATTATAATTAAGAACAATTGTTGTTCTATTTATAATAATAATGTTTTGTATAAATGGAATATTACTTAATAAATTTTGTATACTTGACTTACATGAAAAATAATTTTGCATATTGAACAAATTAGTATAAGAAAAGGAGATGATCATTCAAAGAGTTGAATGTGTGTATTTGTTTGAAATACAAGTATGAATTATTTGAAAGGTTCAAAGAATTCGAAGTGAAACAAATTGACAAAGTATTAAGATTCTTTGATTAGATCAAGGAATAAATACTTGTGCAATAAATTTCTAGATCATCTCAAATGGTTTTCTCATAATGGACACATCTTGATCACGCAATAATTGATTGATGTATCTGAATGAAAAATCGTATCTTGTTGGACATAGTGCGGTCCATAATGATTTTACCGACATTCCAAAGATCCTTCGGGATAATGTCCTAGAAATGGTCGCATATCTACGAAAAGGTAACCTCAAAATCCATTCAAGACTCCATAAAAGTTATGGATGGGAGGATTCCTAATCTTAAGTATGTTAAGATAAGGGTTGTCCAACTTATATGAAACGGTTTCAAAGGAATAACTTGGGACAAAATTTGACATGTACAGATTTGTGGGACATCCTAAAGTAAGTTTAGGGTATATGTTCTATAATTCTACTTAGCAAAAGGTGTTTGTTACGAAACACGCTGCCTTCTAAGATAAAGGCGTTTATCATTGAAGGGGCTAGTGGGAGGATAATAGATCTTGAAGAGTTCAAGAACCACAAAACACTATAAGTCAAATAAGAGGAACCTCAGATGAACTCCTATTGTACCACAAACCAATCATAAATCGAATAGTAATCAAGATACCTAGGAGGTATGGATTCATCATAGATGATGATGATGAGGTAGGTACGATCATAGAAGATGATGATCCAGTTACATACGATGAGTTAAGAGTTGTAGACACTCAGAGAAATTGATTAAAGCAATATTCTCAAAAATGGAACATTCGTTTTGATGAAACAAATCAAAAGAGTTTGATTTTATCAAAAATAAGAATGAACCTAGTGTGTACAAATGGGTCAGTGGGAGCATCGTGACATTCCTAGTACTATATGATGATATACTACGGATAAGGAATGACATACCAATGCTACAATCAGTAAAGATAAAGTTGTCTAAACAATCCTCCATGAATGATTTGGGAAGAGTATCATTATTGGGGATGCAAATCTATACAGATAGATTTAAAAAGATGCTCGACTTAACCCAAGGAACGTATATTCATTTGATGCTAAAGTTGTTTAGCATGGCAAACTCCAAGAGATGTCTCATGTCGATGAGCTATGGAGTGTATCTCTCTTAATAGTCCCCACAGACTCCTGAAAAGAGAGGTCGCATGAGTGACAATCATGTATGCAATGAAATATACGAGACCCGATGTTGATCACCATATTCTGGAGAAGTTCACTATGAGTCGTTGAAAACATCTTAAAGTGCTTAACCCAAGACACTAAGGATGTGATCATATTCATGGTGGGTCTTAATTAAAACTAGAGGGCTTAATAGACTCAAGTTTTCGTGACGCACTAAGACGACAGAAAAATCCACTTTAAGGTAAAGGGTTACCTTGAACAAAGGTGCGATTGAATTGAAAGGTTCCAAACAAAGAAAGAGTTCTTTGGTTTAGTGATAAAGACAAAGTATATAGCTATAAATGAAGTCGCAAGTTGATTGTTTGGATTAAAAGTTCATTACAAAACTAGGAATAGTTCCTAAGTCTCATCTTGGATCTAAACATGTGTTGTAGCACTTTCATTTGATTATAAGAATCATTGAAAGATGGGAAATCACTATAGAGATAGTGGACTCTCATGAACAACATTACATATCCATTAACTAAAGCTTATCCAACAGCAGGATAATCGTCACTTAGAGAAGAAGAGTATGAGTTACCATGACGATTGGCTTTAGTGCAAGTGGGAGATTAAAAGTAGTATGCACACAAGCCAATCATGTTTGATGATAAAGCATATACTTTGTAACAATCTTATTCATTTATTAATAAAAAGTATTAATTTATTAAAGGCTTTTAATTATCTACATGATCTTTGTTTTATAATATGTGATAAACCCATAGTTTTAAGCAATGCTTTTAGAATAATGATGATGATCATTCTAATGAGATCTAAATTCTTAGAAAGCTTAAAACTAAAATAGTTCGCAATCATTGGATTACTAAATTGGGGATTAGTGAATCCGGATAGATTGGGTACATACGTTGCTTGCTCATTGGATGAGGATGATTGATCTCATGATCATTTGTGTGGAGACACTAAAGCAAGTATGTAGGTGCTTATTAGAGAATAAGTTCAACGAACGTGGCTCGCTAAGGAATACCTAATGGAGTTTTATTTGCTGTCAATAGGAATTCAGTAGTGATAGTAGTCAAGTAATCCTTGGACTTGAGATCATCATAGTATCTTGTGTATGATGAGTTATACTTTCACTTATTCCTTAAGACCCTTAGGGTATATCAAAGGGTATGCTTGGGTATAATAAGTTGTACACGGAGATAATGTATGCTCAATAAAGAATCTACCACTTCTAATAAAAGAAGAGAAATGTCCTATGTGATTCGATAAATGACAACCCAAAGAGTCCTTGGCGGCGGCGAATGAAATTAGAAAGGAGTTTCTAATTTGCATTATTTGAGTTGTGCATTTAAGGATCGAAATACATATAATTAAATAAAATAAGACTTGACAAAGAATTCCATGTCTTATATTTAATTGGGACATTGTATGGTGGAAGGATTGAATTGTGACGGTAACTATTTACTCAAAGGTTCTTTAATGATTAATGTTGAAATCTATATTATCTCGGAAAGTCGTTAATCGCTAGGGAGGCTTATCCCTATTGTAGAATAAATATTATTTATTTAAATAAATTAATTATTTAATTTATTTATTTAAATAAGATTAGAATTGTTCTAATTGATTTATTCACAACCTATTTAATATGGAGAACCTAAAGGGTCACACCATAAAAGGAAGAATAATTATTTAAGAAGTTAATGGCATAATCATAATAATATATTAAGTATATTTAATTTAATCTATGGTGATAGAATAAATTAAATAGCTTAATATTTATTATTTAATATTTTAGAAATATTAAATATAAATTAATAAGAGGAGTCTTATTAATATTATTACAATTATTATTATTTTAATTTCTAAAAGAGTTTAGGAATTAATTTAATATAAGTACTCTCATTTATTCCTAATTGGATTAGGAAGGAAAATTAATTAAAGGAGTTTAATTAATTATCCCTAATAAGATTAGGGAGCTTAATTAATTAAAAGAATTTAATTAATTAAATAAAACCCAATTCTTTAATTGTTAAGGTGGGTTGCCCACATCTATAAATAAGAGGAGTCTTATTATGGGTGAGTGGGTTGTTGACTTTTACAATGATATAATTCTAATTTGTTGGAGAGTACGCCCTTTTTCTATAGAGATAGGAAAAACTAGGGTTTGAGCCAATACCCCTTCTTCTTGAATTTTCTTCTTCCTTGGTGGATCACCTCTAGAGGCCAAACATTTGGGTGGCTAACGTTGATCAAAGGAAGGAACCAAACCCGGTGGATTCAAGATTGAACGCGAAAGGATTTGGAGGTGAACTTGTACCTGAGGAAGCTCGATCTTCAAGGGTATGATTTATTCTTTATCTTTTCGTTTAATTAATTATTATGCATAAAGGGTGATCCGGGTTTATGGTTTGTAAATAATTTTAAACTCTGATTTTTACACGCTTCCGCTTATTTTTGCAATTTGATTGCGTTCTTGAATATTACAAACCCAACACAATGACCATGCCGTGTTGCATAAGAACACAATCAAGTCCTCTATGCGACGCATCACTATACACCACAAATCCTCATGTATCATTTGGTAATGATAATACAGGCGCCTCACTTAATCTCTTCTTCAACTCTTGAAAACTCTCCTCGTATTTGTCCATCCATACAAATTTCACCGTCTTCCTTGTCAAATTAGTTAACGGGGTTGCTATCTTAGAAAAATCTTGGATAAATCTTCGATAGTTCCTAGCTAACCCTAAGAAACTTCTCACCTCCGTCGGTGTCCTTGGTTGTTCCAAATTACTCACTGCTTCGACCTTTTTGGGGTCTACTGAGATTCCATTCTCATCCACCACGTGGCCTAAGAATTAAACCTTCTTCAACCAAAATTCGCACTTAGAAAACTTTGCATACATCTTCTCCTTTCGTAGCGCCTCCAAAACAATCTCCAGATGTTTGGCATGTTCTTCCTCCATCTTCGAGTAGATCAAAATGTCGTCAATGAAAACTACTACGAATTTATCCAAATATGGCTTGAAAACTCGATTCATCAAGTCCATGAATGCTACCGGAGCATTAGTCAAACCGAATGACATTACCAAAAACTCGTAATATCTATAACGGGTTCTAAATGCAGTCTTTGGTATGTCCTTATCCCGTACTTTCAGTTGGTGATATCTCATCCGCATGTCAATTTTTGAGAAACACTTCGCTCCCTTCAATTGA
Source organism: Panax quinquefolius (assembly GCA_020205615.1). NCBI lineage: Eukaryota > Viridiplantae > Streptophyta > Magnoliopsida > Apiales > Araliaceae > Panax > Panax quinquefolius. Next base: position 220,371 of record JAINUW010000660.1, on the reverse strand, counting down.
TCAAATAAGTCGTCTATCCTCGGTAGCGGATATCTGTTCTTAATCATTACTCTGTTCAATTCACGATAATCAATACAAAGCCTCATCGATCCATCCTTTTTTCTTAACGAATAAAGTTGGTGCTCCCCAAGGAGACACACTTGGTCGAATGTAACCTTTATCCAATAACTCTTGAAGTTGTATCATCAATTCCTTCATTTCTACCGGTGCTATACGATATGGAGCTTTCGAAATCGATGTCGTTCCTGAAAGTAGTATGCATACAAACCAATCATGTTTGATGATAAAGCATATACTTTGTAATAATCTTATTCATTTATTAATAAAAAAGTATTAATTTATTAAAAGCTTTTAATTATCTACATGATGCTGTTTTATAATATGTGATAAACCCATAGTTTTAAGCAATGCTTTTAGAATAATGATGATGATCATTCTAATGCGATCAAAATTCTTAGAAAGCTTAAAACTAAAATAGTTCCCAATCGTTGGATTACTAAATTGGGGATTAGTAAATCCGGATAGATTGGTACATACGTTGCTTTCTCATTGGATGAGGATGATTGATCTCATGATCATTTTTGTGGAGACACTAAAGCAAGTATGTAGGTGCTTATTAGAGAATAAGTTCAATTGAGCATTGGCTCGCTAAGGAATACCTAATGAAGTTTTACTTGTTCACAATATAGGAATTCTGTAAATGATAGTAAGTACAAGTGATCCTTGGACTTGAGATCATCATAGTATCTTGTGTATGATGAGTTATACTTTGACTTATTCCTTAAGACCCTTAGGGTATATCAAAGGGTATGCTTGGGTATAATAAGTTGTACATGGAGATAATGTATGATCAATAAAGAATCTACCACTTGTAGTAAAAGAAGAGAAATGTCCTATGTGATTCGATAAATGGCAACTCAGTAGTCCTTGGCAAAGGCAGAATGAAATTAGAAAGGAGTTTCTAATTTGCATTATTTGGGGTTGTGCATTTAAAGATAGAAATACATATAATTAAATAAAATAAGACTTGACAGTAATTCCATGTCTTATATTTAATTGGGACATTGTATGGTGGAAGGATTGAATTGTACGGTAACTATTTACTCAAAGGTTCTTTTATGATTGATGTTGAAATCTATATTATCTGGAAAGTCGTTGATAGGCTTATCCCTATTGTAGAATAAATATTATTTATTTAAATAAATTATTAGTTTAATTTATTTATTTAAATAAGAATAAATTGTTCTAATTGATTTATTCAAATAGCTTTAATATGGAGAACCTAAAGGGTCACACCATAAAAGAAAGAATAATTATTTAAGAAGTTAATGGCATAATCATAATAATAAATTAAGTATATTTAATTTAATCTATGGTGATAGAATAAATTAAATAGCTTAATATTTATTATTTAATATTTTGGAAATATTAAATATAAATTAATAAGAGGAGTCTTATATATTATTATTATTATTATTATTATTATTATTATTATTATTATTATTATTATTTAATTCCTAAAGGAGTTTGGGAATTAATTAATAAAAGTACTCTCAAATATCCTAATAAGATTAGGAGGCCAATTAATTAAAAGAGTTTAATTAATTATTCCTAATAAGATTGGGTGCCTAATTAATTAAAAGAATTTAATAAATTAAAATAAAACCCAATTTCTTAATTGTTAAGGAGGGTTGCCCACATTTATAAATAAGAGGAGTCTTATTATGGGTGGTGGTTGTTGACTTTTTAACAACAGACGTAATTCCAATAGTTGGGAGAGTACGCCTTTTTCTATAGAGATAGAAAAACTAGGGTTTTGCCAAACACCCATCTTCTTGAATCCTTCTTCTTCCTTAGTGGATCACCTCTAGAGGCCAAACACTTGGGTGGCTAACGTTGATCAAAGGAAGGAACCAAACCCGGTGGATTCAAGTTGAACGCGAAAAAAGATTGAGGGTGAACTTGTACGAGGAAGCTTTGATCTTCAAGGGTATGATTCTTGTTCTTTCTTTTTCGTTTAATTAATAATTATGCATAAAGGGTGATCCGGGTATATGGTTTGTAAAATTTTTAAAACTCTGATTTTCCACGTTTCCGCATATTTTATGCAATTTGATTGCACTCATGATTATTACAAACCTAACAGTTCCTGGTGCTAAATCTATTACGAATTCGATTTCTCTGTCTGGCAGAAGGCCAGGCAGATTTTTCGGAAACACATCCTGAAATTCATTCACTATGGGTATATCTTTAATCTCTACTCCCTTTTTTCGAGTATCCACAACGTAAGCTAAATAACTCACACATCCTTTCTTTAACAATCTCTTGGCCTGCATCATCGTAACACAACACGATTGCTTAAGCGACGAGCTACCATAAAACACTACCTTAGACTTACTCGGAGTCTGAAGGTTCACACATTTATTCTGACAGTCAATTACTGCTGCATGGTTATATAACCAATCCATCCCCAGTATTACATCAAATTCCCCTAGTCTAATAGGAATCAAGTCTACGCTCAGTTTATGTTCTCTAATGTTTACGTGACAATTTTGATAGACGTACTCTACAGGGATCATTCCTTATTCACAACTTCTATGTTCAAAGGATCTTCTAAACGTTCTCGGGGTGTACTAAGTTTATTAGCAAATTCTTCAGATAAAAATGAACAGGTGGCACCCGAATCAAATAATACATAAGCATTTATATTATTGATTGGGATTATACCTGACACCACGTCCTTTGCAGCTATGACGTATTAGACGGTCATGTTAAAGGTTCGAGGTGTCGATCGGTTGGGTTGCACAGGTCCACCAATCATCAACTTACTTCCTCCTCCTTGGCTTCCGCCAGCTCCACCGCTTCATTTCTTCGGGCAATCCTTTATCTGCTGCTCTGTTGATCCACAAGCAAAACATCCTCTGATCTTCTTTGACTTTGGGCAATTTGGTGAGATGTGCCCCTCTTGGCCGTAGTTATAGCAAGTGTTTTTCCTCTTCCAACATTCTCCCTGATGGCTTCTTCCACATTTGTTGCAAGCTTTGGTCCTCTTCTTAAAGTTTCCCTGGTGACTCCCACCTTGGTTATTATTTATGTTGTTATTTTCCCATTTCCTCTTTCCAGAGTTACTTCCTCCGCTGCTGCTCCCTCCACGATGTTCACTACCAGGGTTCTTATTCTTCTTCTCCTTATGATACAGACTTAAGGCCTCACTGCCACCTTTACAATGATTGCCTTCTCCAATAACGTTGTAAAGGAATCAATCTGGAAGACCGATACCTTATTTTACAACCATGGTTTTAAACCTTGTTCAAAACATCTCGCCTTCCTCTCCTCATCCACTACTTGGTGTTCTGCAAACCGCACTAGTTCATTGAACTTAGCTGCGTACTGCGCCACCGTCATATCACCTTGTTTTAACTCTAGAAATTTTACTTCCATCATACTCTTAATACTTTTTGGGAAATAGTTCTCGAAGAACAACGTAGTAAACATCTCCCACGTTATCGTTCCTTCTCCGGCTCTCTGTTGGTTAGTTTCCCACCAATAGTTCGCTTCGCCCATCATCATGTATGTGGAAAATACTGTCTTCTGGTCTTCACCCACGCGAGCTATAGTGAAGGCCTTCTCAATCTCCTTAATCCACGTTTGCGCAACTATAGGGTCAGTGGTTCCCGCGAACTCTAGGGGTCCTACACTCTTAAAATCATTGAAGGTCGTTACTAGGACAGCTTGGGGAACGGGTGGTACGGGTTCGTTTCTTCCCCTCAGAGCTTCTCCCAATAAATCTACCCGTCTCTGTATCAGATCTACAGGACCTTTCTCATCATTAACTGACTCTTCTGGGACAGTTATTCTACGTTTGGGCGGCATTTTCTGCATCATAAAATTTTTTAGTTTTAATATCTAGACATTTCTCAATAGAAAAGAACTATAAGTTTATAACACGTTTCTAAAATAAGATCATTTATATTCATATGTCAAAGGTTTACATTACATGTTCTTTTTCTAGCATACTGCTATAAATGATAACACATATCCCCTAATATTACAAAAGACGGGGACATACTAACTTACTACCCCTCTAATACTTTTCAGAACTTTGGAGTTTACCACTATCTCACATCTTACACAAAAGACTGAGATTACACTTCTCCTCGAAGTGAACTTTGGCTTCTTCCCACTTCTCCTCGAATTGAATCCTATCCATTATCTCCATCTCTAACTGAGTTCGGAGAGCCTCCTTCTCCGTCCTCTCACTTAAACCTTTTGTTTAAATTCCTCTAGCTTTTCTGCCACCTCAACATTCCTCGCCACAGCTCGGTGAAACAAAGCTCCCATCCAGATCCCTGCTTCCTTACGGTGAGCAATCTCCACCTCCATCTCCTGCATCACTAGTTGTCTCTGATGGTCCTCGTCCCTTAACTTCTGGAACGCCGACTCCCTTTCCCTAGCCTCAGCCTCTAGTTCCTCTACTCTACATCCCAACTCCAATATCTGCTCCTCATACTCTCCTAACATCTGATCCTCAAAAGTGCCTCGTCGGAGTCCTCCACAGGCTCGGGCTCCTCCTCCAAAGGCTCCTCTTCAGGGTCAGACTCCACCTCTTCCTCATCATCATCATCGAAAGGGACTACTACTGAAATAGGCTCCGCTATCAAGGGTGTCTCAAATACTACGTGGATATCACGCGGCTCCTCCTCTACTACTCGGCTAGGTCCTCCCATGTCAGTCATCCTACAATCAACAACATAAGACAACACAAACAACAACTCCATTAGAATGTTAAACAAACATAAGTTCATTGTATAGAATGAAGTTACATTTCATAACATACTAAGTCTCTCAAGGAAAACTCTACATGAGTTTTATCTCCTTCCTAACTTCTAAGTTCTCCCGAGTTATAATCTAAGGACACTAGCTCCTAAGGTTTATAACTACGGCTCTGATACCAACCTGTGATGCCTCCAAATTCGGACCTCCACTTGGTCACTCGAATTCGGTTCATCACGTTCTCATGGTAAAACCATAATAACTAAAATAACGCATACACAAAAGAAAATCTACTTTAGAATAATATACAATGATTTATTATAATTATTCCCCCAAGTCTCGCAACCTAGAGTAATTAATAGATTACATAATAGTATCGAATAAAGACCTATTACATAATCCTACTTAAGTTTGAACACAATCCACAAATAGTCTTAACATAACATAATAGCTTTAAACATAACAAGGACAAACTATTCAGTAGCCTTGCCCTTGCCCTTGTCTATTCCAAAGACACCTCCATGTTCTTCCTTAACTGAAAGGTTTTAAATAAGTAAGGATGAACACAAATTGCCCAACAAGTAATATACAACAAGGGTGTAGGATATAATATCACAAGGTTTGAAATATCGAAGGGTTATTTCTAGGATAGTTCAAAGTGTCAAAATAATATCATGAATAAGGGATATGACAATTCAATATAAATCAACAGATATATATGAATTCAACGGCTAACAATGTATCCAACTGGATAAGCAATTTATACTGAGTAGTCACTAAGGACCATTGAACTTTCACTAGAGTTACCAATATTAAACTAGTAACCAAAAATATCAAGTACTATAGATGATCAGTCTACAATACTTTACGTTATGCATAACACCACCATAATATTCACCCATATGTTGGGGTTTCCAACAACATACATTCCCCTTACCAAAAGGGTTGTCCAACTTTGTTTTCAAGATTTCTGTACCAATCAATTGGTTTGGACAGCTTTTATAAACATGCATATAGTCTAGCCGAATCAAAATGCATCGACTCTTTCACAATATTCAAGGTTAATACCATTTTTAACATGAATAATAGATTTCACAAGGGTTTAACCTAATAGCTCATTTAAACGAGAAAGTAAGGTAACTTGTATTCAAAAGGAATAAGCTTACGATATTCTTCGAATAAAGTAATGCAAAGGTTTAGGATACTTGCCTTAAGCGTAGTTTATCCAAGTTAATAACCCAACACTTTCGAATCCTATTTATAGCGCATTATATGTTAAAGATGTTAATTAGCTAACACAGTCTTTAATCAATCTTGACACGATTCAAGTATGCACATATGATACAAAATCAGTTTATAAGTCATCATGAATCTAATACTTAGTTGCTTTATAAAAAAATCAAGAATGCTTAAGGTTAAGACCTCCTCTACCCATGGGCTTTCCATTTCAATGCAACACCAACTTATCAACTAAGCATCACACATATTATGTACATTAGTAGGTTTTAGATCAAATTTAGCAACATAAGTATCATGCAAGTTACTGTCCACAACTCAAGTTACTGGCTAAGCCTAGGACCGGCGCAGCTGCACTGTCCTCTGGCCCAGCCAAGATGCAGCTGTTGCCTTGTGGTTTCTATTTGGTTTGAACAGACCATTATATTTTGTCATGTTAAAGGCTTTCACATGCTTCTTAAATCAATCTAGGTTCCTTCTTTCATAACATGGTTCTAAGTTTCTTATTTCAACAATTTAAGGTCGTTCAAGGTTATGAAACCACAAAGTTTAGCATGCTTGCTTTCTAAATCATACAAGATAGTTACAACACTAATATTATACATGCTCGTGTATATTCATAACACATACGTGAAACTAACACCGCTTTAGTTGAAAGCATGCTTTGTTCATGCTTTATTTGAAATATAACATACAAGCATAGTATATCCATGGTTATACTACATGTGTTATTCTAATACCATCATCAAGCATGATCACAAATGTTAGATTCTAGTCTTTAATGTATCATGAAAATATTCATATTCTAAACTTACTAATAGGTTCAACATGTTCATGTTTCTTTGCTAATTACATAAACACAAGCTAAAGGTTTATTCATGCATTCCCAAGTCATACTCACATACTTTCAAAAACAAAATATAAACCATGTAGAAATCAGGCATGTTAGCTAACTAGGTTCATAATTTGTAGAACATGATCTTTACATAGTTTGTTTTCAAAACTTAAGGTTCAATTCTCCATTTAAACCATATGTCTCCATTAATCATGCAAGTCTATGAAAACATGCTCACATTAGGTCAACATATACATATATAAAACATACACAAGTTCACATGTTAGCTTAAGTCATAACTACTAGCTCATATGGATTAGACTTTAAAACAAACTGCTCAACTAAATTAAGAACCCAAGGTAGCATACGTGTTTGCCTACTCAAGATAAATGTGTAGCGCAAATTGCCAGCAAGCTGTTCGGTTCAAAGCTAAGCATTCTGCTTATGGAGAACTCTAGCCCAACCTCAAAAATTACTTATGATTTCATTCCTAAACACTCATTTATCAATTGCAACATGCTTATATGATCATAAAACAGTTATATTGACATTACCCAACCTCGTTAACATACAATTTCATGAATTCAAGAATTTGAAACTTCAAGACTAAAACTCCATTTTTACAGAGAATGAAATTGAAAGTTTAGAATGGAATTATACCTTTGCAATATGAATGAACTTGCTACTACTTGAACTCGTAAAGTCCTATAACACTTGTATGTTCTCAATCTTACACTAAGCAATTCTCAATCAATTTCAAGTAACACAAAGAATGAAGGGAAGTGTTCTATTTATAGAAAACTCATTAACCATGCCAAACCATTGTCCAAGAATTTAAACCCATGTGTTAAGGGATTGCATGAAGTATAAGAAGGAGTTGGTAATTAGTTGTTGGATTTCATCATGAGTACCACTCCCCCCATGATCATTGCCTAGCAAGCTTGGAAGAAAATATGAAGAACATAGGCCTTAGCCCTTAGCTATTACACGTGAATGAAGTTTGAGGCAAATGGGACACTCATTTTGGGACAACTTAAATGCTCAACATTCTAGCAACACTTAGACTATACTTATGCACAACCCTTATTCTTATGATATATTTTTAATACACATCTCAACCATATATTATACTTAAATGTCACACTTAATAAGTAAGGTTTCAATGTAGTAGATGAAATATAGAAATGTAATATACATATAATCCATGTACATTTTATCACACTTAATAGTTCATGGTATATTATTTCCATACATGCCCACATACATATTGTCATAGAAAATATATTTATAACATATAGTTCCAATATATTTAGTCACAATGCCCATACAATATTGTTTTATAAGACTTAATATATAGTCACATAAATGTCACACCGCACCATATAGTATAGTTGTAGCATTATTCATATGCACATAGTATCAATATAATATTATTATTATATTACTAACTTACTCATTTATGTGAAATAATTAAATCTCATATTTCCTTAATTAAATAACACTAATATCAATTAATCATTGATCAATATATTTATGGACTTCCATGATCATTATTCATCTTTATAATATATTGCGATAATAGTAATCACACATTATTAGTTAATTACTAAAATCAATATTCTACCATAACCAACATTAATTAATTAATATAACTCTTAATTAATCTTCATTATTAAATAATTAATCTACCACGCATCAATTAACAACTAATAGTATAATACAACAACAATTAACAATTAATATTACTTAATTGCTCATCTTATAATTTCTTCGCCGATTAACATTACTATTAGTATTTTCCCATCACCATACCGCACAAGGCTTTCAACGAGTTTACCACAAACACCACGTATTCTCAATTATTCAATTATTTAATATAATTGAGTTATCTCATTTCATAACACCAAATCGTTTATATTCAAAAAAATATTTATTTTCATTGATATATTTATTTAATAATACGTGGAAATTCTCGGGTATTACAGTAACCTTAGAGGTGAAATGACTATTTTGCCCCTAACTTTAAAAATCTATAAAAGAGAACTTAAATTCATTTTTTGGTGATTTTGAAAATCACCAACATTTGAGAGAGAGAGAGAGAGCTCGGATGGGAAGGAAAAGGAAGAGGAAAAGTTAGCTCGTGAGTAAACTTTTTCCAACACGAGGAGATTAAAGAAGAAATGTAATCTGAAACCTAACTTCTATATAAATTTTCTTGAAGTTTTATATGTTTAAAACATAACTTAATGAGAATATAAGTAAAAGATGTTAATATTGATTTCATATGGTTGAAATCATGAGAAAATAAAGAAATAAGAATTAGAAGTTTAGTTTATAAATTTCTTAAGGAAGTATAAGTTTTGTAATTAATTTGAACAATCTGAATGTTTCATATGAACGATTTGGTGGAATTAGTATGGAATGGTGTTTCATAACACCGAATTCCAATAAAATGTGAAATTATAATCAAAATATCGATTAAAAATGAAGAACGCAAAGAACACGAAGAACGATGTTGATGGACAAATTTAAAACCATCGTAGTATAATTGTTGTTGATGTACAAGTTTAAAACCATTGCGTATAAGTTAGTTGCTTATTGCTTGGTTAGGAACGGTATAAACGTTCATGATGAACGAATTAAAACATAGCTATAACGAAGTTATGACAAAAATTTCGTAAAAGACGAATGAGAAGTAGAAAGTTTATAAATGAACTCGAACGCGTAAGTTTTCATAAGAATGTAAGAGAACATAGAAAACATGAGTTATGGACTCAAGAATAAATAAGTTCCGAGTTCGGATGACCGAATTACGGACGAACGAACGAAGAACATTACTAACATAAAATGAACGAATGATGAAGATTAAGCGAATTTAATGGCATGTTAACAGATTTAGAATAAAATTATGTTCGAGGGAAGATGAAGTACGTAATATAAGGAAGAGAATGTCTTTGGAACGACCTCGTTCCTAGTTATAACAAATAAGTTATGAGAACGGGAAGTAATCGTCTCAAAATAATTCAACAATTAGAAAACCTTTTTAAGGTTGGATGTTTGGCGCCGCAGCACCAACCAAGCCTTGGGGAGGCGCCGCAGTGCCAAACCGGGCTATCAGATACAGCCAAGTGGCACTGTAGCATGAGAGAAAGAGAAGGAACCGACGGTAGTGCTGGTGTAGGAAAAAAGCCAGAGAAGAGCTTTTAACTGCTCAACTCTTGGGAAAAGTGTAAGGGAAGATAAAGAACATATAGTTCGCGTAATGTAACACTTAAACAAGTGATTTAAACCTTAGATGAACGTTGAACAAAAATATTTAACGGGATTAAAAGATAAAGAATGTAAACGTAACTTACGAAACCGATATCCGGGGACCATAGTCGCGATTAAGCGAACATGTGGGATTGATATTATTATGTTTCCTTCGATGTTGAGTGACGAGGATGATGTATAACATTTCGATGTTATGATGTCATAATGAGAGTTAAGTGTGAAGCGTATATACGCTATAAACGCAATGTTGTTGCGACGAACGATCAGTCTTAGCATAAAACGAATCGTATGACTTCGATATTAAGAACGAGTAATGAACGTGGGGTTCATGTAATGGATAACAAAAGTAGTAAGTAAGATATGATCTATCAAGAAAGTCGTAATGAATGGTACCAAGATTAATGAAAGTCGAATGTGAGTTGGATAGAGAATGTTAGAATGAAATATAAGCGTTGAACACTTTCACTGACGTGAGAGTTGAGTGTACGCGAATATTAAACGGGAAGAACCTAACCCCGTGTATGGTTTGATCGTAGGGTAATAAAGACCAATGATTAAACCTGTGAATGGTGAAGAACTGAATTAAAGACAATAATGTGTAACATAAGAAGCCGAGTTAGTAATTATAACTTTGATAATGTTCTGAGTCAAATGAACCGAACATTGTAAGATAAGAATAAGGTAATGTAAAATGATTAGATGTAACAATCCGAAATTTTAAATTGTAATTTCAAATATTTATTGAATTATATAAATATTTAATTGATGTGTTTATTGTTGAATAAATATTTGTTTAATTTGATTTGATTAGATTATTTATTTGTTAAATAAATAATTAATGAGATAATATTCTAATTTACTTTGGTAATAAAAGTGTGACAATAAACTATGCTATAAAATGAGTATAAATTAAAATTAAATTAGTTTTAAATTGATTTATCCAAACAAGGCTTAATATATTAAGTCTTTATTTTAAAGAGTTTTTGCAAACAAAGCCTTATGGCTTTTGAATTTTAAATTTTATTAAAATAAATCAAATAATAAATAAAATATATTTATAACCTATACGTTTATATGTTTGTAACTGATATATTAAGTACGCGTATTATGACCTATCAGTTTTATTTTACGTATATTGTTAGTTGGCTTGGTTATCAGTTTTGTTTACGCATTTGAGTTATTTTCTAAGCCTAAGAAGAAAATACAGAGAGTTTGAGAGAGACTTGTGAGAGTTTGAGAGCAACTTGTGAGAGATTTCAATGGTTATCAAGGGTTTTCAAGCAAAGGAAAGTATTATTCATAATCTTAATATTATATATATATATATATCTTTTACGGCATGAATTTTCAAGCTCTGTGAATCAAGTTTTCTGGAATTATTGATATACAACTAGTTTTGATGATTATATGTATTTGTGATGTTAGAGTTTGTATTTAAACAAGAATTTGTATGTTAATTACGTTTAAAAATGAAGAAAAGTAATTACAGTATATGTTTTTACATATGGCTTGTGAAAGTACTAAATTAGGTGGTTAATTTGTATACTAATCTATAAATTGAGTCTTGAATATGTTAATTCGGTACGAAACAAAGAGAATGTAGTTTAAATGAATTAATTTGGTGTATAATGGTGATCACAATGTTAATTGGTTAAGGATGTCAAAAAAATAGAGTTTTGTATAAAACATGGAATTAAAAGGTTTTAAATTTGATGTTTATGTTATTTATGTGGGTAAAAACATGCTAGAGACCTTGAGTTATGTTTATGTGAAATATCTGTAAGTTATACGGGCTCAATTAGTTGCTAGTTGGTCAAATTTAGCTTTGCGTGTGCTCGCGTTCGAATCGAACTTTGGCACCGCAACACACAAGCCTCTGACCGCAGCATGGCCTTGACTCCCTGACTATGACTGTGTCTTGCAGCATACCAAGACTCGCCCAGTAGTGCTTAGTCCCCTAATGTAAATCGTGGTACCAGATCGCCAGTTAGTAAAATGGCCATAAAATTTGTTTTTAATACATAAAGTCGGTAATTGTTGATAAGGTGAAATATTTTGACTGTTAAGATGTGTTTTTGGTATTATAGTATTAAGAATGAGCATATAATTAACAATTAACGAGTTTTGTTATTACGTTACTAATGTAACTTGACTATGTGATTAAAACCAATCCATACATGAAATAGATACTTATTTGTATACAGAGTTTATGTAGTAACTAATTATGTCATGATGACATGTGTATAGGATATTGTGAATCAAATTATTACGGTTTAGCTTACACGCAAGGCAAGTTTTCTAACCCTAAACTTTCTTTGAGCAAGTTCTCTAACTCTATTGTTACGATTGTGCAAGTTTCTTAACTCTAATTATATCCTGAATGTTTCTAAAATTTACCTCTTGATATTGAGCAAGTTTTTCTAATATTTAACTTGTTTCTTAGTATGAAAGTTTCTTAACTCTGATGCACTTATGTTGAACAAGTTTTATCATTCAAATTATTATGCATGCTCAATACTCAATTCTAAACAAAATTCTAACCTTCGTTTAATTTTGTTCAAGCAAGGTATGTTACGTTATTCAATGCCTATGCTTTTAGCTTATTTCTAAGGCATGGCCTTAATATACAATGTTGATTCAATTATGACTAATTTCATAGCATATTTTTATTACATTCTTATTCAACCAATCCTTAGTTGATGTTTGTAAAATCCCAAATTTTACGAATAAAGATTTAAATTTCTCGACTTTTTTTTTTTTAATATTATGGTGTGGATTTAATATAATGTTATAGTTGTGGGTAATATTTATAAATTTTGCAATGTATGCAAGTTGTTATATAATATTCGATTGGTTCGGGAATATTCTTTTGTTTGGGAATATCCGTGCGACCAATCAATCATTAATGGACCCCACAACGGAATTATTGTCGGATTGAGAAAATGACAAAAATATTTTTATGAGAATAATGGTGGAAGTTTTACCGTTAAAACTGTTGAACTACTCGGTAGTAAAAGTACAGTAATACGCGTGGTTGCATAGTAGCACATGATATTGATTATTAATGCTTGCGTGAGAAGTCACTCAGTTTTGTTTTATTAGTATTATTAATGTAATAAAACAGAAAAAACTTTTTATATAAAATGTAATACTTTTATAAAGTTATTCATTTTATTAGACTATAAATAGAATATATAATATTCTATTATGCATAGTATTTTGCATAGTAAAATCTTTTTATATAAAATGTAATACTTTTATAAAGTTATTTGTTTTATTAGACAATAATTATAATATATTATATTTTATTATGCATAGTGTTGCATAGTGCCTCGCCATAGTAAAATCTTTTTATATAAAACAAAATACTTTTATAAAGGTATTCGTTTTATTATATTATAAATAGAATGTTTGATATTTTATTTAAAAGATTTTATTTTATTAGAATATTTTATTAAATCAATCTGGACCGTCCGTTTAAAAGTAAATCAATCTGGACCATTCATGAATTAGTTACTATGTACTCCATTCTCCTATAAATAGAAGCTCATTCCTTCATTATTTATTATGAATTCACTAAAACTCTAGAGAGAGAAACTGTAGAGAATTCTTCTTCTATAATCTTGAGCGTATTTTCTGTTGAAAAAAGCTTTGAGCGTAGCGCAAGTTTCTTCAAGTATATCCCCGCCCTACCCATCGGAGTACTCTTCTTTATAAGGTAAGGGATATTATTTGTTGTACTCGTAAGGAGTATTATTTCTTTCGTATTCATGAAGAGAACTTTTGTTATTCCATTCTTTATTATTTTTTGAATAACCTGTATACGGGGACTACCCTATACTTGGTGAAATTCTTCTGTTATTCCATTCCTTATTATTCTGTTGGAATAACCTGTATATGCAAAGTACCGCATATATGGTGAAATTCTTCTATTATTCCATTCTTTATTATTATGTTGGAATAACCTATATATACGAAGTACAACATACATGGTGAAATTCTTCTATTATTCCATTCTTTATTATTATGTCAAAATATCATGTATGTGCGTTTATGCATGACCTGGTTCCATTATTTATTATTCTGTTGGAATAACCTGTCTGTGTGGTCTATCGCATGCATGGTGAATTATGTTGTTATTCCATTCTTTATTATTCTATTGGAACATCTTGTCTGTGCCTTTACGCATGACCAGGTTTCGTTATTTATTATTCTGTTGGAACATCATGTCAGTACGAATTTTGCCTGACCTGATTCCGTTATTTATTATTCTGTTGGAATAACCTATCTGTGCGGTCTATCGCATGCCTGGTGATTTCTTTTGTTATTCCATTCTTTATTATACTCAGTTGGTTAAAGTTTTGAGTTCTATACTCCATAAAATTAGTGGAATATCCTTGATATTTCTGCTTCATCCAGTATCTTTTCATGGAAATATTCTTCTAAGCATTCTTGAATTTTACTCTACAAAGAAGTATCATGTTGACAATTTGGACGTTATTAGTTCCTGGATAAATTAATTCTTGAACTTGTTTTATTGAATTATTATGTCATTGTCATCATCCTCATGTTTATATTATGTTGAAAGTCATTTGTGGCCTGTAGTGCATAGATGGACTTGGTATGATTATGACCAGGGATTATTCGGTATAATCATGATCGTAATGTTACAAATGATGTGAAAAAAGTCCTCATTGGCCCGTAGTGCATTGATGGACAGTTTTTGGTATGATTATGGATATGGATTCTCTTTGGCCAAGGTGTAAAGATGAATTATTTTATGGCATGATCAGGATCGTTGATGAATACACGAATATCTTTGGCCCATAGTGCATGGATAATTTATGGTCGTGATACTAATGAATATCCTTGGCCGTAGTGCAGGGATGATGTGGATTATTTATTAAGCTGAGTCTCAGCGATAAAAGTGATGAAAACCCTTTTTTAAATCATAAAAGATAGTAGATTTTATTCTCTACTTGACTCTTTTAATGGATTGCTTGTTCAGCTGCAAATAAACTTGATGTCTATTGTATTTTATCAGTTTAACATTATTGAAGACTAATGATAATTTATCCTGCATTATCTTAGTCATAATATTTCTTACTGGGCTGGTTGAGCTCACCCTTTCCTTCACTATTCTCTTCAAGAAATGAGAATATAACTGGGACGACTCGGGGAATGGATTGACAGTCCAGATGATAGCATTGGTAGTCCTCACTATTCTATTAAATAGTGTGATAGTAATTGTAATGAGGACTCAATTGAGTGTGGATATTGTCTAGATGACAATATTTGTATTAAAACTCACAGCGTATGTTTTGTCGTATTTTACACTATTGTTGTATAATTAAGTTGTATTTAAATTTTGTACCATGTATTTGGCGACTCAAGATGGGTGACGTATACCTATTTTTAGGGGCATCACAGTTGGTATCAAAGCTTAGGGATATGATCCCTGGCTGAGATGTGAGACAAGAACTAGGAGGGGAGAGACGGGGAATTCCTTCGCTAGTATGACCTACCAAAGTTTATTTGGTATTTAATTGGTTGGTTAGAGTATAGGGATAATATGTGATATGTTAATTAACCCTTGTTTTGTGGCAGTATTTGAAAATGACATCCGAGAATGTTGAGAATAGCAATGGAGCACAGGAGACCGTTGAGTCTCCACATATCAATTATCAGGATAATGTGCATCAGGAAGGCGATAATCCTCCTGTAAACAACAACACTGACCAAATGATGAACGATGGAATGTTCAGAGGCTTTATACATTTCATGAAACAATAGGTAAGAGAGACTCCTGTTCAAAATATAGGTGGAAATAATGGCAACCCACGATCGATCACCGCTAAGCAGTTCAAAGAGCTGGGACCACCGGAGTTTTTGGGAAAGCCATAACCAGTTAAGGCGGAGACGTGGTTAAAGTAGATCACCAAGATATTTGATGACTTGGGATGCTCAGAGGAGCAAAAAGTTCCATTCGCCACCTTTATATTGCGTGAAGAGGCGATTCTTGGTGGGAATCAAAAACGACTCAACTGGCCTTTTCAGATGTCTTGGGAGAAGTTCTAAGAGTCGTTTCAATGACAAGTACTTTCCCGAAAGTATTCGTCACATGAAGGAGGTGGAGTTTATCAAGTTGGAGCAAAACAACATAACTGTGTCGCAGTACGAAGCCAAGTTTGTCTAGTTGTCCCGATTTGCGTCTCATTTGGTTGATAATGAGGAGAGAATAACGTGAATATTTCTAAGAGGTTTGAAATTTGAGTTATGTCAATATCTTATCTCTCATAAACTTTGTTTATATTCAGATGTTGTGAATATGGCTCAGTTATTGGAGCGTGATAATGAGTCAGCACAACCAAAAGGCAACGACCAACGACGCGATAATAATCATACCGGTGGCAACGGTCATCGGAACAATGATAACCATCGTGGGGAAAATTATCATGCCATGAATGGTAACCACTTCGGTGGTAATCATGGCCAAGATAATAGAAGTGGAAATTTCAAGAAGAGAAGGTTCAATAATGATGGAAAGACAGCAGCATTAGCACCCATTTCAAAGGAAAAAGAACGACCACCGGTCGTATATTTCAAATGTGGACAGGAGGGACACATTCGTCCAAACTGTACGCAACAATCCAAAGCGTGTTTTAATTGCGGAAGAGAAGGTCACCTAGCTCGATTTTTTTGTGTCGTGAAGTCAAGTCCAGTCGGGATGGTGACGCCAAAGGATGTCCCAGACAAGTCATAGCCGGTAGTTTAAGTGAGAGTGTTTGTCGAGGAACCTGAACGAAGTTGTCATGGGTAAGTTAATCATAAACGCTTACGAAGTCTATACCTTATTTGATACCGGTTCTACCCACTCTTTCATTTCACCTAGTTGTGTTTAGTGTTTGAATTTAACTCCGGAGAAGTTAGACTTTGATTTATCTGTTGAAACTCAGTTGGGATAAACCTTTGTTACCTCCACTATTTATAAATCTTGTTTAATTCAAATTGACACTTTCACGTTACCTATCGATCTTATCTCTTTGAAAATACTTGCCTTTGATGTGATTTTTGGAATCGATTGGTTAACTACTCATCATGCTTTTAGTAAGGTTGTTAGCTTTCATATTCGTAACCAACCTGTTATGCGAATTCAAGCAACCAAACCACTAAAGTCAATCATTGTCATATCAAGCCATAAGTAAAGAGCTCCGGTCCTTTCGTTGTTGACTATGTAGCATTCTAGAATTTTTAATTTTTATATTAAATATTTGTTGAATTATATAAGTATTTAATGGATGTGTTTATGGTTAAATTTGTAATTGTTCAAATTTGATTCCATTTGGTTAATTATTTGTTAAATAAATAATTAAGAAAATTAATTATTTTATTCTAATTTAATTTAATTATTAAATTAGAGAGTTTTGATTATATGAATTATTATATTTTATTTTTAATTTGTATTTAAAAGGATGTGTTAGTTGATTAAATAAAGCTATAATTATATATAAAATTATAATTTTGTTGTAATGATTTATGTGTTAAAGTAATTTAATAAATTGTTATTAGAATTAATTTAATTATTTAAAAGTGTGACAAATAACCTTTAAAAAGAGTTATTAAAATAACTTAAAGGAGTTTAATTTAGTTTTTGCCAAACAAGGCCTATTGCCTATTAAGTCTTTAATCTAATTATGTTTTACCAAACAAGGCATAAGAAATAAATGATTATATTTTTAGTAAGTAACCAAACAAGCCTTATGGCTTTTGATTTTTAAAATTTGTATAACTGATATCAATTATACTTATATTTATATTATATAATTAATATATATTATATCTTATACGTTATATTTCTAATACGTAAGATTAGAATAGAGGGGTAAGAGAGAAGAAGAGAGTTTTCAAAGAGAAAAGAAGAGAGGATTGGGAGAAAGCTAGAGAATTTGATAAAGGAATTGGGGAGAAGAAGCTTGATAATCAAAGGATAGCCATTATCTTCCAACTCTAAGGTATCATCTAAACTCTGTTATTGTTTTTCTTTTCAAAAGTTATAGTTATATTCTCTCTCTCTCAATTTTCTCTATAAAAGCTTTGTAGAAATTGAAATAATTGTTATGTATGTGGCTTTATATGATAAACTAGTGTTGTAAAACTATTTTCATAAGTTATATATGAGTATAGTCAATGAAAATATGATATGTATGTAATTTGTGAAGAAAACTATCTTATAAAGAGTTTATGTGAATGAATATGGTTTAGTTTAAGGTAGAAATTAAGGGTTAATTAGTTGTTTAGTTGATAAATTGACTATTAAATTTGATAGAGTATGTATAAATATTGATAAAGTGCTTTGAATTAACTGTTTTGGTTGAAAAACAAAATCACAGTGTTGATTTTCACTGAAAACATAAAAAAGTGAATTTTTATCAAAAATAGTGAAATTGGATGTTTTAAATTCGTTGTTTATGTTGTTTTATGGGTAGAAACATGTTAAGAATCTTTGAATTATGCTTATATGAAGTCTCTATATGAATTATTTGATAATTAGGCTGTTAAAAAGTAGCTTGTAGGCAAAAATTGGCTTTTGTTCATGCTGTTACCGAAGTTGTATGTCGAAGTCTGCGATTCAATGTAGTACGCACCTAGCACTACATTTGTCGCTCATGACATGCCACGCCGCATGGCCTCGTAGTTTAATTCTTGTGCCACAGCACCGAACCACAGTATAAATTGTGGCACCGCAGCGCGAGTTGGCAGAATGGTCTGACAATGTACTTTTTGTACTCAAAATCTGAAGGAATTGCTATGTGTTAATAGTAGGACTGTTAAGTTATGATTTTAGTATTTCTATACCATGAATAAGCATGTTATTAACAACTAACTTGTTTTGTAACGGGATTATGTGATTAAAAATCAAGTCTTACATGATGAGTGTACTTAGTTATGTTTGTAAAGTGGTAGTGACTATCTATGCCATGATTACATATGTATATAGGATATTGTGATTCGAATTATTCGGTTTAATCTACGAGCAAGGCAAGTTCTCTAATCCATTATCTTGTTGAACCAATTATTGTATCCAATTCGATTACAATATAATGATGCAAGGTTTCTAAAACTTTAATTTTGATATTGAGTAAGTTATTCTTGTATTTAACTTGTTGTTTAGCATGCAAATTTGTATATACTAATGTTGAACAGTTTTATCGTTAAAATTGCTATGCATGCTAAGTATTCAATTCTAAATAACATTGGCTTAATATTGTTCAAGCAAGGTGTGTTATAGTTATTCAAGGTGTATGCTATTAGATTATTCCTAAAGCATGATTTTAATTTACCATGTCAATTCAATTAAGATTATTCTATAATGTGATGTTATTAGTTTTATTCAACTAATCCTTAGTTGATGTTCATTGAATTCCAAATTACCTTGAAATGTATCCAAACCAAACTCACTTTGGTTCGGACTTGTACTCTAAATACTGAGATGAACAACCCTATTATTAGGGGTAATTTACGCTTAGCGTAGAAATGTTTGTGCACAATACATTGTACGAAGGGTTGATCCCCTAAGTGCGAGGAGTCCTATAGTCTTATAAGCATAAAGTTTAAGTTAAAAAATTACTTATAACTATGCACATAGTTCGTGGTCTTAGGACCCTCAGTTATATACTTCAGATGTTGATAACTCATATTGTTTACTTCTATCGAGCCTATTATTTGATAGTTGTTGTAAAGATTTTTCCATTCATTGTTGTTTCCAAGTGAGCTTTGTTTGCTCACTCTTTCTTATATAACTATTAGAATTAAGGATGATAAGGTTGATGTACCTAGCACCAGTAAGGGGAAAGGAAAGATGAACAAGTATTGAAGGCTTGTAATATGTTAATATTTTATTATCCGTCTTAATTGAATGGTTGTAATGAAGTTTATTAATTTTTCCGCATTTGAATGATTGTATTTAAAGGTTAGACAACCTGGGAGATTTTATTATGTAACCCTTTAATGGGGAAGGTTTATATTATTTAATTTTACTGTGATTGGGTAGTTAGATATGAATGTTTGTTTAAGTGAATACCAAATACTGTGGGAATGAAGTACCTGGGTTTGGGGGTGTCATAAGTTGGTATCAAAGCCTTAGGTTATGAACCTTAGGTGGGGGAAAAGCCTTGGGAAGTAACCTTTGCAAAGATAGTAATGATAAACTCTTATCGAGTTTTAAGGAAGAAGTAATAAAACACTTATATGCTTACGTGATTACAACTTATGTGCTCGTGAGTGTCGAGTAATAACTAAAACTTAAAAATCTTGTTGTCAAGATGGCTAATGTCGGAGAATCCAGTCAGGCTATGGAGGAAGGACCTCAGATGCCTAGAGAGGAGGAATCTCATGAC
The DNA here is from genome assembly GCA_020205615.1 of Panax quinquefolius. Taxonomy (NCBI): domain Eukaryota; kingdom Viridiplantae; phylum Streptophyta; class Magnoliopsida; order Apiales; family Araliaceae; genus Panax; species Panax quinquefolius. The sequence continues at coordinate 199,857 of JAINUW010000660.1, read as the reverse complement.
ATTCAAGTGGTTTGGGAACAACTACTTCCATGGGAGTCAGCCCCGTTGCTTACGATGGTTGAAGATGAGGATGATGATGTAGAAACAGATGAGGAAGACCCTATTGAGCTGCCACAGATGGATGAAGAGGAAGTGGATGAAAGGATTCCACTTAACTCGATAGTTGGCCGTATATACGATGAGGTGCATGACCGCAATGTTGAACTTCAAGATATAGTCAAGGAGTTACAAGAGATAGTTGCTGAACAACAGACCTCGATGGCACAGAAGGATGGCGAAATTCAGGACTGAGAAGAACGTATAAGCAATGTTGAAGATAAGCTGATTCACACCGAAGGAGAGAATGAGCGAATGAGAGCAGAGATTACAGAATTGAAGAACAAGTTGAAAGAGGAATCTACTAAGAGGGCAAGAGCCGAAGATGCGTACGAGGAAGCTGATCAACGAGCCGAAATAACATAGGGAGATGCACAAGCAAAGAGAATAAAGATGCAGGAAATGAATAACGTGTTCAACACAGTGATTAATCGAGCTCAGGATCGGGTCATGGGTTATCCGATTCAGTTTGAGATGCTGCCATCATACATACAAGATCGACGAACCATGTTTTGAATTATGGAAGAAAGAGGCGTCGTAAAAGGCTATCAAGATATCTTAATACGACATCGTAGGGAGTGTACTTGATTTATGATTTATGTTAATCCCAAGTGTTATGTAACCTATGGGGTATGATGATGATGTCCTAAAACTTTAGTAGTTCAGGAAAATAATGTAAATAGCAGTGATGTTATTGATATGATGTTTTCAAAGAATTAAGTATGAATAAAAGTTATTATCTTCTTTTATCCAAAGTGTTATGTTTTATGTGGTGATTACTTTTATGGGGGCAAGTTAAGTAGAAATTACTTAAATAAGTTGAGTAATAATCTAATGAGTGTACTTTTAACAGAAAATGCCTCCAAGACATCAACCACCCCGACAGAGAACCACTGAAGGAACCAATAACAATAATACTGAAGTTAACACCGTTCAGCAGCTGGTGACGTTACTGACAGGTGCACTGCAGAATCAACAGTAGAACCAACCACAAAATCAAGCTACAACGTTTAAGGACTTCAAGGAGGTTGGACCACCAGAATTCCGTGGGTCCATGAACCTGGTTGAGGCTCAGACTAGGGTCATGGAGATAGAGAAGGTGTTCGATGTTGCGGGAGTAGGGGAAGATCAGAAAACTGCTTTTGCAACATTTATGTTGAAAGCAGAGGCTAGTTATTGTTGGCAGGCCAATAAAACTCGAGGAGGACCAGGGGTTATGGCTTAGGATAGGTTCAAGGAGATGTTCTTCGAGACCTATTTCCCAGAGAGTTTGAAGAGTCAGTTGGAAGTGCATTTTTTAAAACTGAAACAGGGAACAATGACGGTGTCAGAATATGCTGCAAAATTCAACGAGTTGGCGAGGTTTGCGCCATACCAAGTCAGCACAGATGAATGTAAGGTAAAGAGATTTGAACAGGGACTGAAGCCCTGGTTATATAGTAGGGTTTCATTGTTCCAGTTGAAGACATTTGCAGCCATAATGGATAGGTAATTCTCGCTGAAGGTGGAGGCGGGGCTGTAACCAAGTTCAATCAAGAACAGAAAAAGAAGAAGAATGAAGTGGAGGTTAAGAATGGAGTTGGTGGTAGTGGAAATGGTAACACTAATCTGAAAATAAAGTGGAATTGAAATATGGGTGCTGGAAATCAGCAGGGTAACCAGCAGAGTAAGAAGTTTGAAGCATGTGCTACATGCGGGAAGTTTCACAAGGGTGTATGCTTGATGGGGAAACAAGTATGCTTTAGCTGTGGCCAGGAGGGTCACATCACCCCAAATTGCAATCAACTCAAGAAGTACGTTTGCTTCACTTGTGGGTCCAAGGATCACTTTGCTCGTGAGTGCCCTAAGAAGAAAGCTGGAGAGACAACAGGAAGCAAGGGAGGTAGCAGTGGAGGTACATGGGCCATTACTAGGCCAACGACATCAAACAAACCCACAGCCCGAACCTTGACATGATATGCAAGATCTTTGTGCAATCAAAAGATGTGGTGTCAGGTATTATCCCAATCAATGATATTGATGCTTATGTATTATTTGATTCGAGTGCTACTTGTTCATTTATATCTGATGAATTTGCTATGAGATTAGGATTGCCTAGTGAAGAATTGAATTTCCCTTTAAACATAGAAATTGCAAATAAGGAGGTAATTCTGTTAGGATCGTATCAAGAAGCGTAGGGTGAATATTAAGGAAATATTTTGATGGTAGATTTAATTCCGATTAGGCTTAGAGAGTTTGATGTTATTTTGGGAATGGATTGGTTGTTCAATTGTGGAGTGATAATTGACTGCCAAAAGAAATGTGTAAACCTTATGACTCCGTCAAAGGTAGTTTTCAATGGTTACAAATCGCCTAGACAAATGAGATGTCTGACGATTATGCAGGCCATGAAATTGTTGAGTCAAGGCTGTGTGGGTTATTTAGCTTACATAGTCGATACTCAAATGGAGAAGGGTGTGAAACTGGAGGAAATACCAGTGGTTAGGGAATTCATGGATGTGTTTTCGGAAGATTTGTCAGGACTTTCGCCTGACAGAGAGATTGAATTCGTGATCGACTTAGCGCCAGGAACCGTTCCTATATCGAAGGCCCCGTACAGAATGGTTCCGGTAGAGATGAAGGAACTGATGGTACAACTGCAGGAGCTATTGGACAAGAAATACATTTAGCCGAGTTTGTTACCATGGGGAGCACCGGTGTTATTTGTAAAGAAGAAGGATGGGTCAATACGTCTTTGCATTGATTATAGAGAGTTAAACAAAGTCACTATTAAGAATAAATATCCACTGCCGAGAATAGATGAGTTGTTTAACCAGTTGAAGGGTGCTAGGTATTTCTCGAAAATAGATTTGAGAAGTGGATATCACCAACTGAAAGTAAGGAAGGAGGATGTACCGAAGACGGCATTTCGAACTCGCTATGGACATTACGAATTTTTGGTGATGTCTTTTGGTTTGGCAAACGTCCCTGCAGCGTTCATGGATTTGATGAATAGGGTGTTTAAACCATTTTTAGACAAGTTTGTTGTGACGCCCCCAAAATTAGGTATACATCACCCATCTTGGGTCGCCACTTACATGGTACAGAATTTAAATACAACTTACTAATATAAGCGCTGGTATACAATACGACATAAATGCGTGAGTTTAAATACAAATATAAATCTACTAGATATTATACAAACTCAAAAGGAGTCCTCATTACAATTATTATCACACTATTTCACGAATAGTGAGGACTACTAATGCTATCTTGGGACCATCACTTTCGTTTCCCAGGCTAAGTCCCGGCTATATTCTCATTTCACGAAGAAACGGTGAAAGAAAGGGTGAGCTCAACTAGCCCGATAAAAATATTATGACTAAGATAATGCGAGAATAAATTATCAATAGTCTTCAACAATGTTAAACTAATAAAATACAATAGACAACCAGGTTTAAGCTGCGTGAATATGCGATCCATTAAAAGAGTCAAGTAGAAAATAAAGTCTACTATCTTTTAGGTTTTAAAAGTTTTTCATCATTTGTTATAAATGAGACTCGGCTTTAATAAATATTCCACATCATCGAATCACCCCCTCACTCTGACCAAGGATATTCTTTAGTATCACGACCACAATTATTCATGCACTACTGGGCAAGAATATTTGTGTATTCATTAATGGTCATGATCATGCCAACAACTCATCCATCAATGCACTACTACCCTTTGAGGATTTTATCACATCATTTGTAACGTTACGGTCATGATTACACCGAATAGTCTCTCGTCATAATCATACCAAGTCCATCTATGCTCTGAGCCACGAGATGACTTTCAACATAATATAAACATGAGGATGATGACAATGATATAAGAATTCAATAAAACAAGTTCAAGAATTATTTTATCCGGGAATTATTAACGTCAAATTATCAACATGATCTTTGTTTTGTAGAGTAAAATTCAAGAATGATCGGAAGAATATTTTCATGAAAAGATCTTTGGATGAAACGCATGAAATATCAAGGATATTCCACTAATTTCATGGAGTATAGAAGTCAAAGTTTTAACCAATGGGTATAATAAAGAATGGAATAACAAAAGAAATCACCATACATGCGATAGATCGCATGCAGACGAGTTATTCCAACATAATAATAAATAACGGACGGTCGGTGTCGTGAAATTCACACCAAGCGTGGATGTTCCAATGTAATAATAAAGATGGAACCGGATCCGGTGTAAAAACACACAGATAGGATATTCCAACGAGAATGATAAAGACGGAACCAGTCCGGTGTAAAACACACGCATGACGGGATGTTCCAATGAGAATAATAAAAGCGGAACCAGTCCCAATTAAAAACACAGAGACGGGATGTTCCAACAGAATAATAGATGAATGTCACCAAGTATAGGGTAAACCACGTATCTGAGTTATTCCAACGAGAATAATAAGCAATGGAATAACAACAGTTCTCTTCATGAATAAGAAAGAATAACACCCTTACTTTTGGTAGGAGATTGAATCTGCAGCGATGTAGTAAACAAAATACTCTTCTTCTTTCTCTCTTATTTTCTCTATACTTTCTCTCTCTATAGCTTGAATGAATTTGTGAAAAATAATGAAGCACTAGGCCTCTATTTATAGAAGATTTCTAGCTTAGCACTTAGTGTGAAAAGCGCAGTGGCTTGACGATGATGATGTGAAAAGAAAAGTGGTTTGGCGCTTTGTAATGTGAAACGACAAGTGGTTCGGCGCTTTGTAATGTGAAACGACAAGTGGTTCGGCTTTTGTAATGTGAAACGACAAGTGGTTCGACGTCTGGTAAAGGTAATTACTATTGACGAAGGTAATTACTATTCACAAGGGTAATTACTATTGACAAAGGATAATTACTATTATTGAAGGTAAATACTATTGATGAAGGTAATTACTATTCACAAAAGGTAATTACTATTGTGAAGAGACTCTTAGATGATGACATATGAGCCCCCATAAAATAATCAAACTTACCACAAATCATTTTATTTTTCATCAACACATATTTAATCTTTCAACAATTATTAATCATTTATAACTTGTCGTCTCAATTATTGATTTAATACTATAACATATTATCTGAGATGATCTTTGTGACGATAATTAAATCAATAATATAAGAGATCTGATCGACAATTCTTGTAGCAATAATTAAGCATAGGTGAGTGACTTCTCACGTAAGCATCGATAATCAATCTGAGTGTCTACTATGCAACCACGCGACATTCTTTGTACTTTTACCAATGGGTAGTTCAACGGTTTTAACGGTAACACCTCTGCCGTTATTTTATATAAAATATTTTTGTCGTTTTCTCAATCAAACAATAATTACATTAATGTGGGTCCACCAATGATTGAAGCGGTTATGCGAATATTCCTAACAAAAGAATATTCCCGACCAAACGAATATTTTATAACAACTTGCATACTTTGCAAAATTTATAAATATTACCCACAACTATAACATTATATCAAATTTATTCCATAATATTCAAAAATAATATTTATAGAAAAATTCATCTTTATTTATAAAAGTTGGGGTCTTACAACCTCCCTTCTTATGAAATTTAAGCCCTCGAAATTAGAGTGCGATACTGGTATGTTGAAGAGGTAAGGATACCTTGATTTCATTTGATTCTAACTCCCAAGTCATTTCCTCAACATCGTGGTTCCTCCACAAAACTTTGACTTGAGGTATAACCTTGGAAGCGTAGAATATGTTCCTTCTTATCAAAGATTTGAACAGGAACCTCTTCATACGTCAAATCTTCCGCTATTTCGTCCGGTTCTAACTTCAATAATGTGGTTCGGTCTTTCACATATTTACGTAACATGGATATGTGAAAACGTTATGAACATGAGACATACTTGGCGGTAGAAGCGAGTCTATAGGCCACGCTTCCTACTCGATCGAGGATTAAAATGGACCGATGAATCGAGGATTGAGTTTTCCTCTCTTTCCAAATCTTGTAACTCCTTTCCATGGAGCAACTCTTAATAACACATGATCTCCTATATCGAATTCCACGTCCTTTCAATGAAGATCAGCATAACTCTTTTGTCGATTTTGTGAGGTTTTTATCGTTGTCGGATCGTTTGAATCTTTTTGTAGTCATACGTACCAACTCCGGTCCCAACAACGTTGCTTCACCCACCTCATCCCAAATCTTGGAGAACGACACTTTCTTCCATATAACGCTTGAATGGAGCCATGCCAATACTTGCTTGATAAGCTGTTGTTGTAGGAAAACTCCACCAATGGTAAGAACTTGTCCCAACTCCCTTGAAATCAAGGACACGAGTCTTAATAGATCTTCAAGAGTTTGAATAGTCCTCTCGATCGTCCGTCCGTCCGAGGATGATATCTTAGAGCTAAATCGTGAAGTCATGCGCTCATAGCTTTTTGCAAACTAACCCAAAATCGTGAAGTGAATCTTGGTCTCGATCGAAAACTATGGATCTTAAAGATACCATGCGCGTCTTACAATCTCGTTTATGTACATACGTCGAGCAAGACGTTCAAGTGTATAAGTTTCTCGTATCGGTAAGAAATGAAGCGGACTTGGTCAATCTATCAACAATGACCCAAATCGCATCAATGCCTTGGGAAACCTTAGGAAGGCCGTGCTTGAAATCCATGGTAATGTGCTCCCACTTCCATTCCGGAATTTCAAGTGGTTGCAATGGACCTTTTGGTACTTGATGCTCCGCTTTAACTCGTTGACAAGTTAGACACCTTGAGATAAACAAATATATCTCTCTCTTCATATTGCTCCACCAAAATGTATAGCGAATATCATGATACCTTTTGGTACTCCCGGGATGGATTGCAAATGGTGTGTTGTGCGCCTCCATCATGATATTATACTTTAAATCAGGGTCGTTAGGAACACAAAATCTGGAGTTGACTCGAAGTATTCCTTCTTCATCGATTCTTGCTTCCGGCATAGCACCTTCTTGCACTTTCTTCCTCATACGCATCGGCTCAGTGCGTAGCTTGGCGGCGACTTTAACTTTATCGATTAAAGATTTTGGTTCTACTCAGATACTCGCTATCATGACATGCGTCCCTGAAGTCTTTAACTCTATCTCCATCCTTTGCAAGTCACACAAAATGGGCCTTTGCGTTGACAATATCGCACTCGTACTTGCATATGATTTTCTACTCAATGCGTCAGCTACCACGTTCGCTTTTCCACGATGGTATTGGATGGTATGATCATAATCTTTCAATAGTTCAAGCCAACGTCGTTGTCGCATGTTGAGTTCTTTTTGAGTGAAGAAATATTTGAGGCTTTTATGATCCGTAAAGATCTCCACTTTCTCCTCATCTGAAGTAATGCCTCCAAATTTTAAGTCTGAGAAGATAACAACCGCCAACTCTAGATCATGAGTAGGATAATTTCTCTCATATTCTTTGAGTTGTCATGAGGCATAAACTATAACTTTTCCATGTTGCATGAGAACACATCCCAACCCTTTGCTAGAAGCATCATTGTAGATGACAAATCCCTCCGAGCCGGATGGTATTGTCGAGCAGTCTTTGAAATAAGTCTCCTCTTGAGTTCTTGAAAACTCCTCTCACATTCTTCGCTCCAATAGAACTTTGTATCTTTCTCGAGTCAAATTTGAGTCAATGGAGTAGCGATTAGAAAATCCTTCCACGAATCTCCGATAATAACCAAACTAAACCGAGAAAGCTACGTGCTTGATCCATGATTTAGGTTGTTCCCGACTTTGAATAGCTTCAATCTTTCTTTGGGTCAATGAGATATTCCATGACTTGATACCACGTGCCCAAGGAATGCTACTTCTTCAAGCCGAACTCACATTTCTTCAACTTGGCATAAAGCTTATATTCACGAAGCTTTTGGAGTGTCGACCTCAAGTGTTGCTCATGATCTTCACGGCTTTTGGAATAAATAAGGATGTCATCAATAAAGACGACCACAAAGTGATCTAAATATTCCTTGAATACTCGGTTCATCATATCCATGAAGGCGGCGGGAGCATTAGTCCATCCAAAGGACATGACTAGGAATTCATAATGCCCGTCTGGGGTTACGAAAGCCGTCTTTGGAATGTCGTGGTTCTAATCTTCAATTGGTGATATCCTAACAAAGATCAATCTTTGAAAAGAATTTTGCTCCTTCAGAATCGGTCAAACAGGTCATCAATACGTGGCAATGGATACCTATTTTTGATGGTGACATGATTGACTCCAGATAATCAATACAAAGTCGCATACTCCCATCTTTCTTCTTCACGAATAGAACATGAGCACCCCCAAGGAGAAGTACTAGGGACGAATAAAGCCAATGTCTAACAATTCCTGCGGTTGGGTCTTTAACTCACGAAGTTCAATAGGAGCCATTCGATATGGGGCTTTGGAAATAGGTTTTATCTGGGTTCAAGGTCGATACAAAATTCAATTTCACGCTCTGGGGTAGGCGGGGAAGTTCTTGAGAATACGTCAGGAAATTTATTAACAATAGAAATATCGTTTAAAACTGACGTATTTTTGTTTAAATCTGTGACATGAGTTAAGAAAGCTTGACATCCGTTTTTCAATAAACGAATAGCTTTATGGCTTGAGATGACCGTGATTGATTTTAATGGTTTGGTCGTTTGAATTTGCATAATAGGTTGATTAGGAATATGAAAGCTAACAACCTTACGAAAATAATCAATTTTTGCATGATAAGTAGTTAACCAATCAATCCCTAGAATCACGTCAAATGCAAGTATTTTTAATGAAATAAGATCGACAGGTAATGTGAGGTGCCGATTTGAACCAAACAGGACTTATAAGCGAGTGGATGTAATGAAGGTTTCTCCCAACGGAGTTTCCACAGATAAGTCAAAGTCTAATTTCTCCGGAGTCAAATTTAATCGATGAGCGCAAGTAGGAGAAATAAAAGAATGGGTAGAACCGGTATCAAATAAAGTATAGACTTCATTAGAGTTTATGATAAGCTTACCCGTGATGACCTCATTCTGATTCCTTGCTCTTTGGGAGGTCACAACAAACGCTCTCCCTTACTTATTTCTAGGTTTGACTTTTAGGGAATGACCTTTGGTGCCTCCATCCTAGTTGAATTTGTCTTGATGAAACGACAAAATCGAGCTAAGTGACCTTCTCTTCCACAATTATAACATGCTTTGGATGGCATGGCGCAATTTGGACTGATGTGTCCCTCTCCTCCGCATTTGAAGCATATGATAGGTGGTCTTTCTCCTTCCTTAACAACGGGTGCTGGTGCTGATGTCTTCCCATCATTATTGAATCTCCGTTTCTTGAAATGTCCATTCTTATTATTTTGGCCCTGATTACCACCGAAGTGGTTACCATATCTGGCCTGTTGATTCCCTCCACGCTTGTTGTCACCGCTTCGATGACTACTCTCACTGGTATTATAATTTTGTCGTCTGCTCTCTTTTAGTTGTGTTGACTCGTTATCGCGCTCCACTAACTGAGCCCTATTTACAACATCTGAATACAAACACAGTTTATGAGAAATAAGATGTTGACGTATCTCCGACTTCAAACCTCTTAAAAACATTCGCGCCATTCTTTCTTCATTATCCACCAAGTGGGGCCTTAAATCGTGATAACTCATAAATTTTGCCTCGTATTGCGATACGGTCATATTGTTTTGTTCCAACTTGATAAACTCCACCTCCTTCATGTGGCGAATACTTTCAGGAAAGTATTTGTCGTTGAACAGCTCCTGGAACTTCTCCCAAGATATCTTGATCTGACGCGAGGTTGAGTACGTTTTTCTTTGATTCCCACCATGTCTGCCTCTCAAGCGCAACATAAAGGCGGCAAAGGGAACCTTTTGCTCCTCGGAGCATCCCAAGACATCAAATATCTTGGTAATCTGCTTTATCCATGCTTCCGCCAGAAGTGGTTTTGGCTCTCCCTTAAACTCCGGTGGTCCCAGCTCCTTGAATTGTTTAGCGGTGACCGCCCGAGAGTTTTCAGTGTTTCCACCTACGTTTTGGGCGAGAGTCGCTCTACTTTCTTTGTTGCATAAATTACATAAAGCCTCTGAACATTTGATCATTCATCATTTGGTCAGTGTTGTTGTTTGCATGAGGATTGTCGCCTTCCTGATGCACATTATCCTGATTATTGATATGTGGTGAATCAATGATCGCCTGCGCTCCATTGCTATTCTCAACATTCTCAGATGTCATTTTCAGATACTGCCACAAAACAAAAGGTTAATTGACATGTAACAAATTATCTCTATATTCTGACCAACCAATAAAATAGCACATAAACTTAGGTAGGTCATACTAGCGAAGGTATTCCCGTCTCTCCCTCCTAGTACTATTCTCACATCTTAGCCAAGGATCATATCCTAAGCTCGATACCAACTATGGCGCCCCAAAATTAGGTATACATCACCCATCTTGGGTCGCCACTTACATGGTACGCAATTTAAATACTGACTTACTAACATAAGCGTAGGTATGCAATACTGACATAAAGCGTGAGTTTAAATACAAATATAAATCTACTAGATATTATACAAACTCAAAAAAGGAGTCCTCATTACAATTATTATCACACTATTTCACGAATAGTGAGGACTACTAATGCTATCTTGGGACCATCACTTTCGTTTCCCAGGCTCGTCCCGGCTATATTCTCATTTCACGAAGAAACGGTGAAAGAAAGGGTGAGCTCAACTAACCCGAAGAAATATTATGACTAAGATAATGCGAATAAATTATCAATAGTCTTCAACAATGTTAAAGCGATAAAATACAATGACAACGGTTTAAGCTGCGGTGAATATCTGATCCATTAAAAGAGTCAAGTAGAAAATAAAGTCTACTATCTTTTAGGTTTTAAAAGGTTTTCATCATTGTTATAAATGAGACTCGACTTTAATAAATATTCCACATCATCGAATCACCCCCACTTTTCTGACCAAGGATATTCTTTAGTATCACGACCACAATTATTCATGCACTACGGGCGAAGAATATTTGTGTATTCATTAATGGTCATGGTCATGCCAACAATCGTCCATCAATGCACTCTGACCCTTTGAGGATTTTTATCACATCATTTGTAGCGTTACGGTCATGATTACACCAATAGTCTCTGGTCATAATCATACCAAGTCCATCTATGCACTACAATACCACGATGACTTTCAACATAATATAAACATGAGGATGATGACAATGATATAAGAATTCAATAAAACAAGTTCAAGAATTATTTTATCCGGGGAATTATTAACGTCCAAATTATCAACGATGATCTTTGTTTTGTAGAGTAAAATTCAAGAATGATCGGGAAGAATATTTTTATGAAAAGATCTTTGGATGAAACGCAAATATCAAGGATATTCCACTAATTTCATGGAGTATAGAAGTCAAAGTTTTAACCAACTAGGTATAATAAAGAATGGAATAACAAAAGAAATCACCATGCATGCGATAGACCGCACAGACAGGTTATTCCAATAGAATAATAAATAACAGAACCAGGTCAGGTGAAATTCACACTGACAGGATGTTCCAACAGAATAATAAAGATGGAACCGGATCCGGTGTAAAATACAGATAGGATATTCAGCGAGAATGATAAAAGCGGAACCGAGTCCGGTAAAACACATGAGCATGGATGTTCCAACGTAATAATAAAGAGCGGAACGAGGTCCGGTGTAAAACACCTACGACAGGATGTTCCAATGAGAATAATAGATGAATGTCACCAAGTATAGGGTAAACCACGTGACATCTGAGTTATTCCAACGAGAATAATAAGCAATGGAATAACAACAGTTCTCTTCATGAATAAGAAAGAATAACACCCCTTACTTTTGGTAGGAGATTGAATACTGCAGCAGTGTAGTAACAAAATACTCTTCTTCTTTCTCTCTTATTTTCTCTATACTTTCTCTCTCTATAGCTTGAATGAATTCATGAAAAATAATGAAGCACTAGGCCTCTATTTATAGAAGATTTCTAGCTTAGCACCTGCCGTGTGAAAAGGAAAGTGGCTTGACGGCGGTGATGATGTGAAAAGCAAAGTGGTTTGGCCTTTTGTAATGTGAAACGACAAGTGGTTCGGCCTTTTGTAATGTGAAACGACAAGTGGTTCGACGCCTGTAATGTGAAACGACAAGTGGTTCGACGTCTGGTAAAGGTAATTACTCTTGACGAAGGTAATTACTATTCACAAGGGTAATTACTATTGACGAAGGTAATTACTATTGACGAAGGTAAATACTATTGACGAAGGTAATTACTATTCACAAAGGTAATTACTATTGACGAAGAGACTCTTAGATGATGACATATGAGCCCCCATAAAATAATCAAACTTACCACAAATCATTTTATTTTTCATCAACACATATTTAATCTTTCAACAATTATTAATCATTTATAACTTGTCGTCTCAATTATTGATTTAATACTATAACATATTATCTGATGATAATCTTGTGACGATAATTGAATCAATAATATAAGAATCTGATCGCGAAGAATTCTTTATAGCAATAATTAAGCATAGGTGAGTGACTTCTCACGTAAGCATCAATAATCAATCTGGTGTGCTACTATGCAACCACGCCGTATTCTTTATTTCTTTACCACCGGGTAGTTCAACAGTTTTAACGGTAACACCTCGTAGTTATTTTTATAAAATATTTTTTATCGTTTTCTCAATCCTAGACAATAATTACATTAATGGGGTCCACCAATGATTGAGCCAGTTGTCGAATATTCCCTAACAAAAGAATATTCCCCAGGCAAACGAATATTTTATAACAACTTGCATACTTTGCAAAATTTATAAATATTACCCACAACTATAACATTATATCAAATTTATTCCATAATATTCAAAAATAATATTTATAGAAAAATTCATCTTTATTTATAAAAGTTGTGGTCTTACATTTGTGGTGGTGTTCATCGACGATATTCTAGTGTACTCTAGAAATCAAGAAGAACACATGGAACACTTACATCTAACGCTAGAGATGCTAAGAAAGGAAAAGTTGTACGCGAAATTCTCTAAATGTGAATTCTGGTTAGAACGTGTACAATTTCTTGGGCACGTAATTGACAAAGATGGAATTTTAGTGGATCCATCAAAGGTCAAAGCTATGATAAATTGGGAACAACCAAGAACTCCATCAGAAGTAAGAAGTTTCTTGGGATTGGAAAAATATTACAGACGGTTTATCCAGGATTTCTCCAAGATTGCCACTCCGTTAACAAATTTGATGAGGAAATCTGTAAAATTTGTTTGGGCGGAGAAGTGTGAAGGAAGTTTCCAGGAATTGAAAAAGAAGTTAAGTATGGCACCTGTGTTGTCATTACCAGATAATACAAGAGATTTTGTGGTGTACAGTGATGCTTCACACAAAGGATTAGGATGTGTCCTTATGCAGAATGGAAAAGTCATCGCGTATGCATCAAGGAAATTGAAAGACTACGAAAAAGGGTATCTAACTCATGATTTAGAGTTGGCGGCGGTTGTGTTTGCTTTAAAAATATGGAGACACTATCTCTATGGAGAGAAATGTGAGATTTACATAGACCATAAGAGTCTGAAGTACATTTTCACTCAGAAAGACTTGGATATGCGCCAAAGAAGATGGATGGAATTGATAAAAGATTACGATTGTATGATCTTTTATCATCCAGGAAAAGCAAACGTGGTTGCAGATGCCTTGAGTAGGACAGGCAGAGAAAAGTTGATGTTGTTAACTGATAAGAAGGAGCTTATTACAGCAATTTCAAGGTTAGAGTTGGAAATCAAATTTCCAAAAGAATCCGATGAAAAATTATACCAGATGGAAGCCAGTCCAACTTTGGTGGACAAAGTGAAGAACGCTCAACTGCAGGATGAGGAATGCAGAAAAATAAGAGAAAGTGTGGTCGAGGGAAAAGAAGTGAAATACAAGGTTGATACCAATGGAATGCTGAGATTCGAGGGACGAATCTGGGTTCCAACAGTACCAGATATTAAAGAAGACATCTTGACAGAAGCTCATAGCTCGAGATATTCGATTCATCCAGGAAGTACGAAGATGTATCAAGATTTGCGGCGACATTTTTGGTGGCCAAATATGAAAAGAGACATTGCAGAATGCGTTGCAAAGTGTTTGACATGTTAGAGAGTCAATGTCGAGCATCAAAGGCCAAGCGGATTACTTCAACCGTTGGAGATACCGAAATAGAAATGGGAACATATCACAATGGATTTTTTGGTAGGACTCCCAACGACTCAGAAAGGATACGATGCGATATGGGTGATAGTGGATAGATTGACAAAATCTGCACACTTTTTACTAATAATGATTACATTCAATCTTGAACAGTTGGCAAAGTTATATGTTAAAGAGATCGTGACGAGACATGGAGTTCCAGTGTCAATTATGTCAGATAGAGATCCGAGATTCACATCAAACTTCTGGAATAGACTACAAGAATGTATGGGAACACATTTGCGAATGAGTACGACATATCATCCGCAAACAGATGGCCAAAGTGAATAAACGATTCAGACATTGGAAGATATGCTGAGAGCATGTGTCATGGATTTCAAAGGAAGCTGGGACGAACAATTACCATTGGTGGAATTTTCCTACAATAACAGTTACCACACAAGCATCGGCATGTCGCCTTACGAAGCATTATACGGCAGGAGGTGCAGAACTCCACTGTGCTGAGATGAAGTCGGTGAACGTCAACTGTTAGGACTAAAATTGGTACAACAAACTGCTGAGGTTGTCAAACTCATCAGAACAAGATTGATAGCTGCTCAAGATAGACAAAAGAAATATGCTGATCAACACAAACAAGATCGTGCATTCGACGTAGGAAATTACGTTTTCCTAAAAGTTTCACCTTGGAAGGGAAAAATTCGATTTGGTAAAAAGGGGAAACTAAGCCCGAGGTTCATTGGACCCTTCAAAGTGCTGTGAAAAGTTGGTGAGGTGGCTTACGACGTAGCTTTACCTCCAGAATTGCAAAACATTCATAATATTTTCACGTTTCGGTGTTACGACCATATAAATCTGATTACAAGCACGTGATTGAGTACGAACAATTGTAGTTTGAGAAAGACTTGTCTTATGAAGAGGTTCCTATCTAGATAGTCGACAAGAAAGAACAAGTGCTCAGAAATAAAGTGATACCTTCTGTGAAGGTAATATGGAGAAACCACAATGTCGAAGAGGTTACGTCGGAACTCAAAGCTGAAATGATGAAAAATTACCCTGAGTTATTTGTTTAATATGTGTCTTCGATTCTGGGGACAGAATCTTTGTAAAGTAAGGGAGAATGTGATGAATGAATTGTTTGAATTGTGATTACAGGGGACGAGAATCCTTGTAAGGAGGAATGATGTAGCATTCGAATTTTTAATTTTATATTAAATATTTGTTGAATTATATAGGTATTTAATGGATGTGTTTATGGTTGAATTTGTAATTGTTCAAATTTGATTCGATTTGGTTAATTATTTGTTAAATAAATAATTAAGGAAATTAATTATTTTATTCTAATTTAATTTAACTATTAAATTAGATTGTTTTGATTAAATGAATTATTATATTTTAATTTGAATTTGTAATTAAAAGGATGTGTTAGTTGATTAAATAAAGTTATAATTATATAGAAAATTATAATTTGGTGGTATTGATTTATGTGTTAATGTAATTTAATAAATTGTTATTAGAATTAATTTAATTAATTAAAAGTGTGACAAATAACCTTTTATAAAGGAGTTTAATTCATTTTTTTGCCAAACAAGGCCTATTGCCTATTAAGTCTTTAATCTAATTATGTTTTACCAAACAAGGCATAAGGAATAAATGATTATATTTTTAGTAAGTAACCAAACAAGTCTTATGGCTTTTGATTTTCAAAATTTGTATAACTGATATCAGTTATACTTATATTTCTATTATATAATTAATATATATTCTATCTTATACGTTATATTTCTAATTCGTAAGATTAGAATAGAGGGGTAAGAGAGAAGAAGTGAGTTTTCAGAGAGAATAGAAGAGAGGATTGGGAGAAGGCTAGAGAATTTGATAAAGGAATTGGGGAGAAGAAGCTTGATAATCAAAGGATGGCCATTATCTTCCAACTCTAACGTATCATCTAAACTCTGTTATTGTTTTTCTTTTCAAAAGTTATAGTTATATTCTCTCTCTCTCAATTTTCTCTATAAAAGCTTTGTAGAAATTGAATTATTTGTTATGTATGTGGCTTTATATGATAAACTAGTGTTGTAAAACTATTTTCATAAGTTATATATGAGTATAGTCAATGAAATTATGATATGTATGTAATTTGTGAAGAAAACTATTTTACAAAGAGTTTATTGAATGAATATAGTTTAGCTTAAGGTAGAAATTAAGGGTTAATTAGTTGTTTAGTTGATAAATTGACTATTAAATTTGATAGAGTATGTATAAATATTGATAAATTGCTTTGAATTAACTGTTTTGGTTGAAAAACAAAATCACAAGATGTTGATTTTCATTAAAAACATCAAAAGTGAGTTTTATCAAAAAGCAATGAAATTGGATGTTTTAAATTCGTTGTTTATGTTGTTGTATGGGTAGAAACATGTTAAGAGTCTTTGAATTATGTTTATATGAAGTCTCTATATGAATTACTTGATAATTAGGCTGTTAGAAAGTAGCTTATAGACCAAAATTGGCTTTTGTTCATCTTTTGTTGAAAGTCGTCATGTAAGTTCTATGAGTTAAGCCATGACCTAACCTAACGATACATATGTCGCGTCATGATGCGGTATACACCTGCATGATCTTGACCACGTAGTTTAATTCTCGCATGCATGTTTCATCATCATCGTCGTGAAGCCAACCATAGTATAAAGCTGTGGCGTGCATGATGCGAGTTAGCGAGAATAATTCGACAATGTACTTTTGTACTCAAAATCTGAAGGAACTGTTATGTGTTAATAGTAGGACTGTTAAGTTATGATTTCAGTATTTCTATACCATGAATGAGCATGTTATTAACAATTAACTTGTTTTGTAATGTGATTATGTGATTAAAAATCAAGTCTTACATGATGAGTGTACTTAGTTATGTTTGTAAAGTGGTAGTGAATAACTATGTCATGATGACATATGTATATAGGATATTGTGATTCGAATTGTTCGGTTTAATCTACGAGCAAGGCAAGTTCTCTAATCCATTATCTTGTTGAACCAATTATTGTTTCTAATTCGATTACAATATAATGATGCAAGGTTTCTAAAACTTTAATTTTGATATTGAGTAAGTTATTCTTATATTTAACTTGTTGTTTAGCATGCAAATTTGTATATACTAATGTTGAACAGTTTTATCATTCAAATTGCTATGCATGCTTAGTATTCAATTCTAAATAACCCTGGCTTAATATTGTTCAAGCAAGGTGTGTTATAGTTATTCAAGGTGTATGCTATTAGATTATTCCTAAAGCATTATTTTAATTTACCATGTCGATTCAATTTTGATTATTCTATAATATGATGTTATTAGTTTTATTCAACTAATCCTTAGTTGATGTTCGTTGAATTCCAAATTACCTTGAAATGTATCCAAACCAAACTAACTTTGGTGCGGACTTGTACTCTAAATACTGAGATGAACAACCCTATTATTAGGGGTAATTTATGCTTAGCGTTGAAATATTTGTACACAATAGATTGTACAAAGGGTTGATCCCCCTAAGTACGAGGAGTCCCTATAGTCTTATGACTGTTAAAGTTTAAGTTGAAAAATTACTTATAACTATAGACATAGTTCGTGGTCTTAGGACCCTCAGTTATATACTTCAGATGTTGATAACTCATATTGTTTACTTCTATCGAGTATATTATTTGACAGTTGTTGTAAATATTTTTCCATTCATTGTTGTTTCCAAGTGAGCTTTGTTTGCTCACTCTTGCTTATATAACTATTACATTTAAGGATGAGAAGGTTGATGTACCTAGCACTAGTAAGGGGAAAGGAAAGATGAACAAGTATTGAAGGCTTGTAATTTGTTAATATTTTATTTTCAGTCTTAATTGAATGGTTGTAATGAAGTTTATTAATTTTTCCGCATTTGAAAGATTGTATTTAAAGGTTAGACAACCTGGGAGATTTTATTATATAACCCTTTAATGGGGAAGGTTTTTATTATTCAATTTTACTGTGATTGGATAGTTAGATATGAATGTTTGTTTAAGTGAACACCAAATCCTGTGGGAATGAAGTACCTGGGTTTGGGGGTGTCACAGACTTCCTTGTGTGGAATGCACCGAAGCCAGAGTTTCCGTAGGGGACGTTGTAAAAAACAATGGAAAGTTGATAGGTATCAATGTGACGTGTTATCCAAGTCTTGGATGAGAGTCACAGTTGTGAATGATATTTCTATTGTTAATAAATTTCCTGACGTATTCTTGAAGACTTCTTAGCCTACCCCTAGAGCGTGAAATCAAATTTTGTATTGACCCTAGTACAAAACCAATTTCTTAAACCCTCAAATATTTTCTTCACCCAAAACGAACGTAACATGCGCCAAAGATGTTGGTTCGAGCTGTTAAAGATTACGATTGTACCATTCAATATCATTGTGGAAGAGCGAACGTGGTAGCTGACGCGTTGAGTAGAAGATCATATGTGTTTACGAGTGCGATGTTGTTAACACAAAGACCCATTTTGTATAAATGATGAAGATAGAGTTAAAGACTCTAGGGACCCAAGTGAAGATAACGAATATACGATTAGAATCGACTTTAATCGATAAAGTTAAAGCCGCTCAAGCTACATACTCAGAGCTGATGAATGTGAAGAAGAAGGTTCAAGAGGGCGTTATTCTAGAAGCAAGAATTGACGAAGATAGGAAATCTCAACCCTCGATTTAATTGGCCAATTTGAAATCCTCGATCGAGTAAGAACTGTGGCTTATAGACATATTTTACCGCCAAGTATGTCGCGTGTTCATAACATTTTTCACATATCGATGTTACGTAAATATGTGGACAACCCGAACCACAATATTGATTTAGAACCGGACAAGATAGCGGATAATTTAGCGTATGAAGATGTACCTGTTAAAATCCTGGAATGTATTCAACACTCAAAGGTTATACCTCAAGAGTTAGAATCGGACGAAGTGTCCTCATCATTCTAAGATACGGTATATACATAAATTTCGAGGGCAAAATTTCATAAGGAGGGGAGATTGTAAAATCCCAAATTTTACGAATAAAGATTTAAATTTCTCGATTTTATTTTTTTTGAATATTATGGTGTGGATTTAATATAATGTTATAGTTGTGGGTAATATTTATAAATTTTGTAATGTATGCAAGTTATTATATAATATTCGTTTGGTCGGAGAATATTCTTTTTATCGGGGAATATCCGTACGACGGTACAATCATTGGTGGACCCCACAACGGAATTATTGTCGGATTGAGAAAATGACAAAAATATATTTATGAGAATAACGGCGGAAGTTTTACTGTTAAAACTGTTGAATTACTCGGTAGTAAAAGTACAGTAATATGCGTGATTGCATAGTAGCACATGGTATTGATTATTAATGCTTGCGTGAGAAGTCACTCAGTTTTGTTTTAATAGTATTATTAATGTAATAAAACAGAAAAAACTTTTTATATAAAACAGAATACTTTTATAAAGTTATTCATTTTATTAGACTATAAATAGAATATATAATATTCTATTATGCATAGTGTTTTGCATAGTAAAATCTTTTTATATAAACCGGAATACTTTTATAAAGTTATTTGTTTTATTAGACAATAATTAGAATATATTATATTTTATTATGCGTAGTGTTGTATAGTGCACTGCATAGTGTTTTGCATAGTAAATCTTTTTTATATAAAATGAATACTTTTATAAAGTTATTAGTTTTATTAGATTATAAATAGAATATATTATATTTTATTTAAAAGATTTTATTTTATTAGAATACTTTATTAAATCAATCTGGATCGTCCGTTTAAAATTAAATCAATCTGGACCATTCATGAATTAGTTACTATGCAGTCCATTCTACTATAAATAGAAGCTCATTCCTTCATTATTTCTTACGAATTCACTGAAACTCTAGAGAGAGAAACTTTAGAGAATTCTTCTTCTATAATCTTGAGCGTATTTTCTGTTTAAGAAAGCTTTGAGCGTAGTGCAAGTTTCTTCAATTATATCTCTGCCCTACCCGTCGGAGTACTCTTCTTTATAAGGTAAGGGATATTATTTGTTGTACTCGTAAGGGGTATTATTTCTTTCGTATTCATGAAGAGAACTTCTGTTATTCTATTCTTTATTATTTTTGGAAAAACCTGTATACGGGGACTACCCTATACTGGGTGAAATTCTTCTATTATTCCATTCTTTATTATTATGTTGGAATAACCTGTATATGCGAAGTACCGCATACATGGTGAAATTCTTCTATTATTCGATTCTTTATTATTACATCATAATATCACATACGTGTGTTTGGCATGACTGGTTCCATTATTTATTATTACATTGGAATAACACATGCATGCGTTCTATTGCATGCATGGTGAATTCTGTTGTTATTCCATTATATATTATTCTGTTGGAACATCTTGTCTGTGCGTTTACGCATGACCTGGTTCCATTATTTATTATTTTGTTGGAACATCCTATCGGTGCGAATTTCGCCTGACCTGGTTCGGTTATTTATTATTCTGTTGGAATAACTAGTCTGTGCGGTCTATCGCATGCCTGGTGATTTCTTTTGTTATTCCATTCTTTATTATACTTAGTTGGTTAAAGTTTTGACTTCTATACTCCATGAAATTAGTGGAATATCCTTGATATTTGTGCTTCATCCAGTATCTTTTCATGGAAATATTCTTCTGAGCATTCTTGAATTTTACTCTACAAAGAAGTATCATGTTGACAATTTGGACGTTATTAGTTCCTAGATAAATTAATTCTTGAACTTGTTTTATTGAATTATTATGTCATTGTCTTCATCCTCATGTTTATATTATGTTGAAAGTCATCTGTGCTCTGTAGTGCATAGATGGACTTGGTATGATTATGACCAGGGATTATTCGGTATAATCATGACCGTAATGTTACAAATGATGTGGAAAAAGTCCTCATTGGCCCGTAGTGCATTGATGGACAGTTTTTGGTATGATTCTCTTCGGCCAAGGGTGCAAAGATGAATTGTTTTATGGCATGATCAGGACCGTTGATGAATACACGAATATCCTTGGCCCATAGTGCATGGTTAATTTGTGGTCGTGATACTAATGAATATCCTTGGCCGTAGTGCAGGGATGATGTGGATTATTTATTAAGCTGAGTCTCAACGATAAAAGTGATGAAAACCCTTTTTAAATCATAAAAGATAGTAGATTTTATTCTCTACTTGACTCTTTTAATGGATTGCTTGTTCCGCTGCAGTTAAACTTGATGTCTATTGTATTTTATCAGTTTAACGTTGTTGAATACTAATGATAATTTATTCTGCATTATCTTAGTCATAATATTTATTACTGGGCTAGTTGAGCTCGCCCTTTCCTTCACTGTTCTCTTCGAAATGAATGAGAATATAAATTTGGACGAGAGTGGGAGCGGATTGACAGGTCCGAGATGATAGCATTAGTAGTCTTCACTATTCAGTTAAATAGTGTGATAGTAATTGTAATGAGGACTCAATTGAGTGTGGATATTGTCTAGATGACAATATTTGTATTAAAACTCACAACGTATGTTTTGTCGTATTTTACACGACTGTTGTATAATTAAGTTGAATTTGAATTTTGTACCATGTATTTGGCGACTCCAGATGGGTGACGTATACCTATTTTTAGGGGCGTCACAATGTTCGTTAAACTCTAAATTACCTTGAAACTTATCCAAACCAAACTTACTTTGGTGCGGGCTTGTATTCTAAAAACTTAGATGAACATCCCTATTATACGGGTAATTTACGCATATCGTTTAAATGTTTGTGCACAATACATTGTACGAAGGGTTGATCCCCCTAAGTACGACGAGTCCCTATAGTCGTATGACTGTTAAAGTTTAAGTTGAAAGAATACTTATAACTATGGACATAGTTCGTGGTCTTTTGACCCTCAGATATATATTTTAAATTTTGATCCTGATTATTATTGATTAAGCACATTATTCAGTTCTACTGAGCCTATTCGTTTGACAATTGATATAATGTTTATTCATTGTCATTTCAAGTGAGCAATGTTTTCTCACTCTTGTTTATATAAATATTACTGCTAAAGTTGAGAAGATCGATGAACCTACCAAAAGTAAAGGGAAAGGGAAGATGAACAAGTATTGAAGACTTGTAAACCGGTTAACTTTTATATTGTCAGACTTTATTTTAAATCTTGTGATGTAGTTATTTAATTTTCCGCACATGATATTTGTATTTAAAGGTTAGATAACCTGGGAGATTTTATTAGACTTATTGATGTAATCAAGCTTTATTACTAAATTTTAATATGTTTGGGTAGTTAGACATGAATGTTTTTATCAAGTGAACAACAAATCTTGTGGGAATGAAGTACCCGGATTTGGGGGTGTCACAAGTTGGTATGAAAGCTTTAGGTTATGAACCTTAGGTGGGTAAAAGCCTTAGGAAATAACCTTTGAAAAGATAGTGGTGATAAACTCTTATCGAGTTTTAAGGAAGAAGTAATAAAACACTTATGTGCCTATGTGAATACAACCTATGTGCTCGTGAGTGTTAAGTAATGAGGATTAGTAATTGAAACTTAATATTTTGGTTGTCAGGATGGCTAATGTAGGATAATCTAGTCAGGCTAGAGAGGAAGAATCCTAGATGCCTAGGGAGGAGGAGCCTCGAGATATTCATGTGGTTTGGGAACAACTACTGCCATGTGAATCATCTTCGTTGATCACAGTGGTTGAGCAGGAAGGGTTACATGATGAGGATGATGAGATAGAGACGGACGAGGAGGACCCTGAGGAGCTGCCACGGTCGGATGAGGATGAGGAGGACGAGGAGGAAGAGATTCCACTAAACTCGATCGCTGCCCGTATGTACGATGACGTATACGATCGTAATGTGGTACTTCGGGATAGCGTTGAGGAGTTGAGAGAGATAGTAGCTGAACAACAAACCACAATGGCACAAAAGGACAACAAGATCCAGGATCTAGAGGAACGTCTGAGTAATGTCGAAGGGAAGCTGGTCCACATTGAAGGAGGAAATGAGCAACTGATAGAGGAGATCGCAGAACTGAAGAACAAGCTGAAGGAAGAGTCTACTAAGAGGGCAAAAGCCGAAGACTCGTACGAAGAGGCTTCTAAACGAGCTGGAGTAGCAGAGAGAGATGTACAAGTGAAGATGATCAAGATAGAAGAGATGAATAGTGTTTTTAACACTGTGATCAACCGAGCTCAAGATCGGTTCATGGATTATCTGATTCAGTTCGAGACGCTGCCATCGTACATGTTAGATCACCGAACTATGTTCCGTGTTATGGAAGAAGAGCGTCGTAAGGCTATGCAGTATTTTAGTAGGTTGTCATAAATGTACTTAATATGTGATTATTGATATGATAAATAAGATGTAAATCCCAAGTGTTATGTAACCTATGGGATATGATGATGATGATGTTATCCTGAAATTTTAATAGTTCAGGAAAGTAATGTAAATAGCACTGATGCTATTGTTCTTATGTTTTCTAAAAGATTATGAATGAATAAAAGTTATTATTTTATTCAAAGTGTTATGTATTATGTGATGATCTTTTATGGGGTGTAAATTAAGTAGAAAATACCTAAAGGAATTGAGTAATAATCTAATGAGTGTGTTTAACAGAAAATGCCTCCAAGAACACGTCAACCACGACAAAGAACCCCTGAGGGATCTACCATCAATAACAACGCGGAAGCTAACCCCGTTCAGCAATTAGTGACATTACTTACGGGTGCATTACTAAATCAACCACAAAATCAAGCTGTGACATTTAAGGACTTCAAGGCGGTTGGACCACCAGAATTCCGTGGGTCCATGAATCCAGTTGAGGCATAGACCTGGATCAAGGAGATAGAGAAAGTGTTTGATATGACACCCCCAAATCTGGGTACTTCATTCCCCTAAGACTTGATGTTCACTTTCCAAACATTCATACTATATACCGAAATAAGATAACATTTAAACCATAAATCCTCCCTATTAAAGGGTTACATCAATAAGTTCAATAAAATTTCCAAGGTTATCTAACCTTTAAATACAAACATCAAGTGCAAAAAATAAAATAATTACATCTCATCAAATAAAATAACAAAGTCTGACAATATAGAAATCAACAGATTTACAAGTCTTCAACACTTGTTCATCTTTCCTTTTCTTTTATTGGTGGTAGGTTCATTGACCTTGTCAACTTTAGTTGTAATGGTTATATAAGCAAGAGTGAGCAAAACAAATGCTCACTAGATATAGCAATGAATCAACAAGAGAATAATAATTGCCAATGAATAGGCTCATCAAAACTAAATAGTATTCTATCAATGATAACCCAAAACTGGAATCAAAATATGAAATATATCTGAGGGTCATAAGACCACAAACTATGTCCATGGTTACAAGTAATCTTTCAACTTTAACTTAAGCAGTTATACTGTAGGGACTTCACGTACTTAAGGGGATCAGCCCTTTGTACCATGTATTGTGCACAAACATCTAAACGATTACGCGTAAATAATCCCCTATAATAGGTTTGTTCATCTGAGTTTTAATATACGAGTCCGCACCAAAGGAAGTTTGGTTTTGATAAGTTTTAAGGTAATTTAGAGTTCAACGAACATCAACTAAGGATTAGTTGAATCAATATAGTTTAATATCACTTCAAGTGCTCGATAATAATATGATATGAAATAGTTATGAATTATAAGTGAATCAACATTATACATCGAAATCATGGTTTAGAAATGAACTAGGAAGCATAGGCATTTGAATATTATAACAAACCTTGCTGGAACAATAATAAGCTAAGGCTATTAATCTTACTCAATAAAAGAAGTGAGTTAATGAACATGCATGATTAATAACAAGTTGAGGAATAAAACTTGTTCAACATGAGAATAACACAATTTAGGAACTTGCGTAATAAAAAACAAAATTAAAGATATGAACCCTTCTCAAAGTAAGAGTTAGGTTGAAGAGTTTGCATGCACATAATAAAGTTAGAATAGATATATAAGTAGGTTTAGGAACTTGCTCAATGCATCAATAAGGTTTAAACACTTGCACAATCGTAAAAGTAGAGTTAGAGAACTTGCCTCGTGCGTAGGTTAAAAAACTACCACTCACGTTCACCACAAGTCCTACACATACCATATGTATTGACAATACACATTAGTTACAATAATATTAGCTTCATGAGTTTCTTTCCCACTTTTAGTATAACTCACTAACTATGTTTAAGTTTAAACAACATCACATCTTTTAATGAACATCAGCTTTTAGTTTTATTACAACTACTTAAGTGATCATGTCATTGCACCATATACACATTAACAACTTTATACAACATCCTATTCCATGTCCAACATGTTATCATTAGGTTATACTAATACACAAAGGAATACACTTGCATTCGTGCATTCCGACGCCCTTCGATTGCCACTAAATACACAATAGTTCTAAAGATGGCCATTTTGACTCTTCATAACGACATCAAATTGAAAAATTTAAAGAATAAAAGTTATAGTCCTATTCATCCTCGTTCTGAATCATCTTGAATCGCATCAATCAGAGTTCATATGAAAATGTTATGCTCATTTTAGTAAAATATGTCCGGCCAATTTTTGTTTTCTTTACGATTTGGCAAAACAGACCACCCCCCTCCCCCGTCGGGGCAGAGGTTTTTACACTAGGGTAGCCCGCCGGGGCGGGGGTCCCTTCTGCTAGTTCGTAAATTATGATCCCGAACACTAAAGAAAGCCAAATTAGGACTACAAACTCTTTTCTAACAACTATATCAACCTACCCAAGGTGTAATATGTTTACAGAAAACATAAACTAATGTTTCTAACACGTTTCTAATCACATAAAAAACATAAACATCAAGATTACAACGTTTAAATTTCACTACATCTCTTATTTCCTCTTTTTTGGCATTCATAGCGAAATACTTCACTGTGAATTCATTTTACAACCAAAACAGTTGGTTCTAATTACATTATTTTTGTTTCTTCATGTATTTTTACAATCAATAGCCAATTTATACATTATACAATGAATTGAGTACTAATTTTGCTGCTAATTTAAACCATATTCAACATATATCAATGTAAACTCACAGTAATATGATTTCCCCCATAATAACATATATTACATGAATTAATTTACTCTAAATCATTTTTAAACCATATGAACACAACTTATATCAACAATTATCATATAAATTCACATAATAAACAATTACTCTTTCACACCAATTTTACATAAAACTTTTCATGTATATAAAAACTAGAAATTTAGAAGAAAACTAAAAATTAAGAAAAGTAGGGTTTTAACTTGCTAGAAGATGATTACAATAACTTCTTCTAAATTCTAAATTCACAAAGAATTTTCTCTTCTCCCTTCTCTCTTTTCTTTCTTTCTTTTCTCTTCTTTTTCTTCTTCTCTGTTCTTTCTCCCTTCTCTAACTTACGTACTTAGAAACATATAACGTATAATGTAATAGATATAAATTATATACTATAAATATATACGTAATTGATATCAGTTACATCTTTTTTTAAAAATCAAAAGTCATAAGGCTTGTTTGGCTAAACCATTTTAAAATTAATAACTTACAACCCTTATGGCTTATTTGGTAAAACCAATTAAAATAATGACTTAGTCATTCCTTAAGCCTTGTTTGGCAAAACAAGATTAAAACAAGAATTTCAAAAGCTCTAAGGCTTTGTTTGGTAAAATCAAATTTAAAACTCTTTTAATTTATGTTAATAAATCATTTATCATATAGTTTATTGTTACACTTTTATTACCAAATTAAATTAAGAACATTATTATAATCTATTTAATCCCTATCAACTCTCTAACTTAATTAATAAATTAAATTAGAATATTATCTCAGAATAATTAATTTCCTTAACTCATTAATTATTTATTCAACAAATAAATAATTAAACCAAATCAAATTAAACAAATATTTATTCTACAATAAACACATCAATTAAAATATTTATATAATTCAATAAATATTTGAAATTACAATTTAAAATTCTAGATTGTTACATCCTTCCCTCCTCACAAGGATTCTGTCCCCAGAATCACAACTCAAACAAATCATTCGTCACATTTTTCCCTTCTTACAAGGATTCTGTCCCCAGAATCGAAGACACAATTAAATAAATAATTCAGGATAATCTTTCACCATTTTATCTTCGAGTTCCCACGTAACTTCTTCGGTATTTTGATTCCTCCATATCACCTTCACGGAAGGTATTACTTTAATCCCGAGCCCTTGTTATTTCCTGTCAACTATCTGGATAGGAATTTCCTCATAAGATAAGTCATTATCGAACTGTAATGGTTCGTACTCGATCACATGCTTGTAATCGGATTTATAAAAAAATGTTGTAGAAGGTCTTATAGAAACGTTGTGGTTAAGGGTGTCATCTATTTGACACCTTTATACAATGTTTTTAAAACGTTGTAGTTTGACACATTACACAACGTTTTTTTCTTAAAAAACTTTGTATATTTATTTTCTATAAATTCTTGGATATTTGAAAACATTGTAGATGATATAATTCCACAATGTTTTCTGACTTAAAATGTTGTGGTTTGGTACATCAGACAACGTTTACACTCATTTATACAACATTTAGAAGGTGTCATCTATTTAGACCAATTTATACAACATTTTTAAAACGTTATATAAAGACTTAAAAATGTTGTAATTCATGCATATAACAATTGTTTTTAGTTCACCTATATTTGAAATTACACACAATAGTGCACCTGCAATGTTTGTAGGACTGCTAATGCCATGATATATAGCTAAAAAAACTCTAAATTATCATTTCAAACCAAAATGAATCAACCATTCAAAATACATCCCAATAATGATACTGTATAATGTTTTTGGGCAAATTCTTCACATACACTGCTCTAGCCAAAGGTTGTTCTAGCTTTTTATCCTAATCCTTAACTTTAACAAATAATTAGGACAACAGAAATCTTTAGTCAGCCATTATTACCTAACATTTCACATTTAACCCCCAAAAAAATAATTAACCAACCGCAATTGAGGCAGCAGCCATGACCGCTGGACCCGTTAGGAATCGAACAGCCATAGCAAAAGGTAGCAATTGAGCTCCCACATGCAATTATTCTTTGCTGTAATGCCATGAATAAACCTTCAATTCCACAGTAGAATCAAATATATTACTGTAACAAATTAGGCCCAATTAACTATAATACATTACACATAAGCTATGAATCGAATGGAACATACCAAGACTAAACATGGCCATTCGAAGACCAGCATCGGAGAGAATGGCTATTGATTATGCACTTATAGCAGGTATTTCAACACCCCATCTGATAAAATAAAAAAAGTATGAGCAATGATGGTTCAATAATCATTCATAAATAAAAGAAACCTTCAATTTGAAATTAAATATTCCATCTTGCGTACTTCTATGAGACCAAACACCAGGTGAGGCCGAAGAGGCTGGAATATGTGTTTGGATTCCGAATGAGTTTTCGCCATACCATAATCAAAATGAGTCTGGTCATGACACTAGCAGGTGGCATGGTAGTGGGATTATTTTCCCTATTCATCATGGACTTGGGGTGCAACTCAGCCGTGGAGCTTGAGCCAAGCTTGGCTAGCATGGGACCTTCCCGATCAGCTCCATTCTAAACTTGTCTGTTCCCAAAGCTAAAATTAAAGTAAAGAAAAGATGAACCATATAGCATTGGCGTACTAGTAGGATATGTAAATAACCAGAAAAGAAAATGGCCATACATGGTATGCACAATGAAATCCATTTTGATAGGTTCCAACTATTTTAGATTCTCGTTGCAACATGAGACGGGTTTTAATAAAATCCATCGGTGCATTTACCAAGGTGCTCATAATTCCTGCTATTGTGCTTCAGCTTCACAACATGCAAACTACTGTTAGATAACACTAATAAGAAATATAGAAAAATAGGATTGGGCATTATTGTTGAAAAGATTCTAAAGCTTGGACCTTTTTTCTTTTATCATTCATGTCAAACTATTAGATCAACCCAAAATAAGCAGATTCAAACAAGTATAACCGTCACCTCACTAATTAAATATAAAGTTGACAACCTTTTTTATATTCCACAAATAATATAAATATAGAGAATACAACAGTGCCTGAAGAAAAAAAAAGAGTCCTACATACAAAAGAATATTAGTTATTGTACTATATTTTTCTTGGTTCTCGTATTGATAGGTCAGGCAATCAGATCAACACGTTCAGTCTGTCTATCTTGGTCCTTGGGTGTTTCAAGATCTAAAAAACTTTAAAACTCAGGTCAAAGTATTCAAGAGAACCAAAGGTAAAGGAAAGGAGAAGTTTCTTACAAGAAATGCAAATAAATTCATTTTTTAATAGGTGTCCATCTGAGCAAGACCTGCATTAGTGCAAAATAAAATTAAAATGTAAAAGCCAGTAGAATAAGAAAAAGAAATGAGAAGGAAAATACTAAGAGCACATTTGGTTGCCCCTAAAATGAAACGATTTACATTTTGTACAATATTTTGATATGTAGACTCCTAATTTTGAATGAACACATTTAGGAAAATGAAAGATTACACCATTTGTTCCTATTTGGCCATTTTTATATTTTTATAAAATGACATGATTCACCCTTTTACAAATAATATTGAAGATGATTTCATTTTAAACACGAGTTTGTTCAAAATAAGGGTTTACACACTAAAATACTATACATTCATTCAATTTTAAGGGACAAACAAATAGACTCCAAAATATTCTCGCTGAGTAGAAACTATATAAAGTTAAACTTAGCAGAAGCAATTGGAAATTACTCGGAAATTCAAAGAAAAAATTAGCATGCTTAGAAGTTGACCCGCTTTGATTTATCATATGTTGCCAGCTGTGATGCTCTCAAAGCAGCAGCTCTAACCATAGCAGGGCCAACCCCCTTCCAAAGAGCAATTATTCCCCCTTCTGAAGAAATTCTCCGCAATTCCCCAATTGGTCCGCTACTTGAGTTTTGATTCATCTGCAACCTCACCTAAAGGAAAAAGAACTATCATGTAAGACAAGGTCACTCCTTCAGAAACCGGCGAAGCACTTGAGCTCCAAACAAACATGTGAAGATATTCTGTGACAATATATAAATTAGAGGTATCAACAAGATGCTCTTTCTATTATAATATCTTTGGTCTGACCTATTTTTCTTATGTGGAGTAACAAGTTCTGAACTTTTACCAGCAATGGAATTAACATTGTAGCATTTCTTGTTTCCTGACGAGCATTACAGTTTTCAACTGACGACTGATGAGAATAACATTAATTTGTATTTTGGGTGATCCAATACATGGATGCTTTTAAAGATAGATGGAGAAGGAGCGAGCACATACCTTGCACATTTGACACGCATTTTTAATGACTCCTCTTAGCTTCAGCTTAATAGATAGAAGAGAGCTGGCTGAGCTTCCTGGTGTTGTTATCTTCTTCTCATTTAATTTTAAGATGCTAACAGGGTTAAAATCCTAAAATACTTCTCTGCATTCAGACTCATGTCATTTGAAAACAGCTAGGTTAGAACCATTAAATGGGAATAACCACATGCAATCACAGTCAGTTTCAGACTGTCAAAAGCCAAGGGACCTAACCTAAACATATGCCTTTTATTGAGAATGGCAGGCCAAGTAAGTTCAGCTAAAGCAGTTGATAAGCTATGCAATTCAAACAGCTTTCTGCAAGAGATTAACAACCATAAGATGCACACAAGTTCAGCCTTGAAATAAAAACTACAAAACAAATATAAAAAAATATAGTGATGATACATACTTGTCATCATGTACTGGAACTCCCCATTCTTCGTCATGAAAAGCAGTATAACAAGGATCTTTTCAAAATGAAAACCAATTAGCAGATTGTACTCGTATAAAGATATATTTGTAGAAATTTAATAAATAGTTTATGCCGGCAAGTCACAGAATAGTAAGAGCTGCACCAGAACCTTAATTGAAAAATGAAACCTAAATAATTAGTGGGGAAAAACTGGTGTACTCATCAAATAATCAGAGGTTCTAAAATGGCACCATCAAGATGATTAAGCAAATGGCCTCTAGAAATGTCATTGCATAAGCCTTTTATCCAGGAAGCGACCATTTCCATAACATTAGCACCAAACCTATGTTAACAGAGAGAAGCCCCAAATTCAAACAATTTTTCAAGAATCTGAACCCCAACAAAATAAAAAAGATGAACTTTTGTTCTTTTACGAGTATAATGCAACTAATCAAAAAATAAAAATATAAGACTTAATAATACAATATACTAAGAGTTCATCCGAATGGTAGAATATAAAATAAAAAATAGTTACAATCCATAAACAAAAAGGCACAAATATATGTTCAAAAGTAACATGTACCACACTTCACCAGCATGTCTATTCTCACGAAATTTTGCCAGTTCATCTTCATATACAGCATCCCAATAACTTTGAAAACCTAGCATTGATGAAACTGGTTCAGCATCTGGCTCCTCCTTGTCGGAATGGCATATATATAAATATAAAAACAAGTAAACACAGGAGTAATTCCATCACTTTGAACATATTTATTTCCTGGCAAAGGCCCTAAGAACAAACTCAACTGCTCAAAGTTGGCAAGCATCACTTTGAGTGAAATTACAACCCATTTTGAATCTAATCATCTATACATCATACCATACACAGAAACATAGTAAATCAAAATTAATCAAGAATTTCTAGCAATGAGTTAGACTGATTAGAAACTAAAAGTTCCTAATTAGCCCCTCTAAATTCACACATCACGTCACACTTCCTGGTTGTACCACACTGTCAACAATTATTTTTAGCGAAAATCACTAAATCACCTTTGCAAATACACTTATAACAACTAAGAATCCATATTAACTGCCACCACATTTAACCAATTAATAGAATATACAACTTGTACTGATTTTCACTTGCTACAATAATAAAAAAAGTAACAACCTTTGTGAGAGGGAAACACATACAATTAAAAAAATTTAATCACCTTGAAGAAAAAAAATACCATACCAGGTAAAATTGAAAAAGAGGAAATGAGAGATAAGAGAGCTGAAGGCGTAATTTCAAGCATGCCCGATGGGTTGAATTGGGGAAGATGAGAGATATATTACTAACAGTTGGATGATAAAGTTTTAATTCCAAACAAATATGGATAAGGAAGAAAGAGAGAGAAGAGGTTGCCTTGTAAATTAGGGCTTGAGCGATTTTACGGACATGCCAGGCAGATCAGCCGGTGACTTGAAAATTAGGGCTTGAGCGATGTTACGGCAGATCGACAGGTGTAGACGTCGTTCAAAATCTTCCCCACCTCTTCCAAGTTCAGTAATCCTCCAACTTCTCCTTATCCTCCTTTGCTGGTATTATTGTTGCTCAACGAAGACAATCCACGATTAAACCCTGACTTCCATTGTTGAATGGCAAATGATGAAGAATAGTACAACGATGAAGAAGGCAGAGAAAAAGTCTGACTTCTTAGAGACGCCCACATCAGTTGTTGGAAGGTTGGGTGGGGAGTAGGGTTTTTAATTTAAAGTGTTCACTTCCGCACAAAAAGGGAGGATTTATTTTAAGCTCTGTGTTTTTGACATATATAATGTTTTTTAAAAAAAATGTTATCTATTTAAAACCAAAATTTGCCCAAATAAATATATAACATTTTTTCATGTGTTTTTACAACGTTTTGTTAAAAAATGTTGTGAAAAAAATACCACAATATTTTTTATAAAAATATTGTTGTTTAAGTGTTGTCTATTTATTGTTTTGTACTAGTGACTCACCTGGGAGAATGCATGATGTAGAAGAACGTGTGCTTCAATTATAAGTAGAAAGGACATATTTCCCTACCTTGTCCTAAGCCGAATATGAGGAAGTGTTTTTCATGTGGGAGAACGGGTCACGGATTCAACAAGTGTCCCAACAAGAAAAAGACTGGTGAAGGGAGTGGACGTTAGATAACTTAGATATAAGCGGTAGTATCTTTTGGTAGTAGGATGAGATATTAACTGTTGTAATATTGAGAATGATGTGTGAACATATATAAATATATATGTTTGTATGAATGAAATCTTTATTTTCTATATGAATATAAGGTTAAGATTAATTTGTGAGTTCTTAAAACTCATACTTGTGGTAAATTCATGACTCATAATTATATAAAATGTTTTGAACCCCTCAGTGAATGGACGCCAATGGTCTGACTAGGATAAGTTCATAAACTCATATAATTGTGGCAAGTTCCTGAACTCATAAGTGTGGTAAGTTTAACGAACTGGGAATAGCTATTTGTGAATAGAGAATTGCAACCTTTTGCGTAAAGTTGGAGAATTGCAACTTTTTTTGTAAAGTTGGAGAATTGCAACTTTTTTGTAAAGTTGTGTGGGTTAATCCAAACATTTATTTAAAAAGGGATAGTAATATGTGTTATGTACTAAATGTACGGTGTGCTATTTGAGAAAATATGAGATTATATTAGAAATATGTGTTGAATTCTTATTGTGTTAAGAATTTGTTTAGAGAAAGAGAATTAATGTAAGATTATTATTTTTACTCAGATAATGCCACCTAGACGATAAAATCAAAATCAAAGAGAAGAGGAGTCAATGAATAATGAAGGATGTCAAGTGGACTCGATGCAGAATTTTATGGACATGTTAGCCTAAGCCATGGAAAATAGATCTCCAACAGAAAGAGCAAGTGTGAGAAATCAGCCAGCCGATAGATTGACTAACTTTAAAGATTTTAAAGCGGTAGGACTGCCAGAATTCAAGGGAACTACGAATCCAATTGAAGCCCAAACTTGGGTGAAAGAAATGGAGAAATCATTCATTATTGCAAGAGTAGCGGAAGAGCAAAAGATTGTTTTTCCAACTTATTTAATGAAGGGAGAAGCCAATTACTGGTGGGAGACTAATCAGGCGAGAGCTGGTACAACGGTGGTGACTTGGACAAGATTCAAGGAGTTGTTCTTTGAGAATTACTTTTCATCAAGTATCTGACTTCTGGATGGAGGTTAAGTTTTTAGAATGAAGCGGAGAACATGTATACGTATGCGAATATCTTTGCTAAATTTCATGAGTTAGCGAGATTTGCACCTCATCAGGTGGATTCGGAGCTACGGAAGGCGAGAAGGTTTGAGAATGGATTGAAGCCAGGTATATACAACAAAGTACTTGTATTACAGATTAATACGTTCGTGACTTTGTTAGAGAAGGCAATAATTGCTGAAGGGGGAAGTGAAGCTGCATTCCGTTATAATCAGGAGAAGAAGAAGAAGAAGACAAATGAAGGAGGTTAGTAGTGCTGGTAGTAATTCAAACAGAAGAAAGTCGAAAAAAAATACCCAATTGAGTAATAAGACAGAAGACAATAAGAAAGGAGGGGAGCCATGTGCGACTTGTGGGAAGAATCACCCAGGAGTTTGTCTAAAGAAGAAAGGATTCTGTTATAACTGTGGTCAAGAGGAACATATGTTGCCTAATTGTCCCAGTTCGAAGAAGATATAAGGTTGTTTTGCGTGTGGATCGACCGATCATCTGGTTCAAAGTTGTTCAAAGAGAAACGTGGAGAAGGGAAGTGTCAATAAGGGACAAGATAGCGGAACCTTGACAATTAAAGGACCGACAAAGCCAGGAAGACCAACGACCCTTGCATTCAACATGACGGTGCAAGATGCAGGGGCTACCCAGGAGGTGGCAACAGGTAACGATTTCGCTTAATACTTAAATTACGTGAGAAATATTGGTCCGATATCACTGTGAATTATTTTCTTTTATAGATCCAAATCACATGTTAGTATATGAGACATAAATTAATATTGTGTTGACAATAACGAATTGATGATACAACTTTAAAAGATTGTAGAGAATAAGAAAGCGGTGATTCTGAGGACGGAATCCTTATAAGGAGGGGAGAATGTGATAACCCAGGATTTCAAATAATCTGAATTTCTCGAATTATTTTTATTTATTTAATATTAATATGTATTATCAATATTGTGTCGAGTATCTGCGATACGAGTATAGAGATGTGGTCAATTTGTGTATTGACTGAGAAATACGAGTAGAGTTATGCTTAACAGAGAATAGAAACCCTAACCCTAAGTCTGGATAAGAATTCGATAGAAATCACAGTTATAATAAAAGTAACTATGAGTATGTGTTTGTGCTATATAGAATTTGTGATCAACGATTGGTCGGATTGGGTATAAACTTAGTAAACCCTAATAAGAGATTAGAAACCTTAATATCAAATTAAGAAGCCTAACTCACAATTAGGAACCTTAATTGAATGATGGGAAACCCTAATTTTAAATTTAGGAACCCTAAACCCTAATTAGGAAACACTAATCCTAATTAGAAAGCCTAATGTGATTAGTAAACTTTAACATAATTAGGAAACCCTAATTATAATTTAGAAAGCTTAATTTTTTATTTTAAAACCCTAATTAGAAAATCCTAGAAATTATGTTTGTAAAACCTAAGGGTTAGAACCTTAGGGTTAAACCTTAAGGGTTGGGACAAATGTCTAGAATGCCATTAAAATTATAAGTTAATGTCCAAAATACCCTTACTTTACTTGTAAGCTAAAAGGTTTTCTAGAAGTTCATGAGTCATCACATTAGGAATGACTTTGTGCTCTAAAAATCTCAGCAATTCTGATCTGACTTGCCACCTTGCATTGCATACATACATTGTATCTAATTATAAGGATTAAAGAGAGAGAATGTTTACCAAAGTTGTTCATTTTACTATCTAACACTTAACCTAATTTTCACTCACCCAAACATCTAAAAATACTAAGTGTCTCAGTCCCTAAAACACCCCCTAGAACACCAAGATCAGTGGAGAAAGTACAAGGATCAAAGCTTGGAACTAGAAGGTAAAACCCTAACTTGAGTTTGATCTTACATGATAAGGTAAAATATGTGTTTAGAATCATGCTAAAAAATGTTTTATGATGATCTATGATGATCTAACATAGATCTATAGTATCGAAAGGCTTTAAAATAAAAGTTTTCAAAAATTGTCTTTGAACACTAAAAGTGCTCTGACAAGCTAATGTCAGTGGCCTTAGATCCCTGTCTGTTTATGATTTTTGTTGTTTTATGGTTTAGATCCATATTTTGACATGAGGACTGTAATCTGGAAGTGGAATCATAGCCATTCCATGTCCAGATTTCATGTTATTGTTGGTCAAACTCAGTTGACCGAGCTTGATTGGGTGATTTCTGGGTAACCCTAAAATCCATAAACAAGGTCTGACAAGATTTTCAAATGCCTTGATATGTCATGTGTTATGTAATATATTAATGTTGTTGTAACCCGATTGTAGTGTGTTATATGGAAAATAGATCCATGACTTTAGATCCCATAAACATCAAACAAATCGAGTGTAGTGGGTGGTCAAACTAAGCCATTCGGTCACGAAATGGAGTTTATGGAAAACACAGAAACAATATGAACACGTCTTCTGACAGAATTTGATTCAACTAAATCTGGTGAATGTGCTAGAGTTGGACTGAGATGAGGATATGTAGTTGTTCTTTGACATGAGTACTATGTGTTTGAACCAAGAAACCACTTAAGTGATGACCAGAACTGGAAGAAAATTGAACCACAAAGTAGGCAGTCGAAGCTATCTGGGTTTCTGGGTAACCCAGAAAGCTTCTGACAGCTACTTTGAAGCTCTGAATCATGCAGATATGATATTGTATGACCGAAATGATGATTGATACTTGTAGTACTACATATCTACTACAAGATCAAATTTTCAGAAAGCCCGAACAATCATGGATTTTAAATTATTAGTGGTCAAAGTAAAGGTCTTGAACATAAACTGTCAGTGTTCTTAAGCCCAAAAACACCTACAGCGAGGGTTAGTGTCACTATAGGCTACATCGACAGTTTTAATTATTTTAATTTCCTAATTTTTGGAAAATGATGAAAAATAAAAATAAATTTTTGAAAATTACAAAAATAATTTTAAAAATTATTTTAAGTTGTGAAAAATAACTTTTGATAATTTGGGATATTTTTCATTAATATTTATAATTATTTGAATATTAATGGTATTTAATTTATTTAATTATTATATTAAATAAATTAGAGAAAATGATTTTAATATTATAAAATCATTTTTAATGAAAATAAAGTGTTAGAAAATATTTTGAGTTATAAAATGTAACTTTTAATATTTTTGGAGAAATTTTATTAATAATTTAATTTTAATGATATTAGATTTATTTAATTATTATATTAAATAAATGATAAAAAAATTGTTTTATTGATTTAAAAATCATTTAAAAATGAGAAAAGTAATCTAAAAATATTTGAAGTTATAATTAATGACTTTTAATATTTTGATGACAATTTCATTAATATTTAAATATTAATGGTGACGGTTTAAAAATGATTTTAATTTCATTAATTATTTTAATTATTTAAATATTTTAAGGAGAATATTGGGGTAATTAAAATATTTTAAATTATTATAAATAACTTTGATATTTTGACAATCATGTCATTAATATTTTAATATTATTAAATAGTAAAGATGATTTTGTGTATTTAGTATTTAAATCATTTAAAAATGAATCCGGGGTTTGGAAAATTATTATAATTGTTAGAAAATTATTAAAAACTTCTGAAAAATATTATAAATGATATATGACTTATCTAATATAATATTAAAGCTTTGAGACCGAGTTTAATTGACAATATACGTGTTAATTATTGGATAGGGTGACCAGTACACTGAGAATAGACTGAATTCCAACCAAACCGAACTAGTTAGACTTGAGAAGTGTTTATAGAGGTTATAAACACTATTGTGACTATGTGGTAATGTGTCTAGGAGAAATATTAATTGGAAATTATAGTTGTGAATTATTGTGCTAATTGTAAGACCGATATTAAGATTATAGGTCTTTCAAACACAGATAAGTATATTGTGTAGCAGTAATCAACGCGGAAGGTAAGTTTCCTAACTTAATTAACTCAACCTTGAGTTAGTACCTTCAAATATTATGGTGGTTAATTATTGTTGTTTAGACCATGTTTGAGAATTTATTGTTGATTATTCATAGTTAGTGTATGTTTATTAATTCAAATTGAATTAGTGATTCTGAGAATATACTTAGAGAATAACTGTTGGAGGATATTCACATCTGTAGAAGCTATTATTGATTGCAAATAGTACATGTAATTCTTGTCTATTGTTGAATCGTGTTGAGAAATATCTTAGCCAATTATTTTTGCTAGACAAACATTTGTTAGAACTTGATAGGTTCGAGAAGAGAAGAGAAAAGAATTCAATTATTATTGACAGATCAATACCAATTGTTTTGGCTAGATCGAGAAAGAAAAACTTGTTAGGTGTGACGCCCCCAAAATAGGTATACATCACCTATTTTGAGTTGTCAATACATGGTACAGAAACAACTACAACTTTATTATTACAACCGTAAAACTGTGAGTTTGAATACAAATATTATCTTCTAGACAATATCTATACTCAAATAAATCCTCATAACATTTATTGATACATTATTTTACAAAAATGGTGAGGACTACTAAACAATTCTTTCTAAAACCTTCATTCCATACCCCGACTCGTACTCGCTATATTCTCGCCTCCTGAGAAGAAAAATGGAACAAAAAGGAAAATGGTGAGCTCAACTAGCCCAGTAAAGAATATTATGACTAAGATAATATACAACAAATTACCGTTAGTCTTCAACAGGAAAAATCTAATAGAATACAATAGACAACAAATTTTAAATCAATATTCGCAATGAAATAATAATTCATTAGAAGAGTTAAGTAGAGAATGCAAACTACTATCTTCTATGTATGAATTTAAAAGTTCATCGCCTATCTTTTATCCCTCAGAACATCAATCAATATACATCCGAATCAAATATTCATCTTTGCACTACTGAGGCCAAAGATATTCATCACTTAATCATGTTCATCTAAACACTGCTCATCTTTGCACTACTACCAAAGATATTCTTTAGAAATCATTCATCTTTGCACTACTGAGCCAAAGATATTCAATAATATCATCATTTAAGACGAGGATGATGAAAATATTTTTAAAGAAACGAATCCAAAGAAACAAAATGACAAGGATTAAGGATTAAGGATTCGTGACTTTGTTTTATCCATGTTCAAAAATACCTCAAAAATAATCATAGTGGTGTAAAATTCAAGAATGATCAAAACATGGATACAATCAAAGCTAGTATCCGAATAGATATTTTGGACAAAAGAAGAAATTTTATTTTTCTATGAATGAATAGTCTTAGATATCGTGAATAAGAACCCCGACATGAAAAAGTTCCAAATTTGATAAAAAGTTTCAACCAATATTTCAAAGATAATGATATTGAAGAAATAATATCATTTGAGAAGAAAATAACATCCCTTACCTCGAAAGACTAGTACTTTCTAGGCGGAATAATAGGATATAGTCTTTGAAGGAACTTGCACCGTCTAACAATACTCAAAGTATACTCAAAATACTCACAAGAATACGCTCGATAATATAGAGAGAAAAACTTGATTTACGGTGTGATTTTCAATTCTAACCTAAAGACCCTATTTATAGGAAATTGCTTAGAACACCAAAGCGTAAAATTTAATAAATTAATAATATAATTATATAAATTTCCTACGCATGCCTAGAATCTGATTTCAGCCATCAAACACATGCCACATTCTAGAAAAAGTAAGAAAAAAGCGTTTTTCTAATTTTAAATATTTTAAACTTCCAAAATCAATTATTTGAACTTGAACTTCAATAATTCATAATAAATAGCCCTTTCATCGAAAAATTTGAATCTCGCTAGTTTTTATAGGAAATTCAATTCTCTACAACTTTGCGAAGAAAGTTTTCCCAAATTCCAAATAAAATTGACCAAATCCACAAACGGGCGATTTTACAGGCTATAATCAAATTTCAGTCAATAAATGGGGTCCACCGATATGTTTAACATGTTTTAAATATTTATTGCAACAAAAATACTCTTCCTCCTCGTATACTCATATATCCCACATTCGTTGTAAAAATATCACCATTATTATATTATTAAAATATAATAATATATTTAAATGAATTATTTTATCAGAAAAAGATAAAATTTCAATTTTCAACAATTGTCACATTAAAAATTTTCTCCATCTATATCCACATAAAATCAATATTTTTCTCATCATATGAATCAATAATTAATTATTCACAAATAATATTAGAATCACAATATCGATGACCTGGCGCGGTTCCTCAGGAAGAGGGGCTTTCAATAAGAATTTCTCTTCTTGGCGGCAATTAGGTGACCAAACCTCTCCTTAGACGTAACTTTCTAGACATTGCCAATAATGTTATCTAATAATATTATTCGATAATATGAATTATTAGCTTCGATAATGAAAAATCTTGTGTAATGACAATTATTGAAACAACAACAATATAAAATATCAACGCAAAGAATTATTAAATCAATAAAATACCGAACAAGAATTATCAGTAACCATTATTGAGTAGTGCCTTCTTACGTAAGAATCAATAATTGGTGCAATACTGCAAATCTACTTGTGTTTTAACCACCGGAGTATTTTAACAAGATTAATTACTTGAATAACTACTGTTGTTATTTTTAAACAACTTATATTTGTTGTTTTCTTCATCCAATCGCTTTCAAGTTATGGGGCCCACACATGGGCTGCTACTACCGTCGTTTAATATTCCCCGACAATCATTTAATATTCCACGACACCAAACGAATATTCCCCGAATGACAATGAATATTTTATAACCACTTGCTTATTTTAAAGTATTTAAGTATTTTACCCTTAACTATCCACATTAATCAAATCAACCCTTACTATTTCAAAATAATAAATAGAGAAAATTAAATTTCATTAATAATAAGTTGGGGTCTTACATTAGGTTTGAGAGAAGAGAATATAAGTGATTCGATATTGAAATCATAGTATTTCGTTGTTAAATCAAATTCTAATTCTAAGACTTAGAAGAACAACCTTTTATATAAAGGGAACATTTTGGTCGTATATTCGACCTTTGCACGCGTGTAAGTATTATACATAATATAGGGTACAAGGAGTTGGCCGCTCTAAGTACTTGCTGAGGGGTATGATTTTATCTTTATGGTTATCTGATACACCTGGGTATATCAAAGTAAATCTTTGATAGTTACTCGAGAAGAGAAGTTCAAGATCCTTAGGGATCACTTAGCATAAACTCTATAAAATATTTCCATCTTGTTATTCAATTGAATATTGTAGAAACCTTGAAAGCATTGTACTCTTTCATTATCGAATTATTGTGTTGCATAGATTGCGAGAAGACTTGTTAGCGATTAACGATTTGTTCAGCAATTTTAAAGTTCTCTGAACTTGGTGTTATTCTATCAAAATAGAAAGTCTATTATTCTTGATTCTTATACATTCATTGTAAGTCTTAACTTACTGGGCAAATTTATTGCTCACCCTTGCTAAATAAAACATTTCAGCTAAGAACGAAGTGGTTGGACGTA
Source organism: Panax quinquefolius (assembly GCA_020205615.1). Taxonomy (NCBI): domain Eukaryota; kingdom Viridiplantae; phylum Streptophyta; class Magnoliopsida; order Apiales; family Araliaceae; genus Panax; species Panax quinquefolius. Next base: position 157,843 of record JAINUW010000660.1, on the reverse strand, counting down.
CTTAGAAGGACAAAGGCAAAGGCTTATTACTGGAATAGTGTAATGAATATTATTATTATGTTGTATTTGTAAACCCTTTTTGTATATCTAAAGGGTATATTTATAATGTTAAGGTTAAATAATCTGGGATGAATGTATTAACAATATCTGTTAATGAGATATGTATTGCTATTTATAAATAAATGGGTAGCTAGATGTTATTTATATTATGGATCATGAGTGCAAAACTCAGGGGTCAGGTAACCTGGATTTGGGGATGTCATAGGATCAGTTGTTGGGGTGAAGTTCCTTGATCCTCTTGAAGGACTTGTTCTCTCAGTTATGATCCTCAAAGCTGGACTTAAAACTGGTTATGGGAGGTAATATTCTTTTTTGTTCTTCCTTTGGTAGCTATTTGATTTTTTAAAATTAATTGCTGAATGATAGACTAGTTTTTTTTCCTTGAAATTACAAGCTTAAGCCGAGGGATGATTTCTTCAACTAGGGGGTTGATTGTCAATGATAACAAGATGAATTCTACTCATTGCTTTTTCTTTGTTTACTTCGTGGTTGCATTGCTCATAGGTTCATTTTAGATAGGTTTGCGCAGTCACCTTAAATGGATAAAAGGCTCATTTAAGAACAAGTATACTTGCCTCGCAAAACCAAGGACAACTTTACATAGTTGGCTTTTATTCACCTGTCCAAACTGATTTTGGGAATCTTAAGAAGGTGATTAGTAGTTAAACTAATATTATGAACTCACTGAGTGGCAAACTATAAATCTCTGTCTATGACATGTTTCTAAATTTTTAGTGTCTTGGAACTGGAGGATGTTGCAGTCCCATCGCATCTTTTGGATCCTACAAGATAAACTATTCAAAAAGTTGAGGGAGTGAAGCCAAGTCATTTGAACTTCTCCCTCCCAACTAAGAAAATCGATATCTATTGGTTTGCACTTTTTTGTTGTTTCTATGTTGTTGCCATGTTATTCCTTTACTGTCATTGTCAATTAACCATGATGTGATGTCTATTGATACCTCCACTATCATCATTATCACTGTGATTGTTTAGCTTTATGAAAATTTTAATTCTTCAAGAAGTTTCTCTCTCACGCCAATATCCGACAAGTTTCACCATGCATCAATATTACCTTCATGTATCACTTTATATGCTCACTTTCTTATTGCAACTAGGAATGCAGGCAAAAACTACAGCTATAATGTAAGCTTATAATTAGATGGCTTTAGACATCTTTTAAATTGGAAATTTTATTTGTTTCTTTAAGTTTTGGGTACATAGAATGATGGACTCATAATTTTTTCCCTGAGTGGGGATTCATGTATTAATAGTTGCTTTTTTTATCAAGAAATAAATTATATTAAAAATATATATATAATGAATTATTTCTTAATTGTTTCTTAATATGTATTTTCTAACTTAATAACAGGTACTATACGATGTCTAATGTAGTGTTTCAAAGTATAAAAGAATAATAAATGAAGGAAATAAAAGACAAAAAAAATTATTTAAGCTCAATTTAGATAATTTAAAAATTCAAATTAGAGAACTAAAGACTATTTTTTAAAATCTTAGCTCTTAGGGATTCATAATTTAAAAGTATTGACAATTAGCACAAAAAGTTCAAATTATTTCTTATCAACTCCTAAAAATTTTAAAAAAAAATTAATTAGCGCCCATATACTAAATATTTATGGAAATATTTCAACGGGGTCTATAACCCCATTACTCCCTTATTGTATCCAGCCCAGGGTACATGATCAATAGATTAAATCAGAATGATGTTTAAATTAGTTCAGTTTTAACTCCGGTTCTGTAGTGGGTTAATTTTCCTCACGTTTCATTCATAATTAACATTATTTTTTGAGTTTTTTTAATGATTTGCTTGTAAACTGTATAGATCACTTTATTTTATGTGTGTGGCCTTGTGGGTGTGAGTGTGAGCATAAAGGAATGGATTGAGGGAGAATGAAAGGGGATTGCTCTCTAGATCATATTGTGGCACTTGTGCAGGTGTGAGCAGAAAAGGTTGGAGGGAGGCAGTGATGGGATGGGTTTCTCCTTAGATCATACTTTGGCACTACGCATTGGGTTTTTGCACAGTACTTCAATAATTTATATAGCTCTAGCTGGGTTTTGAGGAAGTTTTCTCTTTACTCGTTTCTTAATAATTCAGATTGAATGCTTTGCAGGGATGTAATCATCTCAAGGGATGAAGAGTTGGTTCATCACTACATCTTGATGTAAATATTGAGGTTGGCTATTATTAATTTGGCATTCTTTATACGATATAACCTTTCAATTTATGCATATGTTCTATCTCATTGAATTTGATACAACAATTACTGTAACATGGCAGGTTGATCCCTTCTATAGTGTTAGTGTTGCGCATGAAGTTGAGGAGAATGTTCGTGATGAAATTCAGAAATCTCATCCTGATGTAGCTGAAGTTTTCATTCACATATATATGCAACGGTCTTTTTGAGTAAGCATTATTATCAGTTTGTGAAATTTATAATATATTGTATGTGTTTTATCTTATTAATATTCTATGGTATGCTTTTTGTTTACTCTAATTATCCATACAGAGCCTTTATTTTCAAATGTTTCACTCAATATTAAAATGGACCAGGAAAAAAATATGAAGGGAACAGATCACCTTAATGTATGTTCAAATGATAAACATATCGAAGACATCATCTCTGCTTTGTTAGGAGCCATGTTTGTAGAGGTATACTCTTTCCATCTTTGTGAAGAGGCTTCTTAATATTTTTACTATTAAAATGTTCAGTTTAATACTCCCTTTGTTCCAAAATATAAGATTATTGACTTCGTAAAGTCAATTTGAGACATTTTTTTCATACTCTGATATATTTATTTAATCTTAGTCAGTACAGTGATGAAATTGTAAACTAGTTTAAAAGGTACTACTAATTATAAGATTTGTATTTTCATAAATTTTAATGAATCTTATCAATTGAGTTTAAAAATATCTCAAATTGATTTTTAAAAGTCAATAATAATTTGGAAATGGAAGGAGTATTTATCAATGTGTGGTTAGTAACGTCAATGACTACTGAGCTCCTATATTCTTCATAGTTGTTATCTAGTCCTAAAAAATCTTATGGCATAAAAGGTTCAATCTACCATGAACTTTTGAAAAACTGATAATATATATTTTTGGCCAGTATTGAAGAATTGGTAATTTATTATCCCAAAATGCTGATTGTATTGAAGACCCTTGTTACTTTATTATTCCTTTTTCATGCATGATGTTCCCAATTCCAATTTGTTGATTATATAGTACATAGGAGACTAAAACCCTTTTTAGTCCCAGGAAAAATCTCTTTAATTGCAGGCCTAAAAATAATAATTATGTCAAAATTTAACTAATATGTATTCACATGTGGACCACTTCAAAACCTGCTTGAGCTAACAAAAATTTTCTTTATTCCAAGGCATTAGTGAGAGAACATGATATGCCTTCTTATGGAAAGGGTGGTGGTGGGTAATTTTGCAAGTTCGCTGAGGTATGGAGTTAGATCCCAACCTTCTGGTTATGGGAGAGTGATTTGGTCCTAGGAATCACCGGGTGGTCGAGGATTGGGCTTAAAATCTCTCTCAAGGGAGAGGTCAGGGGTTAAATCTATCTCGAAACATATATGGCTCACCCGATATCGGTGGTTTTTGGGTGCAGCACACTATCGGTGGTTGGACTGGTTTCTCGTCACCCAAAAAAATAATAAAGGGACTAAATATTGGAAGTTCAAGAGTATAACTATAAGAATTATTGATACAACCTATCCCTCTCCCCCATGAATGGGCAGTCAACATATTTCAAAAACGTGTTATCGCTTATCAGGTGAATGGTTAATCTCTCTTAATTTAAATTTCTTAGTTTCATCTCTCCTTATTCTTCATTTTATTGAATTTTGGTGTTTCTATTGCAGCATGAAGTTTACATGCCCAACATTGATTTACTTGAAGAAAATGACATGAAGTGGACCTAACATGACACACTTTATTTCTTCTAGTTCATTGTTATTCTTTCAATTTTCTTATGTTAGTTAATAAATATTGTAGATACTATGGTCCTTTAGACCAAGATATAATAAAAAAATTATGTACTTATCGTGACTCGAGCATTATCTATTTATATATGGAGTATTGGTTTTATTATCTCTTTATGCATTAGTTTATCGATTAGTTTGAAACAAGTATGACATTTATATTTACTTAAAATATTAAATTTAATATTTCTTATACTGATTAATAATAATAAATACTGAAATCACCGATTTGAAACTTAATTATTATTTGCAATGAATTTTGATTATTTATCAATTAATTTTTATTACAAATTTATAATTTGTGAAGGACTTTACTTGAGAAATGGACATTAATGAAGGATTATGTCCCTCACTAAAATCTTCTTTAGTTAATTAGTTAGTCATCAATGAAGGATTATTTCCCTCACTAATTTGAAGATACATTCTCAATTTATAATTAGTGAAGGACAATTTTCTCTCATTAAATAAATTTGTTCTTCATAATATATTATTTGTGAGGGATAAAGTTATTCACTAATTTCAAATAGTCATTTTTAAAATATTATTTGTAAAGGAAACAAATCTTTCACTAAAAAACAATATTCCATTACCAAATACAATTTCTGAATACAAAAGTTATTCACAAAAAATCCTTCACAAAAAATATTTAGTTACTACTTAGCGATGGATACCCAATTGCGAGGAGGTCTAATGCGAGCAATCGTGTGAAGAAAATATGTCTTCGCAATAAATCACTTGTGAGTGATATATATGTCTTGTGAAGGATTTGTCGTTCACTAAAGACTATTTTTGGTGTAGTCACATGCTTGACATATAACTCTTTGAAATAGCCATAAACCAACCTGCTTATCATAGCCACAATCAAAAATATATATCCTATACCACCCATAACATGGTACTAAAGATAAAAGATAAATATAAATCCATACAATAATAATAGCTCAAAATAGGGTTTAGTAAAGCCATAGCATGACACAAAAGATAGAAGCTATAGCATGGCATAACCATATAGATAATCATCCACTCATACAAAAACATAGATAATTATCCATACATAAAGATCTACTAATCCATGAATCCAAAACATAATAATATCCATTCATCCAAAAACATAATAATATTCATGCATCCAAAACATAACAATCTAAGGTCGCAATTAATAACAGTTCATATCGCAACCTAAAATACTATTAAAGCCAAAAGATACCAAAAGATAGCATAAAAATAGTTCATATGACATCCTATGAATAAATAGATAAATAGATAAATAGATACTGATAACTCCCTCAAACTTGAATCTTGCAATATCCTCATTAGTTAAGAATGTAGAAATCAATATAAATCTGTGACGTCGCCGTCCTCATCCCTGACTGAAGATAGTGGTGGGAAGAAAGGAGGTGCGGGGAACTAGAATGGCATAGAATCAACATCCTTGCCACCATATGATGAGAAGATGTTCTGCAAAGTGTTGGCGAACTCAGCCTGATACGGCATAGTGATATCCTGCCGCTGAGCAATTACGTCTGCCTATTAGATCTCTGTGAAGCTTCATCTGCCTTCTGATGCAGGAGGCTCAGGGAAGCTAGAATATCAGCCAATGCCTCTTGGGAAGAAGATCCTAACTCTGACGGCTAAGTAGATGACCCAACATCTAAAGAAAGAGGCGGCTAAGTAGTTGACAAGTACCCCTCACCTCTGACATGAAATGCGCACCATACCAAACACTGAGATGTTAGATGGCACGGTGGTCAATGGCCGACATAGGCGGTTGAGATATCTCATTTGGTCGCCATTGAATGTTCGCTTTCTTACACAGCCGGGTGATCAAGGATGGATGTGGAAATCCCCAGAAGTGGTGCTCTTGATCGCTTTTATGATGGACTCATGAATGAGGACCCTAATATCAACCTTCCGTTCAGTGACAATAGCAAAAAGTAACGTCGCTATGGTGGTGAGTAGGCATAATACAGGAACAAATGAAACTATACCACGCCTTACCATAGTGACTGAGCGACTGAGCGCCTTGTGGGGAAATCTAGTCTTTTCTCCATTGTATTCATTGGTTTTCCACACTATCCCGGGCTTGCAAAGCCTTTTTACTTTGTCTTCAATGTCATAACTGTGAATCCATGACTCCCTTGCCATCAAAGCTAGGCATCATAAAAAGATTGTTGATGGTTTTACTGTCGAATGCAACCGCTTGCCCCCTAACTTGAACTACGACCGGACCGTCTGCACTGTCATTCGCATAAAACTCACAGACCACATAGATAATAATCCACTCAGGCGGCATTTTAAAGTGCACCTACTTCCACTCAATAATCATAGTCATCATTTCCCCATCTTGTTTTTGATCATGCCTTAAACCACGTTCTAACATAAAATATTTGTTAACAATTGTATGATTGTACTTCTTCCATGCATCTTTGCAGATGAAATTAGTACGGTCCCATGTTGTTGCCTCTTGGGAGGAACTAGAGCTGGTTCGCTGCCATTTGGATGACATGCCAAAAAGGTAGGAAATAGTGAGCTCACTGGCTAAAACTGAACCAAAGCTAAGCCAAATCAAAACCAAACCAGAAATTTCCCCAATTGAAAACCAACTGTCAATCCGAACCAAGTCCACCCATAACTAAATAAAAACAAATTCAACTGGATGTCAAATATCAAGCCAAAATGAATTTTCCAACCTAAGCTCGCTTGGGCAAATCAAAATCAAGTTAATTTCTTATTTTGGCAAAACGTCGAATAGTTTGTATTCATAACCCAAAACTAATTTTCCAAGCCTTTACCTAGGTTGTCCCTAACCCATTTTTTTTTCAAAGTTGTTCAATATAGCAGCTCAATACAGTTCAAACCAAGTCCAAACTTACCTGAGAAAAGTAAACCAAAGTTCAAACCTTGAGGAATACTGTTAAAACCTAGCTTTACTACTTCTGGAGAGCAATTGGATAGGTCACCAATTAGGTTTAGATTAGGGGCGAAATACGTTTGATATGATTTATGTAATTGGCCAACAAAGAAAGCTTTGGATGATGGTGGATTAGGGAGCCTTGGTATGTCGTGTGCTGATATGGGCGAAATAAGGAGGGACTTGTGTTGTAGCTACCGAGCAAAGCCTAACTTATTCAACAAAATTTCACTACTGGCACTGCAATGCAAGTATTACTTTGGTATGCTATGATGCAGTACTGGTATAAAAACATAGATTTGAACGAGGTGTTTCAGCGCTTCTTGAAGGTCAAACACAGGTGCTACAGCGTTGGCACTGCATCATGTAAATTTTTTTAGTGTTTTCCTACACAGACAAAACCAATTCACATTAGCCAACACTGAGCCCACGAAAAAATTCTCCAAAATTTATACATATACTAAAAACTTAAGATAACTAAACTAAAAACTAAGATATTAGGAACTTAAAACTCATATTTAACCAAAAGCATACCAAAAGTAAATATAGAACTAATGAATACCAATTATTAAGATTCCAGGCCTCCAAAATTTTTAGCTAAAGGAGTCCAATTAGAATGCATAGCAAAGCATATACTACTAAAATAATTTAAATAGGCAAAATCATATGATTAGCATAAATATATACTACTATACTATTTAACTACTATAATACATGGAATATACTACTATTAACATACTATATTGAATACAACTAAAAAAAATAAACCAGAACAATACTGAAATGATGCTAAAATGGGGTTGCCTCCCCATTGAGCGCTTGATCTACAGTCTTCGGCTTGACTTTTATCACCTATTCATTTTAGGTCCCCAGGTGTAATGGACGTCTTTTGACTATCGACGTCGCCACCCCAATACTGCTTGAGTGTTTGACCATTCACTTTGAAGGTCCTGGTAGAAGTTGACTCTTCAACTTTAATAGCACTATAGACACTCGAAATTTTCTGCACACCTATTACTAATATTGTAGGAGGGCAGATTCGTCTTTCGGAGATAACCCTGTAGGAAAACTCATATCCATTCCGGGTACTATCGAAAGTTCAGTTTTAACCCCGAAACACACACCGGGAGTATCAGTTTCAACCTCGGAGATAACCCCAAGTTTCATCCTTGGAGATAACCCCAAGGAATGTTGTTGTAGTTCCGACGATAACTACGAAAATGCTTGTTTCAAATGCATGCAATCAGCTTCAATCTCAGACCTCCTGCCGAGGCACTCATTCCAAAGATCCGGAGCTAACACCGGGAAGACATGCACATTAACAGATGACCTTATAGAATTCAAACACTTACAGCAGTCCAATCTCAGATGTAACCCTGAGCAACGTTTGCTATCAGCCCAAACCGGAGATAACCCCGGTGAGGGGCAAAAAATTCATCTTGCCACCTCAACCCCAACGTGTCGTCTCAACATTTCATATATACATTTCTACACAGCAATATCCCACAAGAGCCAAGGAGTTCCAATCCCGAGTGACTATTACGCGTGACAGCACACTAGATAGAATTTGAAGCTTGTAGACCATAGGCATGGTCCCCTCTTCCTGACTTCGTACAAACTTTAATCCCATGTCATTACGTATCTCTCGACAAAAGCGGTCCGAAGAAGGTCTTGAACACCTCATTTGGATAATCAAATTGAAGCTTTGCAAGTTCGAGTAGGCATCACAATGCACAAGTGCACATACTTCGAGACAGCAGGACCCGTAGAGCCCGGGGTATCCCGAGTAGCCGCAGGTGCATCTGCGGCTGCCGCAGGTGCATCTGCGACTCCTGTTAGTTTTGTAATATTCATGAACGCAATCAAATTGAAAAAATAAGCGGAAACGTGTAAAAAATAGAGTTTAAAATTTTACAAACCATATACCCTGATTACCCTTTATGCACAATTATTAATTAAACGAAAAAGAAAGAACAAGAATCATACCCTTGAAGATTCGAGATTCCTCAGGTACAAGTTCACCTCCAATCTTTTTCGCGTTCAACTTGAATCCACCGGGTTTGGTTCCTTCCTTTGATCAACGTTAGCCACCCAAGTGTTTGGCCTCTAGAGGTGATCCACCAAGGAAGAAGAAGGATTCAAGAAGATGGGTATTTGGCAAAACCATAGTTTTTCTATCTCTCATAGAAAAGGGTGTACTCTACCAACTATTGGAATTACGTATTCTATGAAAACGTCAACCCCCACACCCAAAATAAGACTTCTCTTATTTATAGATGTGGGCAACCCTCCTTAACAATTAAGGAATTGTGCTTTATTTTAATTAATTAAATTTCTTTAATTAATTAGGCTCCCAATCTTATTAGGAATAATTAATTAAACTCTTTTAATTAATTAGCCTCCTAATCCTATTAGGATATTTGAGAGTACTTTTATTAATTAATTCCCAACTCTTTAAAAATTAAAATATTAATAATTGTAATAATATTAATAAAACTCCTCTTATTAATTTATATTTAATATTTCCAAAATATTAAATAATAAATATTAAGCTATTTAATTTATTATATCACCATAGATTAAATTAAATACACTTAACATATTATTACAATTATTCCATTAACTTCTTAAATAATTAATCTCCCTTTTATGATGTGACCCTTTAGGTTCTCCATATTAAAACGGTTGCGAATAAATCAATTAGAACAATTCTAATCTTATTTAAATAAATAAATTAAAATATTATTTTATTTAAATATATAATATTTATTCTACAATAGGGATAAGCCTCCCTAACGATCAACGACTTTTCAGATAATATAGATTTTAACATTAATCATAAAAGTACCTTTGAGTAAATAGTTACCGTACAATTCAATCCTTCCTCCACACAATGTCCCAATTAAATATAAGACATGGAATTACTATCAAGTCTTATTTTATTTAATTATGTGTATTTCGACTCTTAAATGCACAACTCCAAATAATGCAAATTAGAAACTCCTTTCTAATTTCATTCTGCCTTGGCCAAGGACTACTGAGTTGTCATTTATCGAATCACATAGGACATTTCTCTTCTTTTACTATAAGTGGTAGATTTTTTATTGATCATACATTATCTCCATTTATAACTTATTATACCCAATCATACCCTTTGATATACCCTAAGGGTCTTAAGGAATAAGTCAAAGTATAACTCATCATACACAAGATATTATGATGATCTCAAGTCCAAGGATCACTTGTACTACTATCACTACATGAATTCCTATTGACAAGCAAGTAAAACTCCATTAGGTATTCCTTAGCGAGCCACGCTCAGTGAACTTATTCTCTAATAAGCACTTACATACTTGCTTTAGTGTCTCCACACAAATGATCATGAGATCAATTATCCTCATCCAATGAGCAAGCAACGTTTGTACCAATCTATCCGAATTCACTAATCCCCAATTTAGTAATCCAACGATTGTGAACTATTTTAGTTTGAATCTTTCTAAAAATTTAGAACTCATTAGAATGGTCATCATCATTATTCTAAAAGCATTGCTTAAAACTATGGGTTTATCACATATTATAAAACAGCATCATGTTGATAATTAAAAGCCTTTAATAATTTAATACTTTTTATTAATAAATAAATAAGATTGTTACAAAGTATATGCTCTATCATCAAACATGATTGGCTTGTGTGCATATTACTTTCAATTTCCCACTTGCACTAAAGCCAATCGCCACGGTATCTCATACTCTTCTTCTCTAAGTGATGATTATCCTGCTGTTGGATAAGCTTTAGTTAATGGATATGTAATGTTGTTCTTGAGAGTACACTATCTCTATAGTGATTTCCCATCTTTCAATGATTCTTATAATCAAATGAAAGTGCCACAACACATGTTTAGATCCAAGATGAGACTTAGGAACTATTCCTAGTTCTGTAATGAACTTTTTATCCAAACAAATCAACTTGTAGCTTTATTTATAGCTATATACTTTGTCTTTATCACTAAACCAGCAACTCTTTGCTATTTGGAACCTTTCCAATTTCAATGCACCTCCGTTCAAGGTAACATTTTACCTTAAAGTGGATTTTCTGTCATCCTAGTCTGTCCAAAAAACTTGAGTCTGTTAAGCCTTCTAGTTTTAATTTAGACCCACCATAAATTTGATCACATCCTTAGTGCCAGTTAAGTACTTTAAGATGTTTTTCACTGTCTTACAATGAACTTCTCCAGAATATGACTGATTAACATCAGGTCTTGTATATTTCATTGCATACATGATAGTTACTCATGCGATCTCTCTTTTATGAGTCTATGGGGACTATTAAGAGTGATACACTCCAGGGCTCATCAACATGAGACATCCCATGGAGTTTTCCATGCTAAACGTCTTTAGCATCAAATGAATACACGTTCCATGGGTTAAGTCGAGCATCCTATTAAATCTATCTATATAGATTTGTATTCCCAATTAAGATACTCTTTCCAAATCGTTCACGGAGGAATGTTTAGACAACTTTATCTGTATTGATTGTAGCATTGACATGTCATTCCGTATCCGTAGTATATCAACATAAAATACTAGGAATGTCACGACGCTCCCACTGACCCTTTTGTAAACACTAGGTTCATTCTTGTTTTTGATAAAATCAAACTTTTTTGATTGTCTCATCAAAACGAATGTTCCATATTTGAGAAACTTGGTTCAATCCATTTCTCTGAATGTCTACAACTCTTACCTCATCGTATGTAACTGGATCATCATCTTCTATGATGTGTACCTCATCATTATCATCTATGATGAATCCATACCTCCTAGGTATCTTCGATACTATTCCAGATTTACGATTCGGTTGTGGTACAATAGGTCTATCTACAGGTTCCTCTTATTTGACTTATAATGTTTTGTGGTTCTTGAACTCTTCAAGATCTATTATCCTCCCACTACTCCTTCAATGATAAACACCTTTATCTTAGAAAGAAGTATGTTTCGCAACAAACACCTTTTGTTAAGTAGGATTATAGAACATATACCCTAAACTTACTTTAGGATGTCCCACAAATCTACACTTGTCAAATCTTGTCCCAAACTTATCCTTTGAAACCTTTTCACATAAGTTGGGCAATCCCTTATCTTAACTTACTTAAGATTAGGAATCCTCCCTGTCCATAACTTTTATAGAGTCTTGGGGCTGGATTTTAACGTTATCTTTTTTGTAGATTTGCAACCATTTCTAGGACATGACCCTAGAGGGATACAGGAATATTGGTAGTGTTGTCGGTTATTCTAGATCGGAAGAGCTCCTTAGATATCTAATATCTATTAGTCCTACTTTCCTCACCATCAACTACTTGACTTGCAGGAGTATAGTTGGAGCATCCATAGTTTCATGCTGACGCTGAAGCTCATTACTCATGGATTCGAGCATGATGCATTGAGCCAACTGTACATCATCTTGCCACTTTCTAAAAGTAGCAATCTTTTCCTCAGAGGCATGGTCTGCAACCATTGCAGGAATAGGCGTATTAAGGACATAAGATAGCTTTTCAGCCATGAGAAATATTCTCAAATTCCTTAACCAATCCATTTAATTCGGTCTGGTTAAATAGCATCTAATATGCTTCGCAGTGATAGTGATTTAGACATTGTAAAATTCTATAAATGAATTTGTGATTAACAACATTTTAGCATACATTCTTTTATTAATTACCAAAATAAATTAGGTCTTGTTTTAAATTAGTATCTCCCACTATTTTTTTCAAACTATATTACCCTCAATATATATAGTTCGACAATATCTAATTAAAGATATGCTAGTGAGAATAAGGATCTCATTTCAAATGTATTTAGCCTTGTGGGTGCACAACAAACTATATATAAATAAATAGGTAGACAACTCTTGTCAATTACATCAACTATGTAACTCCTTGTATTTTGCCTCTTAAATCATAATGGTCAAGTGTGTGCACATCTGAACTAAAATGATTTAAGTTAAGTTAGACCCAGCATTTCCATATAAGTGAAGAGAAAACTATAACTCTTTTGTGTGCACAACAAAGCAGTAATGTTCAATTCCTTATAAACATCATATGTAATAAAAATAACATCTTAAATATTTAATACTTGCCTTGTGTGTGCACAACAAACTCATATTAAATATTCAATACTCTATTGTTTCTATCATGCTAGAAGGCGACGTTTGATATTCTAAATATCTTTGAACATTACAACTTAATATAAAATATTTGAGGGGTTTGTTATTAATTTGTCTCATCTTGTTTAGCGCGCATGCACATATATATATATATAAAATACACGTCATATTAATTAACATGCGAAGCATGTTTGCATAATAATATATATATATATATATATATATATACTATAATCATGAACTTATAAAATATTATATTCTACCTGGATTGATTATGAACTTTTATTCTAGTTTGGTTCACTAGAGCCACCAAGTGAACCAAAAGGTCAAACCCTAGGGGTGCAAGAATTAATATTTAAATATAACTATTACATTTAAACCCGGGCTCCATTACAAACGAGTCTTCAAGCGCTCATTGCCCTTGATCTCTAATTTTTCAAAATTAATTCTAACTATTCCTATTACAAAATTATTTAAAATAAATAGAAATCTTGATCAGCAATCAAGGGGAAGTACATAGGAGGGAGATAGAATTTATATTAAGAAAAATTAGAGAAGACGAGGTACGCAGACCCCATTTAATAAAAACTCATACATTCATGCATTCAACTAAAATAAAATCCAATTACATCGGTCAATAGTCCATAATAAATCCCATTTATTATCATACACATCGCCATATGCATCAATAAATAACATTCATCTCATGAATTATAAACATTCAATATATATATTGATATCATTTAATGGGCAAATTTAGTTAGTATAAAATCTAATTTTTGAATCAAAATAAACTCTTTTATTTTAATCCAAATTTAAATCAAAATAAACTATTTTATTTTAATTTATCCAATTTCGAATAAAATAAACTATTTTATTTTAATCAAAATCTTTAATCAAAATAAACTCCTTTATGGTAATTAATTATGGAATCCAATTCCATGTAAAAAAAAACTCCTTTATTAAAAGAAACACGGATTCTCTTTCCCTATTCACAAATAAACTCCTTTATTTTGAATAATATGAAATCTTATTTTATATCTAAATAAACTCCTTTATTTAAGGAAATACTTGATTCTCTTTCTATTCACAAATAAACTCCTTTATTTTGAATAATATGAAATCTTATTTCATATCTAAATAAACTCATTTATTTAAGAAAACATGGAATCCAATTTCAACTCTAATTAGTTATCATGGAATCCAATTCCAATTCTAATTAGTTAGCACGAAATTTATTTTTAAAATTAAAATAAACTTTTTATTTTAAAATTAAAATAAACTTTTATTTCAATTATAAAATTATTAAAATAATATATATATATATATATATATATATATATATATATATATATATATATATATATATATATATATATATATATATATATATATATATATATGAATCACATGCTTGGTAACTTTCCAGGAAGAATAACCACCTTGAATTTGATAATCAAATCACCTTTATTCAAAAGAGAAGACATGCGACTAATTTACATGGTTCGGTAATATAAATAATATATATACAAATGGAAGAATCACATGCTTTTGGTAAACCAAATATACATCTCGTAAACCATATGTAACGTTCTGAATCACCCAACGAATTAGCAGCTGATTCTCGCGAATCACAGCGAGTAAAAAAAATGAAATTCAGTTCGCATGTTTTCTGAATTGAAACATTTTTTTTAAAATTTTATACAATAAATTATGCCAAATTAAATTATTCTAAACACATATCAATATACATATCAAATCTAAACAATTAATAATTCGCATAAAGGTTTGGCTCTGATACCACTGTTAGGTTTGTAATATTCATGAACGCAATCAAATTGCAAAAATAAGCAGAAACGTGTAAAAATCAGAGTTTAAAATTTTACAAACCATATATCTGGATCATCCTTTATGCACAATTATTAATTAAACGAAAAAGAAAGAACAAGAATCATATCCTTGAAGATTCGAGCTTCCTCAAGTACAAGTTCACCTCCAATCTTTTTCGCGTTCAACTTGAATCCACCGGGTTTGGTTCCTTCCTTTGATCAACTTTAGCCACCCAAGTGTTTGGCCTCTAGAGGTGATCCATCAAGGCAGAAGGATTCAAGAAGATGGGTATTTGCCAAAACCCTAATTTTTCTATCTCTCATAGAAAATGGTGTACTCTCCCAACTATTGAAATTACGTATTCTATGAAAACGTCAACCCCCACACCCAAAATAAGACTCCTCTTATTTATAGATGTGGGTAACTCTGCTTAACAATTAAGGAATTGTGTTTTATTTTAATTAATTAAATTCCTTTAATTAATTAGGCTCCCAATCTTATTAGGAATAATTAATTAAACTCTTTTAATTAATTAGCCTCCTAATCCTATTAGGATATTTGAGAATACTTTTATTAATTAATCCCCAACTCTTTAAAAATTAAAATAATAATAATTGTAATAATATTAATTAGACTCATGTTATTAATTTATATTTAATATTTTCAAAATATTAAATAATAAATATTAAGCTATTTAATTTATTCTATCACCATAGATTAAATTAAATACACTTAACATATTATTACGATTATGCCATTACCTTCTTAAATAATTATTCTTCCTTTTATGGTGTGACTCGTTAGGTTCTCCAAATTAAACCGGTTGTGAATAAATCAATTAGAACAATTCTAATCTTATTTAAATAAATAAATTAAAATATAAATTTATTTAAATAAATAATATTTATTCTACAATAGGGATAAGCCTCCTAATGATCAACGACTTTCCGTGATAATATAGATTTCAACATTAATCATAAAAGAACCTATGAGTAAATAGTTACTGTCAATTCAATCCTTCCACCATATAATGTCCCAATTAAATATAAGACATGGAATTACTGTCAAGTCTTATTTTATTTAATTATATGTATTTCGACTCTTAAATGCACAACTCCAAATAATACAAATTAGAAACTCCTTTCTAATTTCATTCTGCCTTGGCCAAGGACTACTGGGTTGTCATTTATCGAATCACATAGGACATTTCTCTTCTTTTACTAGAAGTGGTAGATTCTTTATTGATCGTACATTATCTCCATGTATAACTTATTATACCCAAGCATACCCTTTGATATACCCTAAGGGTCTTAAGGAATAAGTCAAAGTATAACTCATCATACTCAAGATACTATGATGATCTCAAGTCCAAGGATCACTTATACAACTATCACTACGGGAATTCCTATTGACAGACAAGTAAAACTCCATTAGGTATTCCTTAGCAAGCCACGTTCAGTGAGCTTATTCTCTAATAAGCACCTACATACTTGCTTTAGTGTCTCCACAGAAATGATCATGAGATCAATCATCCTCATCCAATGAGCAAGCAACATATGTACCAATCTATCCAGATTCACTAATCCCCAATTTAGTAATCCAACGATTGGGAACTATTTTAGTTTTAAGCTTTCTAAGAATTTAGATCTCATTAGAATGATCATCATCATTATTCTAAAAGCATTGCTTAAAACTATGGGTTTATCACATATTATAAAATAACATTATGTTGATAATTAAAAGCCTTGAATAAATTAATACTTTTTATTAGTAAATGAATAAGATTGTTACAAAGTATATGCTTTATCACCAAACATGATTGGCTTGTGTGCATATTACTTTCAGCTACCAGCTCTATAAATATAGAGCTTGGGGTGGCCATTTGTAAGGGAAAATAAGGCGAGGAAGCCCTGTCCAATTTGTTCTGTACACACCCCATATTGAGTGCTTTCTCATTTTAAACACATGTTAGCTCACATATAGCTATATTTTACTGGCGGGAGCTGAGTGTTTATCCATCTAGAGTAATAGAAGCATGCCTTAGCAGCCCACTGTAAGCCTTCTAACACTCTATAAAGCATTTCTCTTCATCTTTGCACACAATATTCTTCACATTGAGAGTCGTGTTGTGTGTGTATGTCCGGACTTCGATCTGTGGTTTTCATTTCAGTCTGTCTATATATACTTATATATGTATATATTTTATATATGGACTAACATTATCGAGTTATGCCTCAATTGAGCCTAGACTTATGTCTGGAGCGCTTATCGCTATATATATATATATATATATATATATATATATATATATATATATATATGGCGACAAATCGTTGAAATGATAAACCGAAATGGATTGAGAAACATCAAGTGCGTTTACCGCTTATATATATATATATACATTTCTGTCAGGCCTGGAGTTTACTTCATAGCCTTTTACTACTTTCTTTACATTTAGTCCCACTTGGAGTTTACTTCGTGGCGGTTGATCGCATTTATTGCTTTATTTACATTTCTGATCCCCCATGGAGGTGCTTCGTGGTGGTTGATCATGTTTGTGTGTGTGTGTATATATATATATATATATATATATATATATAAACTGCGGCATCATGTGAGCCTAGGAATCATGTGATCACATATTCAGTTTACTAAATCTAGATTCTGTTCGCGTGATGGACTTTTTCAGCTGTAAGCAGCTTGTACACTATTTACAGTGTTTGAATATCCTTAGATAGATGTCATGCCCATTAGGAGTTCAGCACTGCTGTATATTATTTTCTCGAAGATGCTTCGCATTTCGAAAATAAAAGCAAACAAGCTGAACATGAAAAGGTCTCAATTACTATTGAGCACAGGGTTTGAAAAACCTCTTTTATAAAACATCACTGCTATATCATGTTTAAAACTAATTTTTTATACAAATTCAAACCCTTTGTATATAGGTGCGAACGAGGCCTCGCACTAATTCCAAATAAATGGCACATTGATCCACACACACACACACACATTCATATAACAATTTCTTGAAAAGTGGCGTTCACCGTGGTAACATAGATGTGGGGGGGGGGGTGCCTAACACCTTCCCTCCGCATAATCAAACCCCCGTACCCAAATGAATCGCGGTTTCACAGACCCGTTTAAGCAGTGTCACATCACTGGGTCAATGTGCAAACCTTTTCTCGGTTGCGTTGGTGAAACCAGTTAAAAACACCAACTGGCGACTCTTACATTCAAATCGTCGACATGATACATGTCAGACCTTTTTCACTTATTTTTTTAAAGAAATCTCACATAACATGAGAACACCAAAGAACAAGAAATGAAAAGGGACAAATAAAAATCCCGACGTCGACATATGGCGACTTTGCTGGGGACACCAATAAGAGGGTTTAACCGGCTACTAAAAGCTTTTCAAAATTGTTATATGCTTGTGTGTGAATGTTGCATTTACATTTATGATGAATGTGTATGAATGCATTTTACTTACTGCACTACAATATATCTATCTGTGATATTAGTACTTCGCACATGTCATCATTTTCACAAACGGTGAGACACGTTGTATGTGAATGTATGTTGTGTTGTTCCTCCACCAAGAGGCTATCCTGTCGGTGTTTGATTACTGGACTCGTAGGGAGACTAATTCCAATGAGGATCAAGAAAGGAACCACCCAGATTTGCTCCAGTTGAAGGACCGAATAACTTCCCGTCAAGTAGATTGTGATGATCTAGGGACCTTCATGCTAAAAGCCGTGAGAGTAACCCTAAGATAGGATAGCCTCTGATGAACCAAATGCGGAGGAAAGTCTCTTCATGCTTTCCATTTTCTATTACTTGTAAAAGCATTTACTTGTAAATTTATTCCATGTTCATCTTTATGTAATGGAAAACATGAAGAATATTTGTGCATACATTACATGCTATCAAATAACACCAGTTTTTGCAGGAAGATATTTCTAAAATGGACACATTATAATAGCATTTGCATTAGCCCTAAGACTAAACTACATAAGTTATTTGTAGGGAAACAATTTGGCCTTTTATCCGCTCAAAATCCAAAAAGGGCACGAGCCTACATCCAATCATGTCTTCTTTTGAACAATCTAATGCCGTTTCTTGAGAAGAATTTGACGGATTGAGTAAACAAATTACATATTTGGTTGTTCTGCTTAAAGAATTGCATCAGTCTACTCAGGGCTCAAAGATGCCTATACATACAGAATCCTCTACACAAGGAGGAACACAAGGTTTGGATAAAACAAATCCAGAACCTCAGTTGGATACGACCAACAAAGACCTTGAAAACACCCATCTCAAAGGAGACCCAGACACCGGTGATATCAGGAAGAAGGTTCTTCAAATGGAAGAAACTATCCATGCTCTCAAAGGGATTGGAACACATGGAAGTGTTTTGTATGCTGACCTTTGCATATTCCCTGGTGTTCATTATCCAGAGAAATTCAAAACCCCTGACTTTGAAAAGTATGATGGATTAGGGGATCCTTACACACATTTGAAGGTGTTCATTGGAGAACTTGGATTTTATGCGAAAAATGAGAAGCTCGAATGCAAATTGCTCCGGAAGTCCGACCGAGAAGCCCGTTTATGGTAAACCAGATTAGACAACTCAAAGATCCATAGTTGGGAAGAGCTAGCTCACGCCTTCCTCACTTAATATAACTTTCAATCTCAGATGGCTCTTGACCGATACCAGATTACCAAGGTCAAGAAACAGTCTAGTGAGTCTTTCAGAGAGTATGCTCAAAGGTGGACGCGCCTTGCTGCTCAAGTTATTCCTTTCATGACAGCGTCAGAAATGGTTATGACTTTCATAGACATACAAGAAGCTCCTTTCTATGAAAGAGTCTTAGCTTGTATTTTGCAAACCATTTTCTAAAATGATCAAGCACGGAGAGATGGCTGAAATGGGGTTGAAGTCAGGAAAGATTAAAGACCTAGCCGCTCTCAAAGCAGTTACTGAGTACATCCAATCCGGATCTTATGGAAACAACCCCCGGAGGGTCCATAAAAAGAAAGAGGAAGATGTTTCCTTGATACTACAAGGTCAAAAAGGCAGTCAGAACATGCCTATACAGAGGAGAAACTACTCCCCTTTCTAAACACAGTCTTCAAAACCTCCATTGCCTAAAAGTGAAGAAGCAAAGCGCCCTTGATCATTCACACCCTTAGGGGACTCGCTCGAGAAAATTCTTGCTCTTCTAACTACTCATAAGAAAATCACACATCTTCTTCCACCTGCCAACCCTAATGGGAGGGGTTTCAATGCTACTTAGAAATGTGCTTATCATGTCGGAGCACCTGGACATGATACTCAAGATTATTGGGCCTTAAAACACAAGATCCAAGATTTAATAGACAACGGTGAGATCGTGGTTACCAAACTAGATCAACCTCATGTGCAAGACAACCCTCTTCCTCAACACAAAGAAGAAGATGTCAACACGATTAGTTGGAGCACTGGAAAGAGTTTCAATTTTAAAAGTGAATCATCCCAAACCATCAAAGTCGGTGTTAACAGAAGGGATTATGCAAACTTTCAATTTGCTATGGAACGAAAGATTAAAGCTCTTTGTAAGAAAATTGAACATTTAGTAGAACTGGTAACCCATCACCATCAAGTCACATGCTAGTTAGTTAGCCAGGAGCATGCATATCTCCTTCCTTTTGTTATAAATGCTCCACCATTACCTTCAGAAAGCGAAGCTATGGAGGATAAGGTTGCGAAGAGAGCAAATGCTAAAGCCCATCGAGATTTTGCCAATAAAAGGGAATTTATATACCTGGGCCAACCTATGGAGGAGATATTTCAGATGCTAATCAATGAAGGATGAATTACTTCCCTTCTACCTCCAATCAATCCTTGTTTAAGACGGTTCAACTTCGATGGAGTATGTCAATATCTTTCACATTCTCACGGTAACAACACAGAAGAATGTTGGGAACTCCACCACCTTATTCAGAATCTAATTGACAGCGGTGTCCTGCGTGATTGGCGTATTTATGACACCGTCTTTACTCGAGAGTGGGAATACATGTCCTACCAAGTGGAAGTGGCTAGTAGCAGTTATATCCGTTAAGGCTGACGAGATTGTCAAACCATTTCCCATTCAAGTAATTCAACTCAAAGGAGCTGACAATCCTTTGAAAGTGGTTGCACCAAAGCCAATTTCTTCACCTTTTAAACCACAATATCCTGTTGTCAGCTTACACAAATTCCCATGGAATTATGGAGAAGCTGAAGGATCCACATCTCATACTACTACTACAATGCCGAAAGAAAATCAACTCTATCTTCCTAAGAGGGTAATAAAGCCCACCATAAAAGAAAAGGGGAAGATTCCTATGGAGAAGATTAAGAAATTCCTCCGCATTATGGGCCATAATGAAGCCAAGGTGGTTCTAAGCTTAAGAGAAGCTCCACATCTGATCTCAATACTGGACTTGGTTTTCTTTTTTGAGGATCACAGGAAGATCTTATTGAAGGTTTTGGAAGAAGCCTACTTGCCAAAATTAGTGGATGTGGAAAAATTTTAATATCTAGTTTGTAAGACCCCGAATTTTATGAAATAAAAGTATTCAATTTTTCTTATAATTATTATTCAGTAAATGGTTAAATTGATAAAAGTTTAAAGTTAAGGGTGATATATATAAAATTTTCAAAATACGCAAGTGGTTATAAAATACTCATTTCTGTTGGAGAATATTCGTTTGGTCGTGGAATATTCTTGTTGTCGGGGAATATTCGTACGATGGCGTAGTCATTTGTGGGCCCCATAATAGAATAACTGTCGGATAAAGAAAACGACAAGTTTGAGTTTTTATAAATAAAGGCGTTGTTATTACTGAATTAACAATTGTTAGAATACCTATGGTTAAAATACGATGTCTGGCGTGGTTGCACGTGAAAGTACATACGATATTACAAGATATTTTTGAATTATTGTTTTTACGTAAAGACATTACACAATAGTTATTACAAAGATTCTTTATTCAATATTTTATTTTATTGGTTTAATAATTCTTTGCGTTGATATTTTATATTATTGTTGTTTCAATAATTGTCATTGCACAGTATTTCCCATTATTAGATCAATAATTCATATTATTTGAATAATTTTATTAGATAGCATTATTAGCAATTTCTAGAAAGTTCTGTCAGGGAGAGGTTTGGTCACCTAATTGCGGCGCCAAGAAGGAGAAATCCTTATCGAAAAGCCCTCTTTCACGAGAACCGCCTGTTGTCATTATTGTGATTACAGTAATATTATTTGTGAATAATTAATTATTGATTTATATGATAAGGAAATATTTATTTGATGCGGATATAAATGATGGATTTATTTATTTTATGTGGTTATAAATGAAGGAATTAATGTTGAGGTGTTTTATCAGTATTTTGTCGGAATGGAGGCATTAAAAATCAAATCGGTATTTTTAAAGCTATATTGCGTGAGTCATAAATTTTGATCCGATCGTTGGATCGCTGTGATTTTTGGATATGTTATACATATATAAGTTGAGTATATGTCCACAAATTTTGAACCGTTAAAAATGAATGTATGATTTGTTATGAATTTTAAGAGGTGACTGGTTCAGAAATTATTGAAGTTTGGAAATTTATCATTTTGGTGGAAAATTCTAGAATGCGTGGGCCCCACATATGGTTGGTGAAGAAATGTGCTGAAAATCTAATTCAAATGTGGTGGGTGGCAATAGTAGCAGGTAAAGCCATCAGGTAGCAGGTCAAGTCTGCTTCAGCGGGCTAACATTTTCCTATAAATAGAGGGCTAAGTTAGAATTGAGAATCAAACCAGAAACATAAGCTTTCTCTCTTTCTCTCTCTATATTATCAAGCATATTTTATGAGTATTTAGATACTTTGAGAGTTGCTATTCAGTACAAGGTTCCTTCGGCTTTACATTTCGGTCAGAAATACTGCTCTTTCGAGGTAAGGGATTGTAAGGGATTTTAAGGGTTATTATGTTTTTCAGTTTCGTACTTTTTCTGAACCTTCAAAAATTCTAAAAACATTTGAAATGATAATTTGATGAGTTTCCTTGATTGTGTCCAAAAATGGCAATTTTTGGATGTATAGATTATGAGTTATGGATTTTATGAGAAAAGACTATTTTAAAAGTAAACCCTTATAACTCCTTGTGGTTAACTCCAAAATTGGTGAAATATTTATTGGGAGTACATCTATCTAATATCAGTATATCCTATAAATTTCGGAATTTTTGGACAAAAGTATAATTTATGATAAATGTCTAAATATTCGACAGTTTTGGCCATGTGAAAAATAGTAAATGAATTTTAAAAATTTTGAGAAAAATATATGTTCAATATGAGACTATATTATGCTAAATCCCAGAAAAGAAATATTTTTGGGACTGATTTGTTATTTTTCATGAAAATGATCTAGTTATGAGTAAATGAGTTAACTATGTTATGTGAAGTAAGAAAATTGGAAAATAGGATTTTATGGCTTGAGAATCCTATATGAGGTATATGCAGATTTTTGATGAGGGTTTTGGTTATTGGTAATGAAATTTTACGAGTTTGGCATTTTAGGATGATTAAATGCATTAATTAGTAAAGTGTAAACAATTAAAATAAATTATTTATAAGTTTAAGAAATGATTAAGATATTGTGGTAATATTAATAATATTAGATTATGAGATTATTAAGTTATTTATAACATTTGGATTAAGGTGTTATGAAAATTATTGATTTATGAATCTTACTCTTGAAATTAAATGCGGTTTGTTGATCATATTGTTTTTATATATTATCATATATAACATTTTTATAATCTCGGTGATGAAATTTCTCTTTGACTTAAGTGTAAAGATGGGTAGATTATTGGTATGATCGTGACTATGGGTTCTCTTTGGCTAGTAGTGCAAAGATGAATTGTTGACTGGTATGATCATGACCAATTTGATTTTACAATTGAATATTTTTAGCTTAAGTGCAAAGGTGAATTGATCAACATGATTATAATTATGGTTTATATAAATTCTGAAATGATTGTATATTTCTTTGAGGTATGAATATCTTTGGCCTATAAGTGCAAAGATGACCTGTTGTTGAATATCTTTGGCCCGTAGTGTAAAGATGTCCTGTTGTTGAATATCTTTAGCCTGTAGTGCAAAGATGAACTGTTGATGAATATCTTTGGCCCATAGTGCAAAGAAGAATTTATTAGTATGATTATGAACATGAACTGTGATTTGGTATAACCATGATTTTTGATGTTTCAGGTAAAGACATGTGATGAAAATTATCTTCGTCCTGGATGAGAAGAGGAATTTAGAATTATAAATATGATTATGAGTTAGTCACATGACTGTGAACAGGATCTGTTAATTAATGTTACAGGGTTAAAGCATTGTTGGTGGACTTTTAACATGGAGAAGATAATAGACTTTATGGTCTATTTGACTCTTCTAATGGATTGCTCGTTCCGCTGCAACTATGGTTGAAAAGTTTTATCATCTACCATATGTTCTAAATCTCTGATTTATTACTGATGAAGGCTATTGATAATTTAATTATCTTTAGTTATGATATTCTTTACTGGGCTAGTTGTGCTCACCCCTTTTGCTTCACAATTCCTTTCAGGTAATAAAAGTGTAGCTGGGTCGAGCGGGGATAACAAGGGAATAGTGTGGTGGTCCGAGATTATCAAAGTTTCTCAACACATTATAAAACGGCATGACATACAATATATAATTGTATTGAGGACCTAAGATGTGTGTGTCGTATATTATACATCTCTTAATAATTGATTTTGGTGAACAACAATAGGGTGAGGTGAACCCAACTTTGGAAGGGTGTTTTGCCACTATCATACAAGATGTCTAATGACATACAATCTCGTGTTATCATAAGAAAGGGTTGTGCACATCCACTTGCTGAGTATATCTACGAGCACTACCTATATGATCTTTGAGTTGGGTTGAAACATAATGTTCAATCGCAGATGGTGGAGATAGTTATATGTCAAGAGAAGACTCACCATTGGAAGGAACATGATAGTAACCTTCTCGTTTTTCTTTGGGGTCTATTGGATCAACCAAGGATAATTCGCTGGACATATGATATCTATCATAACTTAGATTCATGGCCTCCTATGTACGAAGGTTTCCTTGAGCACTTCCCAAAGATTTTAATTTCTAAAACAGTTCTAGATTGTACCTTTATGTAAGGTATCACTGTGAGGTGCTGTCCATAGTTGGGACATAAGTCATAGTTGGTATTAAAACTCACAGTATATGTGTTGTTGTATTTTGCAAGACAATTGTAGTAATAAAGTTGTAGTTATTTTCTGTACCTTGTATTTGGCGACTCAGAATAGGTTGGATGGATTGGACCTATTTTGGGGGCGTCACATGGTTGATCACATTTTTAACAATAATGTGATATCCTTCACTGATGATGACATACCGCCCGAAGGGATCGGTCATTGGAAGACATTACACATTGCAGTTTTGTCCTCCGGGTATATGTTAGCTGGAGTTTTGATAAATGGAGGTTCATCTCTGAATATCTGTCCTTATTCCACCTTGGTGCACATGAACGTCAATCTCAAATTGATCCGAAGTAGCCATACGGTTATCAAAGCTTTTGATGGATCCTGACAAAATTATGTCGGAGAGATTGAGCTGCCAATTGAAATTGGTCCAAATACATTCAATGTATCCTTTTACGTCCTCAAGATAGATTAAAGATACAACCTGCTATTGGGGAGACCATATATCCACATGGCTGGAGCCGTCCCTTCTACACTACATCAACAACCTAAATACATTGTCAACAATAGCCTAGTATCTGTTAATGCTGAGCCGGAATGTCCTGAACAAGGAGATCTCCCAATCATCAGCTTTAATTCAGAAGTTGAGCCAGCTATTTTTCATACTTTGGAAGTAACACGCAATACCATCGTATTGGAGCACCACTTCTCGTACCCAATATTTCTGCCGAGGTTATGTCGGCCACTCAAGAAATGATGTTATTGGGTCATCAGCCTGGACAAGGGCTTGGTAAAGATCAGCAGGGTATTAAGCACCAAATTCAAATTTCCAGTCAAATTGGAAAATCCGGACTAGGCTATTCTGTCAGTTCCAGTCACAGGAATCCTCATAAGCACAAGCAGATTCCTCAAGCTTCCGCCACATGGTGATTTTCTCCACCTACACCTTATGAGCTGATACAGTCTCCAGTAAAGGTGTCAGCCCATGTTATGGCTATGCTGTTTCCCAAACCAGTACCATTCAAAGAAAAAGAGGTTCTGATTCCTGATCCCAAAGTTGAAGAAAGGGAATGGAAATGTAAACATGACATCGCCCTGATGATGTCAGGCATAAGCATCATTGTCCATGATGAACATATAAACAGATATACCCAGACGATGATTGCCCAGATGTTATGGTTATCATTCGGGAAAAGGAGGATGATGACAACCCCTCCATCACTGCAATCCATCAGGAATTTGCCCTCGACAATTGGAGTAGCACTCCATGCATTGGTTGACGAGGGTAAAATGGAAAGAAGTCCCTCTACCCTGTAGATAACTTTAATTGCTTACTTTTTTTTACAGTATTAGCAGTTATTTTATTAGTACATGCTAACACTTGTGTATGATTAAATAGTTTCATATATTAAGTGAGAGCATATTTTGTTTCAGGACTTTGAATTTAGATGTGCCTGTACTTGTTGATGAGGTGCCTTTTCTCCACAAGGACTGTAATTTTGATGAAAAGTTGTACTCAGACTTGATGGAAATCCAAGAGAACATTGAGACACCTCAGGAGATTAAGGAATGGGTTGAAGACAAACCTAAACCCAACCTTGACCAAACCACTTCTTTCAATCTTGTAACCTTAGAAAGCCCTAAGCTAATCTAGATTGGTTCAAACCTAACCCCAAACCAATGGAATGACATGGTTGCGCTACTAACCCAATTCCAGGATGTGTTTGCATGGTCTCACGAAGACATGGTGGGTTTCTCCACTGACATTATCCTTCATCGCCTTCCCATTAAAGAGGGATTCAAGCCACTCAGGCAGAAGCTCAAGCGATTGAAACCTGAGTGGAGTTTAAAGGTTAAAGAAGAAATTGTGAAACAATTTCAAGCTTGCATTATCATGGTGTCCTCCACATATCCGAAATGGATATCCAACATTGTTCTCGTGCTTAAACTTGGAGGAAAGGTGCGAGTTTCCATGGATTACCGGGATCTAAACAAAGATTGGCTTAAAGATAGCTTTTATGTGCCTTTTATGCACATTCTTATTGATAATACTGCTCAATACGACATGTACTCCTTTGCTGATTGCTTCGCGGGGTACCATCAAATTATGGTCGCTGAGGAAGATCATGAGAAAACTGCTTTCATCACGCCTTGGGGAACCTTATGCTATAGACGGTTTCATTCAGCCTCATCAATGCCGGGGCAACCTATCAGCGAGCCATGATGGCTCTTTTCCACGATTTAATGCATAAAGAAATAGAGATCTACGTGGATGACATCATTGTCAAGTCCCGAAGGGAAGAAGACCATTTAGACCATCTCAAAAAGCTCTTCAATAAGTTGCGTAAGTAAAACTTGAAGTTGAATCCAGCCAAGTGAGCCTTTGGCATTAAATCAGGCAACTTGCTAGGTTTTCTAGTCGGCCACAAAGGGATTGAGCTGGATCCCACCAAAATCAAGGCCATCAAGGAAATTCCCATTCCTCAGACAAAGAAGGAAATATAGGGATTTTTGGAAAGAATAAACTTCATTAGCAGGTTTATCTCTCAACTCACAGCAACCTGTGAGCCCATCTTCAAATTGTTAAGGAAGAACTCTTCAATGAAATGGAACGATGAGTGTCAGAAAGCCTTCCATACAATCAAAGAGCAGCTGGTTAACGCTCCTATTTTGGTACCTCCCAGGGATGATGTTCCCCTCTTCATGTACCTTTCCATTAATGACAATGCTATGGGCTGTATGCTAGGGCAAAAAGACGATAGAGGCCAAGAATGAGCTATCTATTACCTCAGCAAAAGATTTAGCAGCAGTGAACACAAGTACACTCTGATTGAGAAGACTTGTTGTGCTTTAGCATGGGCATCCATAAGGTTACAACATTACCTCCATGGTCATATAACCCATCTCATATCCCGTGTGGATCCTCTCAAGTATATGTTCAGTAAGCCCTTACTAAATTGTCAGTTGTCCAGATGGCAGTTGATCCTACAGTAATTTGACATCGTTTACGTGACGCAAAAGTCTATCAAATGTCAAGGAATTGCGGATCAACTAGCCGCTGCACCTGCAGGGGATTACAAACCCTTGGAAACATATTTTCCCGATGAAGGGGTAATGACAGTTCAATAATACCATCAGTACGATGCATGTCGTACGTGGAAAATGTATTTTGATGGAGCTATTAACATGGAAGGCTCTGGAGCTGGAGTAGTTCTAGTATCTCTGTGCGGGGAGTAGTATCCGTCATGCCGTCAAATTGCGCTTTATCGGCCACCAACAACACAACTGAGTATAAAGGCTGTATCATGGGTCTAAAACTTGCCCGTTCAATGGGCATCAGGCGGTTAACTGTCTTTGGGGATCAGAGTTGGTAATCAAACAATTCACATGAATCTATCAAATCGAGGAATTACATTTGATGTCTTACCATCAGCAAGTTTTACAGATGTCTTTGGAGTTCGAAGAAATCTCCTTTCTACACATTCCTCATAATAGGAATTATTTTGCGGATGCACTAGCAACATTGGCCTCCTTGATTAACATACCTGACAAGGAAAACATGCCAAGTATCACATTTGCCCTGCAAAAAGCCCCAGCTTATGGGAACTATGTTAGAGAAATATCGGATGAGCTACCTCTAATCCACAACCCTTGAAATCAACATATCAAGTAGTATATGCGAGATGGATATACACCCACTGAGGTGAGCCGGACTTAAAAGAGGTGGATCCATCGACTTGCTATGAAATTTTACCTGAGCGGAGATGCACTCTACAAAAGAGATGCAGGATTAGATCTCCTCAAATGTCTGGACAAAGACCAAGCTCAAAGGCTCATGGATGAGATCCATGGTGGAGTATGTGGCTCACGCATGAGCGGACCCCTACTTGTTAAGAAAATCCTCAGAACATGGCATTATTGGCTTACGCTTAAAGCTGAATGTGATGATCACGTTAAGAGGTGCTATCAATGCCAAATTCATGGGAATGTCATCCACGCCCCTCTAAGGGAACTCCACAACATGAGTTCACCTTAGCCCTTCTCAATATAGGGAATGGACATGATTGGGCCCATCGAGCCCAAAGCCAGTAATAGACATCGATTCATATTCACCATGATTGACTACTTCACCAAATGGGTAGAAGCAGCCTCCTTCCCCAGGGTTACCAATGAAGTCATCATTGCTTTCATCAGAAATAATGTCATTTGTCGATATGGACAACCAGAGGTCATTGTGTAAGACAATGCTAAGAACCTCAACAACAAAATGATGGAGGAGTTATGCAGTAAATTCCACATCAAACACCTTAACTCCGTCATCTACCGTCCAAATATGAATGGTGCTGTTGAAGCAGCTAATAAAAACATCAAGAAGATCATGCAGAAAATGTCTGCCAATCACAAAGGATGGCCTGACCTCTTGCCTATGACTTTATTAGCCTACAGAACTTCAATGCGTACTTCCACTGGGGCAACACTCTACTCATTAGCCTATGGGATGGAAGCAGTGCCCCCCATAGAGGTGGAAATGGAATCCCTTAGAGTGTTGATGGATGCTCAGTTGGATGAAGACCAATGGTTACGAGATAGGTATCACTAATTGTCTCTAATAGACGAAAGGCGAACCGCGACTATCTTCCATGGTCAGCTATATTAGCAAAAGATCGCAAGATCCTACAACAGAAAAGTCCGACTACAACATTTTAAACTACACGACATGGTTTTGGAGAAGATCATTGACAACCAAGATCAATCTAAGGGAAAATTCGCTCCTAACTGGGAAGGCCTGTTTGTTGTCAAGGAGGTATTGATAGGAGGCGCTCTCAGATTACAGGAAATGGATAGCGATGAATTTCCATAGCTTATCAACTCGGACACCGTGAAACGGTACTATGTCTGAGGTTACCATCAAGAAAACATCCTGGTTTTTGGATCATCAAATCACCAGTCATTCTGGTTTTCTAACCCTTTTTACATACTCTTCTGCCTTTCAAGGAAACATACACTTCAAACCACCAGCCTGGTTTCACCTCATTTCAAACCTTTCACACCTGCAGTTTATCCTGAAGACGGGATTAAACTTTTCTACGCTTGCAGTTTGTCCTGAAGATGGGAGCAAACTTTTTCCACACCTACAGTTTGTCCCAATCATGGGATCAAACTTTCTTCTCCACACAGTATAGCCTGCACATGGAATTCATACTTCTCTTCGACTGCAATTCATCCTGAGGGGCCAACTACGTCGACCTGATCTCCCTAATACCTGGGAGTACGTAGGCAACCATATTATATATGGTCCGGTCACAATAAAAAAAACACAAAAACATTTCTACCCTTTCTCTACAAAAACAAAAATCACAAAAACACTTCTACACGCTTCTTCATTAATAAAGCTTCTACACCCATTTGCCTTTCACATTCAGCATTTAACCTCTTACACCAGGTTCAAACTACGCAGGCCTGATCTCCTCTTCAATAGGAGTACGTAGGCAGCCATTTATGGTTCGGTATAACCCCTTACCAGAACAAAAATACTTGTCACACGGTACTAGGATCAAACTTCAATCCACCACATTTCATCGGCTTCAGACCAAAGGGATGGAACTATATAACCTCTCCTCAAAAATAGGAGATTCGGCGACCATCTAAGTTGCGCTTGTGCCTCAAATAGCAACACCAATCCATAAGAGATGGAATTAACTAGGCTTCTCACAAATAGGAGTATTGGTGACCATCTGTGGTGCGGTCAATCTCAGAGAGGAAAAGCCACACTCCTCTCCACATTTCCATACAGAAACCAATCCCAAGACACCAAATATGGTAGGGATACACACAGATCAATGATCTGTTCTGAAAAATCCTATGACGTCTCAATGTCCACACATCAAGGATGAGTTCAGAATGCATCAAGATCACAAGCACTGAAGAAACAGGCAAATATCAAGCAATTATCAAGGCACAACTGAAAGGGAAGTGAATCAAAATATATTTCCCTGCGATATATAATACTATTTGATATATACAATATGTGTTGTACATGACAAAATAACTAAGCTAGTCTGTGCAAGAAAATACAAGTTTATCTATAGATCTGTGCGTATGCGGACTATCAGATCTAACATAGCATCACTCTCTAAAGAAGGAGGTAACGTTTCAAGCTCCTGCCCAATGGTATCTAAACGAGCTAGCAGATCAGAGGCTAACTGCATGGTGGCATGATGCTCATCAATATATGCTCATATTGGCAAGGATGCCAGTCGTGAGGGATCTCACTGAAGTACTGTCTGTGACGGCCACATCCCGGGTAGATAGGGAAACATCCCTCTCTATAATCAATGCATCTCTAGCTGATCTAGCATCGTCTCTCTCTAATAGAACTGCATCTCTCCTATCAACAGCTGTCAACATCAAGGCCTTAGCCTGATCTCTCTCAAAAGTCATCAGATGTAGACTCTGCTCCAAATACTGTACTGAATATTGAATCACAGTAGCACTCGTAGTGGGAGAATCCATCACAAATGCTGGCAACCCAATAGTCAAATCCTCTTCAATGGGAATATCAGCCTCCTCCATATGCTCCTCATCATTGGAGTCAATCCCCTGCACTCTGGATACTACTGCAGCCGATGTAGTCTTTTTTCCTTTCCATGCGGAATACTCTGTAGAACAACCCAGATGGCTGATGGAAAACTCAGCTAGCTCTTGCTGATCCCAACAGGCATACAACCTGGATATGTCCTCTTCTGATAAGTGGCGAGAAGAGAAGCGCTGACTCGATGCCCCCTCTAAAGGATGAAAATCCTGAAACTGGTGAAACTGACACATCATGGCCAGTGGCTGATAAGTAATCATGCCTTTTAAACCAGCTAGAGGAAGATAATCCATGCCTAGAGCATGAGTAATGAAGCTGTAGGGTGAGCTAAGCCTTGTACATGACAATATAGCAAATGGATCTTTGATCCCTGCCAGGAAAGCTGACCAAGATGCAGCCACTACTACAAAACAGTAAATAGATAACGTGGAAAAAACGTTGTGGTTTCAGTAAGAAAAACGTCGTGGTTAAGGGTGTCATCTATTTGACACCCTTACACAACGTTTTTAAAACATTATAGTTAAGAACATTACACAACGTTTTTAAGAAAAAAAACGTTGTAGATTTGTTTTCCATAAATTAACAGATGCTTAAAAACGTTGTAGAAGGTATGATTCCACAACGTTTTTTGGATAAAAACGTTGTAGTTTAATATATCGTATAACGTTTTTTAATTCAATTTATACAACATTTTAAAATGTTGTAGATAAAGAAAAAAAAAAGGTTGTGGTTCACCTACATTACCAATGCATCTGCAATATGCTAATAACATGATATATAGCTAAAATGTCTAAATTCTCATTTAAATTTAAAGCCAAAATGTATCAACCATTCAAAATACATCCCAATAATATTATTCGTTTACAGTTTCAAATTACTACATCCACAAAATATACCTAAGTTGTGGAGCACTACCTAAGATGTGGTACACTACCTAAGCTGTCGATCTTGGTCAAGAGCTCAGCAAACTTGACAGCAATGTGAGAGGTGTGGCAATAAAGAACTGGGGCATATCCATTTCCAATCTGTCCAGGGTGGTTCATGATGATGACTTGAGATGTGAAGTTGGTAGCTCCCTTGGCAGGGTCATCCTTGGAGTTGGATGCAACATAACCACGCTTGAGATCCTTGACTGCAACATTTAAATAGGTTTCACCCAGGCATCATGAACATAGGAGGACGGTAAATAACCCAAAGCAATAAATAACCCAAGGCTCCAACCATGCATTTCATATGTCTACTGATGCATAAAAGATCCAAGAGAAAAAAGGATGATAATACCTCATTGCCCGATATAGTGGCTTATACCACATAACATATGAAAGTGGCCATCCAAGTAGAGCATAGATAGTTCCAAGAAAGAAAATTTTGACACCTGCATATAGTCAACCATATCATCATCTCTATACTAAAGCTCAGTCACCTGCTATCTCTTTAATTAAATAAAAGGAAAAGAAAATTGGAAAACGAACACTTACCACCACCCTTAATCCAACA
Organism: Panax quinquefolius; assembly: GCA_020205615.1. Classification (NCBI taxonomy): domain Eukaryota; kingdom Viridiplantae; phylum Streptophyta; class Magnoliopsida; order Apiales; family Araliaceae; genus Panax; species Panax quinquefolius. The sequence continues at coordinate 124,506 of JAINUW010000660.1, read as the reverse complement.
AACAATCACAACAATGATGTTAAATATAAGGCAAAGAACAATACATGCATAGTCAATAACAAAAGGTTAAGGAGAGAATAGAAGATATTAATTGTCATATAAAAGAGTACAGCAAATAGAAGTCTCATATGGATTACTGATAAACCCATCTTAGCCTTGTTCCTGGAAAAATATCACAAACCATGTAGAGCAATTTGAGTCAGAAATATCCCTTGCCAGAGACCACTTTCATCCTATAATTCAAAAAAAACCAGAGTATAAGCAGACCAGTGAAAAGAAATAATGATACACCAGAAAGTACAAAATGAACAAAAATAGGTTGCTTTACAAGTGAATCAAACAAAAAGAGAAGATAATGGTGTAAAATGAATGCATGTTAAACACTAGAGAAATCAAAGAAAAGGCTATACACGGCAAGGATTATCTTCAATTCTCTCAATATGTACTGAAGCAAGATCAACTTGAAGCTTTATAGTCTTCGACAAAATCAGCGAACACCTATACATCTAGCGATTTAGAACCTCCACTCTCCGGGAAAAAGAAAAATCGAGGTCTAACAAAGACTAACCTAGAAACGTATTTGGCCATTCTGGGGTGTTATGTGAAGGTGCATGAAAAGACACCTTGCTTCATGCATTGTTTTGTTGGTTAAAATGTAAGGTTCTCTCTCATCACAAGGGTAATGAATTCCATTTGAATGAAGTAGCGGTTTACATCCCGATGAAAATGAGGATTTTCTCTTGCCTTTTTCTCTCCATTTTAAAAACCGATTAACAACCATAAAAAAGGTGGAAAGGCCATCATTTTGATATTCTTAACAATTCATTCTGAAGTGTAACATGTAGAAAGTTTACCAGTTATGATAGCAAACACAGTAGATAACACAACAGGAAATATCCTAGTTTAGGAAGCACATCAATCCATTTCTAACATAGGAGTTGAACTCATCACAAAGGAGAATCGGAACAAAAATTTAAGACAATATTTCAGAATCTATAACAATTCAACATATGGAGCGATTATAGGTTCACGAAGGATTGTGAGCAGAAAATCCTTGAACTTGTGATCATCTAAATAATAGAGATACTAATCTTGTATATGTGTATGTATATATATTTTATAATATCAATTCATTACCTATAAAAAAATAATAATAATCCTGTATATTTCACAATCTCATGGAATCTAATAAAACTCACAAAATAATAGAGTAGGAAAGAGAGCACACTAGCAAAGCAAAGATGACCCTCAAAATTATATAAGGAGCTCTAGTAGCCAGTAGCCACAGTTGAATTAGATTACATTAAGGTCACATTCATTGTATACAAAAGCATAGAGTATAAATGAGACATTTGTGCCCCAAGAGAAAAAAAATCACATACAGAAACATCAACCCGGACTTTTAAATCATAGCAAAAATAGAAGTAAGTATTTAAGTGAAAAACTAATGCACAACTTTATAATTAACCAGTCCTAGTCCTAAAAATATCTTTATTATGCCTCTGTAGTCATTCAGAGAGGAACAAAGGACCCCACCAGTTCTTACCCAACTACATGCGTATCTCTCTAAGCCAAACGCATAACCCAATGCATGCTAAAAATTATGAACCCCACATGCTACATAAATCTCAAGCTAAATCACACTACAACAAGATAAGCTTGTCCATTTACTCAGAGATACACAAGCAAAACTAAAACTTTGTTATATTTCTCAGGTTTTCAGTTTTTCTTCTACATGAACTCACAATTCTCCCTCTCTTTGAAAGATCATGAGATAATGAGTTCACTTATGTAACTTCTTTACCACTACCCCTTCATGATAAACCAAAAAACACGAAAACTTACACTATTTTAGTTGGTTAAAGCAATAATACGAAAAAAAAAAAAAAGTACACAATTTGAAAGTTCTTTTATCCTGCATGGGATTTCATATCTCTGAGTATGAAGGATACTTCATATACTATCGATGGCAAGCATATCTCATTAAGGAGAAACCAAAAGAAAGATTAGTATTTTATAATTTTCAAATGGAAAGAGCAAAAAATTATATGACATATTACGTAAATGGAAATGCAAAAGAATGGAAGGTTTTTCTCGAGGAGAGTCAAGACCGCTTCACCTTTAAAGGGTTTAATGAATGCTTTAAAATTGCCTCTATAAGGCAAAATGAAAGAGCTATGATTTAAGACGAGGAATGCCCATCATTGATCTCATATGAAAGCAAAGAATATACATAATGGCATGCACCGGAGAATATGACATCGGAAAACAAAGCAATATCAATATGCTTATTGTAGTAAATTTCTACGAAATCTAACAAAGTATAAGTTGTGTTGAAGCCAATAATTAATGGAATATCGTGTCCCCGATAAATTACTCTAAAACTAAGCCATATCCATTCACACGATTTCTACATGGAATCAATGCTATTATGAGCCTAATGAAAACTTGACAATCGCAGATCCAAATTTCTCGCACCAAATTAAGGAATAATAAAAATAATTAAAAGTTAAAAAAGCAAGCTTGACCAATTCAGTGGGCAAAAAGTAATATGCAGTGAGTTGCTTAAAGGGAAATATTATTGTATAAAAGGACCACTCAAGCTTCATACAACTAAAACCAACTGAATCTTCCATCTAATCCAGAAAACATCTAAAACAAGTAGCAGAACTATGGAAGTAACAAATTCAATGATAATGCAGTTCAAATTACTCATGAAAGTTATCCCAAAGAGCTTTCTAGCTATCAAATTGGAAAACCCCAAAAATCATAACCCCAATAAAATTTTAAAAATTACCAACAAGGAGAGAAACCAACCCCTTTACTCGGCACTCAGATCATCCAAGACATGAAAACACACACCAAAAAAAATGACATATGGAGAGAAAAAGATTAATATGGAGAGAAGAAGATATACCTCTCTCTACCTTCAAACCCCAAATTGTTGTTGCCAAAAGAAGCCTCACCACCAAAATCAGTAAAATCCTCCGCTTCTTCTTATTCTTTGCTTCCCCCTAAAATGTTCTCAACAAAAAAAACCTGTTCTTTCTTTAAATAGCCAATTGAGTCCGACCCAATAGAACCAGTGGCCATAGGCCTCATCTTAGGGTTAGGGTTTGTTAGACAAAAATTAGGTTCTAGGTTTCGCCTATAACTCTCTTTAGCTGTTGATTTTTGTTGTTTTTTAGAAAGGTTTGATTTTTTAAGCCTTCGATTGCGAACCTGAAGGTAAGATAATCAGGAAGTTCATGAAACCCGTGAAACAAACCGAGTTAAAGCCCCTCAACGATTCTGAAGCTTCAAAAATGGCGAGATTTTGAGGAGAAATGGAAGGGAAAAGGAGAGAGGAAGTCATCGCAAAGCGAGAACCAACATCGCAGAGCGAGAACTCATCTACATAAACCCAACATCGCAGAGCGAGAAACCTTGTTTTAATTTGAAACTTTAGCTTCTGTGTTTTTTTTCCTCCGTGTTTTTTAGATAGACAACGTTTTTTAAAAAAACGTTATCTAGTTAAAATAAAAAAAATACCCTTTTAAATAGATAACGTTTTTGCATATATATCTACAACGTTTTGTTTAAAAACTTTGTGGAAAAAAATACCACAACATTTTTATAAAAAAACGTTATCTTTTAAGCGTTGTCTATTTGGTATTTTGTAGTAGTGAGCGTCTATACACTCCACAGATTGAATGGAGTATGCCATGGCTATATCATGGGTGAAACAATACCCATGCCATCAAAAAGTGTCAATCGGTCTCAAGTGTGACATAAACCACATGTACAGCATGACTGAGCTGCCTGTAAACACACTCGTCAGATAAGTGCAACAGTATGTGGTTGACCCCAGAGTCTCTGATATAATCATCGGTATGATGGTGTGACCTTCCCTGAGAGCTCTCACTACCATGATGACTCCTATGTCCAACTCATCCATATACCGTGGCATGTAGACATACGACAGTATGCACAATAATAGTACATCTACTCTGCCCAAACGCCAATGATCATCCGGTGTAGTGAAATCCCCAGAATGTCGTGCATAACTATCCTCTGAGCCAAATCTATCAAATAAAAAAAGTTGTGATATAACGTGGCCAGATGTGAGCTCATCATGCACCACCCTATGCCTCAATCTAGTGAGAGTCATGAACTACCTACTCATGTCTCCAATCGCCATATGCATGAAAGGTTTATCTAGTGGCAGCATCGTCAAACGTGCATACTCCTCCAGAGTAGGAGTCAACTCCTGGGTCCCAAATCGGAAAACCTGCCTCTCCGATACCTAGTGCTCCAGCATGCCCTCCACGAATCCTGTGGGAACCTAAAACATCAACAAGGTCATAGTATACTACAACAGATGATCTACAGTCACCCTGTCTGATGGTGACATGCTATCATACCAGATGTTACCATTAATGGTGGGGTATGATCAATACGGCTAACTGTCGAAGAACACATCTGTACGGGCTGTGTCATAAGACCATCCAGGTGTCAATACTGAATATCTCTGGACATACATACATATGCATAACATAATAACATGCATGATATAGTAGATATCAATACGATATAGGGAATGGAAAACTATACATACATTCATAAGTATATCATCATCTAATACATCTCTGTACAGCTAAAATATAGGGAAATGGGGCAAAACTGCCCTACAACTAATAGAGGCCTATCAAAAGATATAGCGAGAATGGGGCGAAGCTACTCAATGTCTAACAGAGGCCTATCAAAAGAGATAACGAGAATATACATCAGAAGAAGTCAATGGTGTCAATTTCTATATTATCAATCTTGTCCACCTGATGTAACTCCTCTTGAGTCACTGGATCTCTATCCACAGAGATGTCAGGCCTATACGATGGAGGATCTGCACTGGAAAAACAATAAGGGTCACTTGAGGGGCCAACGCCAGAGCTGGAAGGAACAAAAGTATCTGCCTCTGAAGGATCTCTACCCAAGTGCCGGATAAAGAAATGTGCTCAGTCTAACTGCCAAGTCAAACTGTCAATCTATGTCAAATGATTTGGATCTCGGACACATGCTAACAAATTAGTTATCATCACGGATCTTGGAACCATATCCCCCATGAACTGAGTGGTGCGGGTCTGGGCTCCAATGGTATGAGGGAACCACCAATAGTGGAAAATCTCTTGACTATAGGGACCCTCTGATAATGTGAAATCGTCAATCCCTAACGATGGGATATCAATGACGGGTGACTGCGAAATAGGCCAATAATACATAGCAGGACGCAAGATCGACATATGAATGTCTCCTGTAGTGCTCCTGATAGCACGCTCTCCTAAATAGAGCTCCCATCCTCCATCTATGAAGAGAGGAGTCCTACGGGTGGAAATTACATGCTCAACATCAGCCGGGTACCCATCCTCAAATCCAATGCTCAAATACTCCCCAGAGTAGGGAACCCACGTGATGACATCCGTAGTGAACAACTCCAGCTGTAGGCGGCAATGAGTGAAACCCTCAGCAATAAAAACCTTCGCCAATATGGAATGATGCCATCTCCATCCTCGTGGATAGGTATCTAAGCCTAACACACTCACATGACACAAACATGGAAGCCTCTCATAGGCACAAAACTGCCAACACAAAGGCAAACTTCTGCTGTCAGTCAACACTTTTAACATGTACATAGGAAAAGACAAGAGAAATACTCACCAGCAGAAACGGGTAGAATCCTAACAAAGCCTCGATCAATCCTTACGATCGCATGCGCATTCCTCTGAGGAAATAGGTTAAGGTGTAGGAACCCCAATAATAATCTCCTATACGGACCACGTGTCGAGTGGCGCTAATCAAAGCGAAAGATAGCTTAGAAGAGTTATCTGCTATGAAGTAGCCCCTAATGATCATCAGGAATAATCACGGAAGAATGCGATCCCTGACTCTCACATCATCGGGTATGGGCTCACTCAATAGCCCGTTTATAGCATCTATGCTCAAAAGACCTGTACGTATAGTCCTGCCCTTGAACGCTCCGTCTGGAACTCTTAGTAAGGATTTGACGGCAGTAGGGGTGATATCCGCCATACAAGGCACTTTCTCCCCTCCAAACTCTATACCTGTGATAAACCGCCAATCCATTAGCGTCATCATCACCTCACAGTCCAGCAAATGGAGTGACTAAGTGTGGTGAAACCAGCACTCAGACAATGCCCTGAGGTAACCATAGGGACAACGACGGGGAAGAATGGAAAAGATTGTCCCAAATCCCCAGCCATGTACAATCGCTCTATAGTCATCGTGCAAAGCTTGATACAGAGAATGGATGCTGAACCAATTCCCTCGAGGCTGTGTAAAGTCGGGAACCTACATCAAATGCATATCAACATCAGAACCCTTTACTCCTCATCAATAGGAAATACGGAAGATTAAGATCTAACTTTTTACCTCGTTTGTGTGCAGGTAAACTGAAGGGTGTCGACTCAAATCACCTAGGAGCTCTAGGTTCGCCACTTGAATGCCTGGAAAATCCCTACGGGGAACACGTGCAGCAGGAGCAGGAACCTCAACCGGTACATCCTCCTACTCATCCTCGACGTCCAGCACTTCAACTTGGATAGGACGTATCACCGCCTCCTGTTAGAGTTTATGCCCCAGAGGCCAATTATTTGATTTAATTACTTAACGTTTTGATATTATATTTGATTGAATAAATGAATGATTTTATTATGGTTTTATTTACTGTGTTATATAAATGTTAACATAATAAAAATCCGTAGAATAGTGATACAAATTATATAGTTTCAAGTATGTGACTTGAACATGAGATTATATAATTACAATTAGTATCATTGTTCTTAAATGTCCCTAGTCGAGTATCATTGTTGATAGGACAACAATGATGCATTAAGACTAGTATGTGGATTGACTGATAACCAAATCTCATTGGTCATAAATATATGAGATATTAAGTTAGTGCATAGGTACATGTTAGAGAACGATGTACTGGACAGACCCACCATGAGAATTATATATGGAGCATTATGCGAAGTGTCATTAGCAATTCTCATAGTGACAATGATGTAATGGTCCTCCGACCTGAAATCACTATATTACTACACGAGAATTTATGTACTTTGATATCATCAAATGTCACCTTTAATAGGGTGGACTATAAAGGTGATTATTGGGTACATCATGAATTGTGTGAGGAGTATGGGTGATCTAGATGGAATTTAACCCTCCTATATATTAGGGGTGATACCCATAAGCCTCTTGATTGAGTAGGACTATGAAATGCATGGCCCTGCTCAAATAGTGATTTGTTTCATATAGTCTACTCATTGATTAGGAAAACTCAAATTAAATTATGAAGAGTATGACACATTCCATAACTCGAGTTTAATCTAGGATATTAAGGTTTAAAAGGATTAAATTACATTAAAACATTGTCCACGAAAAGGTTGCATCGAATCATCGATCTTATTATTACTTGGGTAGCAGTGATGCATTACTAGATACCGCTCACTATTTATAATTTAATAATATGATTTTAAAATTATTGCTAACGTAATAATAATTTATAGGGTCCCACACATAGAACGTAATTTAAATGGGAATTAATTTAAATTTTAAGGATTTAAATATATTAATATGATTAATAGTATTTAAATCACAATTTAAATTAAAAGGATAATTTGTATATATGTATATTAATTAAGTAAGACTTAATATATATATATATATATATATATATTTATAAATTGATTTTTATAAAATTAGGTTTTGATTAATTCTTTTTAACTACTATATATATGATATATAGCAGCCACTTAGGGTAATAATCATAACTTCAAAACCCTACCCGCTCTTAGAGAGAGACTAAAGAGAAAATCTTTCAAAAAATCTTGTTCCTTTGGTGGCTAGTACCGTAAGTCCCTTTATTACAGAATTGTGCGACGGTTTGTGCGACGTTCGTGTGGATACCATAGAGACGTAGTTTCGTGAGGAATTGCATTGGAGATTCAAATCGTTTCAGAAACATTTTCATAGTCGGTATAATCTCTTTTCACTGAGTTAATTGATTTTTGCATGGATCCTGTTTAGGGTTTCGAAATTGGTTTAAATTAATCTATTTCCGCTGTGCGTTTCTGTGTCGAAACCCTTCAGTGGTATCAGAGCTACTTGCGAAATGATTAATTCAGATAACGTGTTTTATTGTTTTCGATATATATGATATGTGATGTTACAATTTTACCGATCTGAAATTGATTATATTATTTTCGATATATGTGATATATGATGATACAATTTTATCGATCAGAAATTGAATGTATAATATTTTGTATGTATGCGTATTCTGGTATTATGAATATCAGTGATAGATATACATGTATATGATGTTCTCTTAATTATATCCTATATGGCGTAATAACAGTATACAACTTATGTTCTAATTGAATTAGAAGTATGCAGATTCGGTTTAATATGATTAATTGAAATTGGACATATATGATATGTACCTGGTGTATTGTTATTATGATTGTTTTGGGGGATTAAAATATATGATTCTGAAACTGTTTCAGAGATTCATATGGAAAAATTCTACAATACAGATTGCGCACGATAGTCGTGACCCATAGGTTAGTGGTCGAGACCACCGCCAGGGGGGGAGACCCCCCATCATTGCGTACGATGGTCGTGATCCCAATTTGTTATATATATATTTTTAATTTTATATAAATCGTTATATGCTTATTGTGATATGCATGGTGCACAGTTATGGCCTTTTGACCCATAGGTTAGTGGTTTTTTGGTTTTGAAATACGGCTTGCATGTCATGCCTTTCTATAAATTCTAATGTAATATTATCTTCTCATCTAAATACCCTCGAATGTAACTCTAGGTTTCTTTATGTCATGTAATAATCTGTAATCGATGAAGATCTCAAGATGGAGAACACGATGGAAAGATGATGATAGAGAGGAGACATATGTATGAGGAAGATCCAAGGAAGCTACTATATTGAGATCTTTTACCACCTTAGATTGACCTTCAATCTTTCATTAGCTTGGAAAGATTGACAGTGGATTGGGCCATAACTGTGACACATTTAATTTTGCACTTTATTTATGCTTGTATGCGATATGATATGATAAATAACGTGCATGCTTAATAAGATTAAAAATTGGTGAGATCTAAATTAATTTATAAAATCCCTCATTAAATTATTAAGTCTAAATCAGATGCCTTCCAATGAATAACACTCATCAAGACCTTAATCAATAGATGTAGGTTTCCCAAAGCAAAGTACCCTATTTATCTAGGTAAGATGCGATAGGATAATTGTGATATCCAAACTATTAAAATCATTAGACCCGACTTAACTAAGTTATCTCAATAGGATTATGGACTTAGAGGCATAGAGTTTGGTAGGTACCATTAGATGGACTAGAAACAAATGTTGTTTACCAAACTATCCAAGAGTTATATATGATATAATTGACAAAAGGGTTGTCTACCCAAATAATTGTGTTTTAAGAGATTAGCCAAAGCTAACTTAAGTCATAATTAAATATGGATCTTGGCTCACTAGAAATATTTAATAGAAAATGCTTTCCGAATTAATGGTGAGGGCTATTAATTTGAATAAAATAGTGGGAGGTATATTTTGAATGTACTATTATCAATTACATAATATCAACTCTGCAATTTGACTTATTATTTTGGCACTTATAAATTGTAGATATGAATGGCAAACAACAATAACACAAGTAGTCTTTCACTACGATCAGTCCTTGAGAAGGACAAGCTGAGTGGAATTAATTTCCTTGATTGGCACAAGAACTTGAGGATTGTCCTCAAACAAGAGCGCAAGTTATATGTCCTTGATGGGCCCATTCCTACAGCACCAGCTGTAACTGCACCACGTGTGGAGCATAATGCTTATAAGAAGCATCAAGATGATGCTCTAGACGTGAGTTGTCTCATGCTAGCAACCATGAACGCTAAGCTTCAGAAGCAACATGAGTTGATGGATGCTTATGAGATAATCGAGCATCTCAAGAAATTGTTCGAAGGGCATGCTCGATAGGAGACGTATGATACAAGCAAGGCGTTATATCACTGTAAGATGCGTTATATCACTACTCTCAATTTGTTATGAATTATCTTATGAATGAAATTGAGAAACCCCTTACTGAGTTGTTGAGCATGTTAAGAACTACTGAGAACAACATGAAAAAGGCAGGACCCGCTCCCATAATGATGGTGCAAAAGGAGAATGCTAAGGGAAAATGGAAAGGCAAGAAAAAGATAGGATCTAATTATGGTGCCAAATCTAATTCCAAAACCAAACAGGCTTTAAAACTTAAAGGTGGGGTGGCTAAAGAAGGTGATTGTCACTTTTGTGGAAAACCTGGACACTGGAAAAGGAATTGTTATGCTTATTTAGAAGAAGTGAAGAAAAAGAAAGGAAGTGTGACTTCTGATTCAGGTATATATGTTATAGAAGTCAATTTGTCTACTTCTACATCATGGGTATTGGATACTGGATGTGGTTCTCACATTTGTGTTAATGTGCAGGAACTTTGAAGGAGTAGGACTTTGGCAAAAGGAGAGGTTGACTTACGAGTTGGGAATGGAGAAAAAGTTGTTGCATTAGCCGTAGGAACTTATCATTTATCTTTGCCCACTGGGCTAGTATTAGAATTAGAGGATTGTTATTATGTGTCTGCTATAAGTAAAAACATTATTTCTATTTCTTGTTTGGACAAGAAAGGTTTTTCATTTATAATTAAGAACAATCGTTGTTTGTTTTACTTAAATGATATATGCTATGGTGTTGCACAATTGTTTAACAGTCTTTATATTCTTGATTTAGAAATGCCAATCTATAACATAAATACAAAATGATTTAAATTAAATGATTTAAATCTGACATATCTATGGCACTGTCGTTTGGGCCAAATAAATGAGAAACGCATATCAAAACTCCATAAAGATGGATTTTTGGATTCATTTGATTTTGAATCATATGAAAAATGTGAATCTTGTTTATTAGGCAAGATGACTAAAGCCCCTTTCACTGGACATAGTGAACGGGCTAGCGATATATTGGGACTTATACATAGTGATGTATGTGGACCCATGAGTTTGTTAGCAAGAGGTAGGTTTTATTACTTCATTACATTTACTAGCGACTTTAGTAGATATGGATATGTGTATCTTATGAGACACAAATTCGAATCCTTTGAAAATTTCAAGGAATTCAAGAATGAAGTTCAAAACCAATTTGGCAAAAGCATAAAAGCCCTTCGATCGGATCAAGGAGGTGAATATTTAAGCCAAGAATTTGATGACCTTCTAAAGGAGTGTGGTATTTTATCACAGCTCACTCCACATGGAACACCACAATGGAATGGTCTATCTAAGAGGAGAAATCGCACCTTGTTGGACATGGTACGATCAATGATAAGTCAAGCAGATCTTCCAATAAGCTTCTGGGGTCATGCCCTAGAGACAACTACATTCACACTTAATCGTTTTTCTACAAAGACGGTTCAGAAGACACCATATGAGATGTGGACTGGGAAACGTCCTAGTATGTCGTTCATGAAGATTTGGGGTTGCGAGGCATTTGTAAAACGTTTGGATTTTAACAAGCTTAGACCCAAATCTGACAAATGTAATTTTGTGGGATACCCAAAAGAAACAAAAGGGTATTATTTCTACAAACCTTCTGAGAATAAAGTGTTTGTTGCTCGAACTGGTATTTTTCTAGAAAGAGAATTTGTCTCTAAAGGAAACACTAGGAGAAAAGTAGAACTCGAAGAAATTCGAGAACCAGAAAACATCATTGAACCTGAGTTAGAACGTGAGCAGGAACCACAAGAAATTGTGGAAAGTGAACCTGCTCAAATTACACAAGGAATTCGTAGATCTGGTAGGACACGCCAGGAGCTCGAGAGATATTATGGATATCTTGTGACTCAAAATGGCGATGTGATGCTCATAGATCAGGATGAGTCTGCTTCCTACCAAGAAGCTATGAATGGACCAGATTCTGAGAGATGGCTTGAAGCCATGCGATCTGAAATGGACTCCATGTATACTAACCAAGTATGAACTTTGGTTGATCCACCTAAAGGGGTGAAACCAATCGGGTGCAAGTGGGTTTTCAAGAAGAAAACCGACATGGATGATAATGTACAAACCTACAAAGGTCGACTGGTAGCAAAAGGTTACAAACAAGTTCAAGGTGTTGACTATGATGAAACCTTCTCTCCAGTGGCAATGGTTAAATCCATCAGGATCTTACTTGCTATTGCAGCCTTTTACGATTACAAAATCTGGCAGATGGATGTCAAAACTGCTTTCCTTAACGGAAATCTCCTTGAGGATGTGTACATGACACAACCTGAGGGATTTGTCACTCCAAAGGATGCTAGAAAGGTATATAAGCTGCAGCGATCCATTTATGGATTGAAGCAAGCCTCTCGAAGTTGGAATCTTCGATTTGATGAAGCAGTCAAAGAGTTTGGATTTATTAAAAATGAAGATGAACCTTGTGTATATAAGAAGGTTAGTGGGAGTCACATTGTATTCCTGATATTATATGTTGAGGACATATTAATTATTGGGAATGACATTCCTTCATTATAGACTGTAAAACATGGTTATGAAAATGTTTCTCCATGAAAGATTTAGGCGATGCAGCCTACATTTTAGGTATCAAGATCTATCGAGATAGATCGAGAAAAATGATCGGCCTAAGTTAGAGTACATATATTGATAAAGTGCTGAAATGGTTCAGCATGCAAGAGGCAAAAAGAGGACACTTACCCATGATTCATGGTGTAAAGATCTCTAAGGCTTAATGTCCTAAATCACAAGATGATGAGGAGCGTGTGAGAAAGATCCCTTATGCTTCGGCAATTGGATCTATCATGTATGCAATGATATCTAATCGTCCGGATGTCTCGTATGCTTTGAGCATGATGAGCAGATACCAGTTAAATCCAGGTGAAGGTCACTGGACAACAGTCCAGAATATCCTCAAGTACCTAAAAAGCACTAAGGATTCATTCTTGGTATATGGAGGTGAAGACGAACTGGCAGTAAAGGGTTACATAGATGCTAGTTTCCAGACTGATAATGATGACTATAAGTCTAAGTCAGGTTTTGTATTTTGCCTTAATGGTGGTGCTGTTAGCTAGAAGAGTTCGAAGCTAGAGACAATAGCCGATTCTACAATAGAGGCTGAGTATATTCTCGCTTCTAGTGCGCCGAGGAGGTCAGATGGATTAAAAGTTCATCATCAACTTGGTGTTGTTCCAACCATTGTTGATCCGGCTGCTCTATCATATCGTGTGATAATAATTTAGCCATTGCACAGGCTAAGGAACCCAGATCTCACTAACGATCCAAGCATATACTTAGGCGGTACCATCTCATCCGTTAAATCATTGATAGAGGAGATGTACATATAAGAAGAGTGCCAATAGATGATAATGTTGCAGATCCACTAACCAAGGCTTTATCGCAGCAGAAGCCTGACGGTCACACTAGTTCCATGGGTATTAGATACATGAGTGATTGGCTCTAGTGCAAGAGGGAGACTGTTAGAGTTTATGCCCTAGAGGCCAATTATTTGATATAATTGCTTAACGTTTTGATATTATATTTGATTGAATAAATGAATGATTTTATTATGGTTTTATTTACTGCGTTATATAAATGTTAACATAATAAAAATCCTTAGAATAGTGATACAAATTATATAGTTTCAAGTATGTGACTTGAACATGAGATTATATAATTACAATTAGTATCATTGTTCTTAAATGTCCCTAGTTGAGTATCATTGTTGATAAGACAACAATGATGCATTAAGACTAGTATGTGGATTGACTGATAACCAAATCTCATTGGTCATAAATATATGAGATATTAAGTCAGTGCATAGGTACATGTTAGAGAATGATGTACTGGACAGACCCACCATGAGAATTCTATATGGAGCATTATGCGAAGTGTCATTAGCAATTCTCACAGTGACAATGATGTAATGGTCCTCCGACCTGAAATCACTATATTATGACATGGGAATTTATATACTTTGATATCATCAAATGTCACCTTTAATAGGGTGGACTATAAAGGTGATTATTGGGTACATCATGAATCGTGTGAGGAATATGAGTGATCTAGATGGAATTTAACCCTCCTATATATTAGGGGTGATATCCATAGGCCTCTTGATTGAGTAGGACTATGAAATGCATGGCCATGCTCAAATAATGATTTGTTTCATATAGTCTACTCATTTATCGAGAAAACTCAGTTTAAATTATGAAGAGTATGACACATTCCATGACTCGAGTTTAATCTAGGATATTAAGGTTAAAAAGGATTAAATTTACATTGAACATTGGTCACGAAAAGGTTGCATCGAATCATCGATCTTATTATTACTGGGGGTAGCAGTGATGCATTACTAGATGTCGCTTTCAACGTTTATAATTTTATAATATAATTTTAAAATTATTGCCAACGTAATAATAACCTATAGGGTCACACACATAGAAACGTAATTTAAAGGGAATTAATTTAAATTTTAAGGATTTAAATATATTAATATGATTAATAGTATTTAAATCACTTAATTTAAATTAAAAGGATAATTTGATATATGTATATTAATTAAGTAAGACTTAATTAAGATATATATATATATATATATATAAATTTGGATTTTATAAAATTAGGTTTTGATTAATTCCTTTTAACTACTATATATATGATATATAGCAGCCACTTAGGGTAATAATCATAACTTGAAAACCCTAGCCGCTCTTAGAGAGAGACTAGAGAGAAAACCTTTCGAAAAATCTTGTTCCTTTGGTGGCTAGTACCGCAAGTCCCTTTATTGCAGAATCGTGCGACGGTTCGTGCGACGTTCGTGTGGATACCATAGAGACGTAGTTTCGTGAGAAATTGTGTTGGAGATTTAAAGCGTTTCAGAAGCATTTTCATATTCGGTATAATCTCTTTTCACTAAGTTAATTGATTTTTGCATGGATCCTGTTTAGGGTTTTGAAACTGGTTTAAATTAATCTATTTCCGCTGTGTGTTTCTGTGACAACCCGATATTTTTCTATATAAATAAATCATAAATTTTGCGTATAATTTTTTTTATACGATATTATCAATTATCAATTATAAGAAAATATTTGAAGTTATTTTTAATGACTTTTAATATTATGTGATAATTTTCATTAATAAATTAATATTAATGATAATTAAGTTATTTATTAAATAAATTAAATAAATAAATTAAAAATGATTTTATTATATTAAAATCATTTTAAATAATAATAAGGTGTTTAAAAATATTTGAAGTTATAAAATATAACTTTTAACATTTAAAGGTTAAATTCATTAATTAATTATTATTAATGATATTATAGTTATTTAATATTTATATTAAATAAATTAGTTTAAAAATTATTTTATTATTATAAAATCATTTTAAATAAAAATAAATTGTTTAAAGATATTTTAAGTTATAAAATATAAATTTTAATATTTAAAGGATAATTTCATTAATAATTTAAT
The DNA here is from genome assembly GCA_020205615.1 of Panax quinquefolius. NCBI lineage: Eukaryota > Viridiplantae > Streptophyta > Magnoliopsida > Apiales > Araliaceae > Panax > Panax quinquefolius. The sequence goes on along the minus strand of JAINUW010000660.1, from coordinate 108,909 downwards.
ATTAATGATATTAAGTTAATAGTAATGATATTAAATTTATTTAATAATTATATTAAATAAATAGTTTAAAAATGATTTTATTAATTTAAAAATCATTTAAAAAGGATATAAATGAATTAAAAATATTTTAAGTTATAATTAATAACTTTTAATATTTGGATAAATAGTAAATTAATATTTAAATATTAATGATAATTATTTAAAATAATTTTAAATGTTTTAAAAATCATTTAAGGGTAACTTAAATGTTTTAAAAATATTTTGAGTTATTATAAATAACTTTAATATTTTGGCAATGGTTTCATTAATAGCTTATTATTAATTAAATATTAATGATAATAGAATTGTTTGATATTTAAATCATTTAATAATGATTACGATATTTCAAAAATTTATGATAAATTATAATAAATGTTTTAAAATTATAAGTCATTTAAAAATTATATAATCGATATTTACTTGATGTTGAACTTCGAGATAGAGTCTTAGACTCGATAATTACCCGATAAAGCTGTCGGTAGACCGACGTGTTTCAAAAATTGATTTGGACTTAGATAGGTTGACTTGTTAACTGTTTATTTGTGATTCAATGGTTATTAAAGTTATGTGACAATGTGATTAGAATGTCTTTATTGCAATAAGCGATTATGTGATATGATATAATTCTAATCAGTAAAATGATCTTATTACTGATAGGTGATTTCATAAAAGATAAAACTATGTTGAGAATTGTAAGCAGCGTATCAGGCAAGTATCCCACCTTTGCATTTTCTTTATGCAATGAACATGAGTAAGAAGTTCAGAATTATATTATTATTGTATAGATTGTTAAACCTATATTATATACGTTCATTGATTATCAACATGTTAGTATATGGTAATTCAGATACATATATTCTGTTCGTTAATTTCTATAAATGGTTATACAAGTGTCCCCACTTGGATAATCATTGTATTTAATCACATGTTGATACACCTTTGTCAATTACCCGTATATATATATATGTTGAATTATATATTATTGTTGAACAAGATAAGACCTTTGTTATGGAACCCTGACAAGTATGAACATCCCGTACACGGGAAAACTTTTATGCACCCAAGGTGGACAGAATGAACGATAACATCGTTCTTGAAATGTAGTATTGATTAATGCAGGGCACAACGGGCTGATCACCCCCGTGTCCGTAAGTTATGACAGTTTGTAGATAAATTTCTGTTTAACCCTTTCGAAAATGAAAACAATGTTCATAGTATGTCACATAAACCATATATATAGTCAATATGTAGTTTCAAAAATTTGAAAGAGGGTTGTTATGTTATTATTATCCTTGGTATAGATTACTTCACAACTATTGACTTGTTGTAGAAGGATAGTATAAAGAAAACATTTAAATTCTTTCAGCTTATATATATATTGTTAATACTTGCTGGGCACTCAAATGCTCATCCTTGCTTAATTTAAATGTTTTCAGCTAAGAGCGAACAACCTGAAGGCTCTGCCAAAAACAAGGGGAAGGGAAAGATGGCTGATTGATTTCAATACTATAGTTTGTAATAGTTTAAGATTATGAAGACTATGATATCTATTTATATATTATGACATGTAATGAATGTTTAAAGGTCTCGTACCTGGGGAAATAAACTCTGATGAATATGTAAATTTAAGTTTAATATTATATTATTGTTATTATTCCGCTCATAGAAATGATATCGTGAAGCACCGAGTTTGGGTTTCAAGTATCCAAATTTGGGGGCGTCACAGTTTCTGTGTCGAAACCCTTCACCTCCACCAAAAGACGAGGCTATTTAACAAAACGGGGTCGAGGCACTTCAGAAGCCCTTCACCGTACACTAGAAGGGGTCATGCGGGAACTACTCGGCTGATCCAGATCCATAATATCTGGACAACAAGTCTCCAAATCACCTCAGAAAGGGTGTGGTAATGTTTAACCTGGAGCATTTCAAAATGCATTTTATGACTACATGCATGCATGCATTATTTTAACATACGTCTACAGTAGAGTTAAAAATACATGACTACCCAATGCCTATATTTTGGAAAATTTTGCCATAGTCCTCTTTGTAAATAGGACTATCCACATGCACATAGGCATGACTAGGTAGGTGGCCATTCAGTAGCACACCTACCCACAGTCATATACATCCTATATACATTAATACAACATAGTAAAAAAAATCCATAAGTATAGTCTAATTACCAGGATTATTTTGCATTTCAACCTTTACTCATTTGTCCTTAAATAGGATAAGAAATGGCAGTAAAAGGTGCCAATTTGACTGTTTTAAAAGTCAAATTTTTTTACATCATTATGTTTAGCATGGTTTAATACTAACATTTACTATGTTTAATATTTTTTATCAAGTCATATCAGCATGCATATTCACTACTATGTGTATAAGTGCATTTCATGTGATAAGTCATTTTCCAACAGATAGAAACTGGAAAGAGAATACATGCGTACGTTACCAGATCAGTGTAGAACACTTGTATGGTGGCGGAATGTGCAAAAAATCACCCAAACTCATCAGGTCTGAAGAAGAGTTATCGGATTTCCTTTGCAGCGCAACTTAAAAGTGACTTATGAAAGCAACCTTCAGCCATTTCATACTCACAGTTTACCGCAAGTCCACCTGCAACTTCCTTAGGTGTACCTGCAGTACCCATACATGGGTCCCACCCCTCTGGCTCAGTCCAATTCGAGTTGCAAAGGAGGTCTCACAAGCTGAAAAGGCCAAATCTGGAATAAAAATGCTACGCGATTGAGCGGAATAGCTTGGAATCCTGGTTCTGACGGGACAAACTTTGGCTTCACACATCACTTATTGGTATTCGCCCGAATGCAAGGTATACTATATCAGTGATTTCATCTTTTGAAAATCATGTTCGACAATACCTCACACGGGTCTGATGCCACCAAATACAAGGTCGTAACCCTAAAAGACACCTTCCCCGGGGGGGGGGGGGTCACAACGCTGATTTCAAACATTGATAAAGAATCCCCGGCGGGGGTCACAAAGCCAATTTCAAACATTGATAAAGAATCCTCGATGGGGGTTACAACACAATTCGACCATTGATATACGCATCAATGATGATCAAGCAGCCTTGACATAATCCCCGGTAGGGGTTACAACACAGATTTTCACTCATCCACGTATCCCCGGCGGGGGTTACAACGCATTATTCGTCCATGAATGAATCTCCGGCGGGGGTTACTAAGCAATTCAACCATTGATGTACAAATAAATAAAGGTCAAGTAGCCTTGACGTCATTTCAACTGATGGCAAGTAAACCCATCGAAGCATCGGAGGCCATTCGACGATCTCATCCATAAGTGTACTTATCCACAACCTTCCCCTGTGGGGGTATCAACACAATGCAACCACTGATACACACATCAATGAAGGTCAAGTAGCCTTGACAGTTTGCCCAGCAGGGATTTATCCGGTGATACACACATCAGCGAAGGTCAAGAAGCCTTGACAATTCATACTATTAGTAGTAACTCAACATTATGTTCAACATGGTTTAATATTAACATTTACTATGTTGAATATTTTTTATCAAGTCATATCAGCATGCATATTCACTACTATGTGTATAAGTGCATTTCATGTGATAAGTCATTTTCCAATGGATAAAAACTGGAAAAGAATACATGCATACGTTACCAGGACAGTGTAGAACACTTGTACGGTGGCGGAATGTTCAGAAAGTCGCCCGAACTCAACAGGTCTAAAGAAGAGCACTCGGATTTCCTTCGTAGCGCTACTTGAATGTGACTTATTAAAGAAACCTTCAGCCATTTCATACTCACAGTTGGCCACAAGTCCACCTGCGGCTACCGTAGGTGTACCTGCAGCACCCATACATGGGTCCCACCCCTCTGGCTCGGTTCAGTTCGAGTTGCAAAGGAGGTCTCATGAGCTGAAAAGGCCAAATCAGGAATAAAAATGCTACGCGATTGAGTGGAATAGCCTGGTTCTGACGGGCCAAACTTTGGCTTCACACATCCCTCATTGGTATTCGCCTGAATGTAAGGTATACTATACCAGTGATTTCATCTTTTGCAAATCATGCTCGGCAATACCTCACACAGGTCTGATGCCGCCAAATACAAGGTCGTAACCCTAAAAGACACCTTCCCCGGCGGGGTCACAACGCCGATTTCAAACATTGATAAAGAATGCCGACGGGGGTTACAATGCAATTCGACCATTGATATACACGACAATGATGGTCAAGCAGCCTTGACATAATCCCCGGCAGGGGTTACAACACAGATTTTCACTCATCCACGTATCCCTAGTGGGGGTTACAATGCATTATTCGTCCATGAACGAATCTCCGGCGGGGGTTACAATGCAATTCAACCATTGATATACAAATCAATGAAGGTAAAACAGCATTGATGTTATTTCAACCGATGGCAAGTAAACCCATCGAAGCATCGGAGGCCATTCGATGATCTCATCCATCAGTGGACTTATCCACAACCTTCCCCAGCGGGGGTCACAAAGCAATGCAACTATTGATACACACATCAATGAAGGTCAAGAAGCCTTGATAGTTTGCCCAACAGGGATTTATCCAGTGATACACACATCAGCGAAGGTCAAGTAGCCCTGACAATTCATATTATTGGCAGTAACTCCAACAGGATCGTGGTATATACTGGTGACACAAACCAGAGAAGACCATCCTCATCGGAGAGGTTCGATGATGGAATATGTTATACATATCCTTAAACAGACAAAGCTTTATCCCCACAGATCTCTTGTACACGAGAGTCACATCTTTACAGTAAAGTTTGTATCAATGATCCAAGATTTTTGTGATAACCCCAACGTCAACATTCTAGAAGACTTAGATTGCATGTCCAACAAAACACATGCATCATGCATTTGCATCATGTTGCTGCACATAGCATCATATTTATCTTGTTGCATTTCAAGTGTCTAGGACTCTTTATCCTATCCATGCCTTGCATTGCATGAATATGATAAATAGGGGCATCTGTAGACACTCGAAATTTTCTACACACCTATTACTAACATTGTAGGACGGCAGATTCGTCTTTTGGAGATAACCCTCGAGGACAGCTCACATCCATTCCGGATACTACTGGAATTTCAGTTTCAACCCCGGAACACACACCGAGAGTATCAGTTCCAACCTCGGAGATAACCCTGAGTTTCATCCTTGGAGTTAACCCCAAGGAATGTTGTTACAATTTTGGTGATAACTCCGGAAATGCCTATTTCAAATGCATGCAATCAGCTTCAATCTCAGACCTCTTGCCGAGGCACTCATTCCAAAGACTCGGAGCTAACACCTGGAAGACAGGCATACTTACAGATGACCTTGCAGAATTAAAACACTTGCAGCAGTCCAATCTCAGATGTAACCCTGAGCAACGTCTGTTATCAGCCCAAACCGGAGATAACCACGATGAGGGGCAAAATCGCCATCTTACCACCTCAACCCCAGCTCATCATCTCAACATTTCATACATACATTTGTACACAGCAATGTCCCATAAGAGCTAATGAGTTCCAATCCCGAGTGACTATTACGCGTGGCAGCACACCGGATAGAATTTGAAGCTTGAAGACCATGGGCATGGTCCCCTCTTCCTGACTTCGTACAACCTCTAATCCCATGTCATTGAGTAACTCTCGACAAAAGCGGTCCGAAGAAGGTCTTGTACCCCTCGTTCGGATGCTTGGATTGAAGTTCTACAAGTTCGAGCAGACATCAAAGTGCATGAGTGCACGCATTTCGAGATTTAATGGACTCATGCGAGCTGGGGCACCCCGGGGAGTCAGAAAGCATCTGCACGCCAGTAGTACACTCATGGCTCCCAAATTTATACATATAGAGCTTGGGGTGGCCATTTGTAAGAAAAAATGAGGCGAGGAAACTCTGTCCAATTTGTTCTGTACACACCCCATATTGAGTGCTTTCTCATTTTAAACACCTGTTAACTCATATATAGCTATATTTTACCCACGGGAGCTGAGTGTTTATCCATCCAAAGTTATAGAAGCCTGTCTTGGCAGCCCACTGTAAGCCTTCTCACACTCTATAAAGCCTTTCTCTTCATCTTTGCACACACTATTCTTCACATTGAGAGTCGTGTTGTGTGTGTATTCTCGAACTTTGGTCCGTGGTTTTCATTTTTATCTTTATATATATACTTATATATGTATATATTTTATATATGGACTAACATTATCGAGTTATGCCTTGATTATGTCTAGACTTATGGTGCATTTATAGCTTTTATATATATAAAATCAAGGCTTGTCAGACAAAGTCCGACAACAGTTCATATATATATATAGCGACAAATCGCTGAAATGATAAACTGAGCCGAGATTGAGAAACATCATGTACGTTTACCGTTTATATATATATATATTTACATTTTTGTCAAGCCTGGAGTTTACTTCGTGGCACTTGATCGTCTTTACTGCTTTCTTTACATTTAGTCCCGTCTGGAGTTTATTTAGTGGCGGTTGATCGCATTTATTGCTTTATTTACATTTTTGATCCCCCATGGAGGTGCTTCGTGGTGGTTGATCATGTCTCTATATATATATTTACCGCTTTTATATATTTAAATTTTCGATCCCCCACAGAGGTGCTTCGCGGTGGTTGATCATGTCTGTATATATGTATATATATATATACAGCTTTTATATATATAACTGCTTACTGCTTTTCATATAAACTGCGACATCATGTGAGCCTAGGAATAATGTGATCACAGATTCAGTATATTGAATCTAGATTCGATTCCCGTGATGAACTTTTTCAGCTGTAAGTAGCTTGTACATTATTTATAGTGTTTGAATTTCCTTATATGGTTGTCATGCCCATGAGGAGTTCGGCACTGCTGTATATTATTTTCTCGAAGATGCTTCGAATTTCAAAAATAAAAGCAAACAAGCCGAACATTTAATAATAAAATGGAAGTATGAAAAGGTCTCTATTACTATTGAGCACATGGTTTGAAAAACATCTTTTATAAAACTTCACTGCTATATCATGTTTAAAACTAAATTTTCATACAAATTCAAACCCTTTGTATATAGGTGTGAAGGAGGCCTCGCACTACTTGCAAATAAATTGCACATTGATCCACACACACACACACACTCATATAATAGTTTCTTGAAAAGTGGCGGTCACCATGGTAACACGGATGTCGGGGGTTGCCTAACACCTTCCCTCCGCATAATCAAACCCCCAAACCCAAATGAATCTCGGTTTCACAGACCCGTTTAAGCAGTGTCACATCACTAGGTCAATGTGCAAACCTTTTCTTGGTTGGGTTGGTGCAACCAGTTAAAAACAACAACTGGCGACTCTTATAGTCAAATCATCAACATGATACATGTCAGACCTTTTTCCCTTGTGTTTTCAAACAAATCTCACATAACATGAGAACACCAAAGAACAAGAAACGAAAAGGGATAAATAAAAATCCCGACATCGATAAGCACTATGCGGGAAAACCTTGACAATTTTAAAAGGTCTCGACTATTGTGATTTCAACTTACCCAAAAATAGTTTCAACCTAGAGTTGAATAGTAGCACCGCTTATCCTTCTTCGAATTCCCGATCAACAATTTTCTTATCATGTCATTGCTTTATATTTTCTTTATAGAGTTTGGCATTTTCATAAGAATGGAGCTGGAACTCGTCCATCTCATTCATTTGAAGCAGTCTGTTGTCATTTGAAGCGTTATGTTCAAGAAGTACCGGAAGGTGGCAAGCTTTACTATAGACTAAGCGGTACGGTGCCATTTGGATTGGTGTTTTGTAAGCTGTTCGGTATTGTGACACCCCCAGATCTGGGTACTCCATTTCCACAGAATTTGGTGTTCACTATCCAAAACCATTACATCTAATTACCCATCATAAAGGATAAAGACATAGTTTAAATAACTTAAACAATAATCTTTCCCATTAAAGGGTTACATTATCAAAAAAATAATCCCAAGTAATCTAACCTTAAAATTATTACATAAGTTTTCGGAATACATCATAAAATAAGACAAGTCTTATAACATAATTCAATTAAATAAATTTCTCATAAGTCTTTAACACTTGGACATCTTGCCATTTCCTTTGCTAGTAGATGGCTCATCGACTTTCTCAACTTTAGTTGCAGTGTTAAATGCAAGAGTGAGTAAATAATTGCTCACTGATATAGAGAGTAGTAATGATAAAAACATGAAATGAATAATGAGTGCTGAACAATAATGAACTTGTTCTATGAATTAAAAATAGAAAACAAGTTTGAACTTTAATATCTGAGGGTCTTATGACCACGAACTATGTCTCCGGTATTTAGGTATTATTACCTCAACCTTAACAGTCATTTAGACTTTACAGACCCTTCTTAACATACTTAGGGGGATCAGCTATTTGTACCATGTATTGTGTACAAACATCTTAACGTTACACGTACAAAATCCCTTATGTTAGGGTTGTTCGTCTCAACTTGAATTTAGAATTTCCGCTCTAAAGAAAGTTTAGTTCGGAACTAACTTATTAGTGTTTCTAGAATTTTAGAACACTATCCAATTATAGATTACTTCAATCAATGAAGGTTTGCTTACTACTCGTAGGTTTAATCCAACAATAAAGGTTTGAACAAGGTTATCAAAGTCAAGGACCGAATAACAACAATGTATAATTGAATAACCATGATATACATGCTAAGTGCTATTTCCAAAAGAGTTAGAACAATCTTATTTGAAACAATGAATTAAAGCAATATACATTTTGATTAATAATAACAAGAAATGAGAATGTGAAACTCATTCAATGTAACGAATTAGGTTACAAGAGCTTGTTCAATTATTCATGAGGATAGAATCAATAGTCTTACTCAATAAAAGTTTAGGAACTTGCATTCATTAATAAAAGAATGAAGTTAGAAAGCTTGTTCAATAAAAGTTTAGTATAAGAAACTTGCTCAATTGTGAAGAGGTAAGGTTTATAAACTCTCCTTGTATGTAAGCTACACAAGTATAATATTCGCCAATTACCCTACATATATCATTGAAATCACAACAACAATTAGTTGTATGAACATTAGCTTTAGGGTTTTAAACCATCATTTAGGTCATAACCCTAACCTAACATCTAACCTATTGGTTAACACCTTAACAAATCTGAAATCACAGAATATTCAACATAAACATTATCATTTATCTCTAATTTTTGAAAACATCACATTTGGTTTCATTTCCTAACTTATTTAAATAATTACATAAAAATTTTACACTTTGTATTACATCACAGTCAAATATGTTATTATAGACCACATTATGTTTTAAACATCATTCACATGCTTGCTTATCTAATTAAGTCCACTAATCATGACCTACAAATAAGCACACTTCATTGCTTAGGCTTTCAGAGTACCTGCAGCAATGTGCCACCCCCCAATCCTTAACACCTCCAAGACAATTAAGTTGGTGCTTGTCTACAGAAACCCAATGGCGCAGTTGCACCATTTTTGCTCAATAATAATTGCAGTAAAATTCTTGTGCTTGCATGTACAACAGAACTGCAACAACAACTCTATTACATAGGAGTCGCCCAATCATTCCAATTTTCCACATAAATTCACAAACCTAGCAACTAGAACTTTGTAATAATATAGTTACACATGCTATTCATCATTCTATATACAAAAACATTATATATACACAATTTTGAGGAATCAAAACCATAATTTTCCAAATTAATTCATTTTTTAAACTTTTAGCGAATTCGATCACCACGACTTTGTTACTTAACCGATTAACACGATTTAAACTACGCCGCTTTTATTTCTTCACATACTAACATAATCCCACATCAAATAGCAGATTACAACAAGTATTGACCATGAAATTTTGTACTTTCTAAAGCCATTTTTCAAACATAACAGTGTTATTTACTTTTTCTTTCATACAAAGCCAATTTTAACAAATTTGACACACAAGTATCAATCATATGTGATGATTATCAATTTATATTCCATATATATATATATATATATCAATCCAATCATAACTACAAATGTTTAGGGAATAACCACAAAGAAATCAAAACATATAAATTAGAAGAAATTTATACCTTAAACTCTTAATTGTATGCTATAAAAAGATAGTGTTAGGGCTTAAAAATTCCCTTCTTCCTCTTGCCAATCTCAAAAACTCAGCGTTTTTCTCTCTTGTAAACTCTCTGTATTTCTTCTTCTCACCCAACTCACTACTAGCCTTAGGAGAAATAAGATGCGTAGAAAATATAAACTGGCCACTCACCCACGTATTCTTCCGTTAGAAAATAATACGACTGCATCAGTTAGAATAAGCCAAAGGCCACAAGGCCTTGTTTGGCTACCACCTAATTCCCCAAACTAGATTATTTTAATAATATTTATATTATATAGTTTCACTTGTCACACATGCAACGCATTTAAATATCTCACAATTTATAATTATAATAATTATAATTTTATTATAATTATATCTATAATAAATAAATAATCATATATCTAATTTAATTAATAAATTAGAAACATCACTTTATTTAATTTATTCATTTTCTTTAATATTAAATAATTCATTTAATTTAATTTAATTATTTTCTTAAATATTAAACAATTGATTTAATTTAATTATTTCCTTAAATTAAATCCTTCAAATAAAATTATCATTACTCAATTTAATAATCATTAATCAATTTAGTTATTAAATTAATTCACCACAATTCATCAAATATTTATTTATCTCAATAAATAAATTATTTAAAATTTTTATTTAATTTAATAAATATTTAAATTAAATTACAAATTTCTCGATCGTTACATCCTTCCCTGCTGAAAAAGATTATGTTCCCAAAATCACAACTCAAAAAATTTATTCGTTACATTCTTCCCTCCTTAACAAGATTCTGTCCTCAGAATCGCTATACAATATCAAGCAAATAACTGAGGATAATTCTTCATCATAACACTTTCAAGTTCCCATGTAGCTTCCTCAACATTGTGGTTCCTCCAAATTACCTTAAAAGAAGGTATCACCTTGTTCCTCAGTACTTGCTCTTTTCCGTCAACAATTTGAACAGAGACTTCTTCATATGACAAATCTTTCTCAAACTAAAAGGGCTCATATTCTATAACATGCTTATAATTAGGCTTATATGGTCTCAATACCGAGACATGAAGATATTATGAATATGTTCCAACTCTAGAGGTAAAGCTACCTCGTACGCCACTTGACCAACTCCTTGAAGCACTTCAAAAGGTCCTATAAACCTAGGGCTTAATTTCCCCTTCTTGCCAAACCGAATTTCCCCTTCCAGAGATATACATTCAAGAAAACATAACTACCGACATCGAATTCTTGATTTTGTCGATGTTTATCGGCATATTTCTTCTGTCTATCTTGTGCAGCTATCAATCTCGTTCGAATAACCTTGATGATCTCGACAGTCTGTTGAACTAATTCTGGACCCAATAGCTGACGTTCGCCTACCTCATCCCAACATATCGGACTTCTACATTTTCTGTCGTATAACGCTTCATAAGGCGGCATGCCAATACTCGCATGATAGGTATTATTATAGGCAAATTCTACCAACGGAAAATGATCATCCTAATTTCCCTTAAAATCCATGACACACACTCTGAGCATATCTTCTAGTGTTTGGATGGTTCTCTCACTTTGTCTGTCGGTTTGAGGATGGTACGATGTGCTCATTCTCAGTTGTGTTCCCAAACATTCTTGTAGTCGTCTCCAGAAATTAGATGTGAAACATGGATCTCTGTCAAATACAATGGACACAGGTACAATGTGTCTCGACACAATTTTCTTCACGTATAGTTTTGCTAACTGATCTAGAGTAAATCGATTGTCAGTCGATCGACAATCACTCAAATGGCATCGTAACCTTGCTGGGTCATTTGCGAAGACCTACCATAAAATCCATTGTGATATGCTCCCATTTCCATTCTGTTATCTACAACGGTTGTAATAATCTGCTTGGCCTTTGATGTTCAGCTTTAACTTTCTTACACGTTAAGCATTTTGCCACACACTCAGCCACATCCTTTTTTATATTCGGCCACCAAAAATGATGTCTAAGATCTTGGTACATTTTTGTACTTCTAGGGTGAATCAAATATATTGAGTTCTTAGCTTCACTCAGAATTTCCTCTTTAACCTCTAGTACTGTCGGAACCCAAATTCTCCCTTCGAATCGAAGTAATCCTTCTGAATCAATTTTGAATTTGTTTTCCTCACCTTCAGATACTCTCTATTTTATCTTTTTGCAGTCTTCATCCTGAAATTATGCATTCTTCACCTTATCTACCAACGTTGATCCGTTTCCCATATGGAATAATTTTTCATTGGATTTTATCGGATATTTAATTTCCAACTCCATCTTAGCCATTTCCGACACTAACTTCTCCTGAGCAGTTAATATCATTAACTTCTCTCGTCCCTTCCTACTTAAAGCATCAGCAACAACATTCGCCTTTTCGGGATGCTAGAAAATCTCACAGTCATAGTCTTTGATCAGCTCCAACCATTTTCTTTGTCTCATATTCAAATCTTTTTGTGAAAAGATATACTTCAGAATTTTATGGTCCATATATATCTCACACCTCTCTCCATAAAGATAATGTCTCCAAATTTTCAGGGCAAACACCACCACCGCCAACTCTAAATCATGAGTCGAATACCCTTTCTCGTAATCTTTTAACTGTCGTGATGCATACGTAATAACTCTGCCATTCTGCATAAGCACACAACCTAGTCCTTTATGCGATGCATCACTATACACCACAAAATTTCCTGTATCATCAGGCAATGACAACATAGGTGCTGAACTCAACCTCTTCTTCAATTCTTGAAAACTTTCCTCACACTTCTCTGTCCAAACAAACTTAATCGCTTTCATAGTTAAATTCATCAACGGAGTTGCGATCTTGGAAAAGTCTTGAATAAAATGCCTGTAATAACCTACCAATACTAAGAAACTCCATACTTCTAACGGTGTCTTTAGCTGATCCCAGTTTATTACAACTTCAACTTTTGATGGATCTACCAAAATTTCTTCCTTATCAATAATGTGTCTAAGAAACTGTACACATTCCAACAAAATTCACATTTTAAGAACTTAGCGTACAACTTCTCTTTTCTCAATGCTCCAACGTCACTCTTAAATGTTCCACATGTTCCTCTTTGGTTTTGGAATATACCAATATATCATCAATAAACACCACCACAAATTTGTCTAAGAATGGTTTAAACACCCTATTCATCAAATCCATGAATGCTGCAGGTGCGTTAGTTAAACCAAAAGACATAACCAGAAACTCGTAATGACCATACCAAGTTATGAACGCCGTCTTTGGTACATCCTCCGGTCTCACCTTCAACTGATGATAACAACTTCTCAAGTCTATCTTTGAGAAATACCTTGCTCCCTTCAACTGATCGAACAGATCGCCAATTCTAGGTAATGGATACTTATTTTTAATCATGACCTTATTCATTTCTTGGAAATCAATGCAGAGCCGCATCGATTCGTCTTTCTTCTTAACAAACAACACCGGCGCTCCCCATGGCGACACACTTGGCTGAATATACTTCTTGTCAAGTAATTCTTGCAATTGCCCCATTAACTCTTTGATTTCTATTGGGGCCGTTCCTGGTAGTAAGTTAATCATGAACTCGATTTGTAGATCCGACAGAAGACCCGACAAATCATCTGGAAATACGTCCACAAAATCTCTTATAATCGGTATTTCTTCTAACTTTGCACTCTTCTTCTGTGTATCGACTATGTAGGCCAAGTATCCTACACATCCTTGTCTCAACAACTTCTTAGCTTGCATCACCATCAGACAACTTTCTTGTCGAGGTGACTTGCTCCCAAAGAACACAACCTTTGATGAAGTCATAAGATTAACACACTTCCTTTGGCAATCAATTACTGCTCTATAATTGAATAACCAATCCATTCCCAGTATAACATCAAATTCACCAAGTCTAATTGGAATCAAGTCTATCATCAACTCATGACCTTTTATATCCACTTTACAATTCCTATATATGAATTTAACAGGAATCACTTCCCTATTCGCAATCTCTATACTTAAGGGAAATTCTAATTCTTCCTAAGGCAAATCTAAGTTCTCAGCAAATTCATTGGATATAAATGAACAAGTAGCACCATTATCAAATAGTACATAAACATTAATACCATTAATCAGAATGATACCTGACACCACATCCTTAGACTGTACAGCATCCTGCACGGTCATATTGAAAGTCCTCGTAGTAGGTCGGCTTGACTGTGCTGGTCCAGTGATAGTCAATGCACCACCACTTTTGTTGTTTCCTTTTCCACCACTTGCACTTCCCGTTGGCTTCTTAGGGCAATCACGAGCCATGTGATCCTTTGAACCGTGAGTGAAACATGCTCCTTTCTTCGGACTAAAATAGTTTAGTGCAATGTGTCCCTCCTGACCACAGTTGAAACACACCCGCTTTCCCTTCAAACATACCCCAGTATGGTTCTTCCCGCACGTAGCACAAGCTTCAAATTTCTTCTTTGCTTGACTTCCTTGTTGTCCTCCTGCAGTTGAATTCTCTCTGCACTTCTTCTTTTGATTGTTATTTCCAACGTTACTTCCACCAGCCATATTTATATTCTCATTCTTCCTCTTCTTCTATTCTTCATTGTAGTTGGTCAAACCATCGTTTCCTCCTTTCGTGATAATTGCCTTTTCCAGTACAGCCACAAATATATTTAACTGAAACATTGAAACCTTGCTATACCACCAGGGTTTCAATCCTTATTCAAACCTTCTCGCTTTACGTTCATCGGTATTGACTTGATAAGTGGCAAACCTTGCCAACTCGTTAAACTTCGCAACATATTCTGGCACCGTCATCGTTCCTTGTTTCAACTCCAGAAATTGCACCCCAACTGATTCCGAGAACTCGCTGGAAAGTACATTTCAAAAAACATCTCATTAAATCTATCCCACGCTATCACTCCTTGTCCCCCATTAACCTTATTTCCCTGCCACCAGTAGCTAGCTTCAGACTTCAGCATGAACGTTGCGAACGCAGTCTTCTGATTTTCGTTAACTCTAGCAACATCGAACACTATATCCATTTGCATGATCTAGATTTGGGCTTCCACTAGATTCATAGACCCTTGAAACTCTGGCGGTCCAACCGCTTTGAATTCCTTAAAGGTGGTGACTTGAGCTTGCGGTTGATTCACAAGTGCACCCATCAACAGAGCTACCAATTGCTGAACTAGATTAGCGTTGGCCTCGATATTATTATTAGTAGGCCCCTCAGGAGGTTGTTGTTGACGTGGTTGTCTTCTTCTAGGAGGCATTTTCTGATAAGATATACGCTTGTTAGTTCATTACTCAAGTTCTTGGGTATTTGAAGTTTAACTTAAACATTCTAAGATTAAAGATGTAACACATAACATTTCAAACAAACTTTGATATTTTATTCATGCATAACATTTTAAAACATGTTAAAGATAGCATAACCGCTATTAACATTCACTTTCCTGAACTAGATAAGTTTCAGGATTACATACTCATACTATCCCGTTATTCCTCTCAAAATAAGGGATTCACAATTTATTTACTCACTTACTTAACCACACATTATTATTATTATTATCTCTATCTAGACATATTAAGACGTCGTAAGGCTTCTCGACGCTCTTCCTCCATGATATGGTATGCCGTTTTATGATCCATCACGAACCACAGAGAATTCTCAAACTGAGGTAAATAATAAAAGACTCGATCTTGGGCCCTATCAATCGCAGAATTAAAAGCATAATCCATCTCATTCATCTTGGCTTTCTTCACTTGGACCTTAGCCTCAGCACAGTCTGCACGTTGAGTCACTTTCATCCAAGCATCATCTGCTCTTACACGCTTGACTAATTCCTCTTTGAAGTCATCTTTTAATTTCTCCATGTCAGTTTTCAGCTTCTCGTTTACTGCCAACAGGTCTTCATGCTGACCCTTTGTATGAACCAGGTCCCACTCCGTGTTTCCAAGGCGTGAGTCGAGTTCCTGAATCTCCGCATCCTTCTGCTCCATCATAGCATGATGAATCTCAATCAACTCTTTCAACTCCTCAACCTTATCCCGTAATTCTATGTTACGATCGTACAGAGCATCATACATCTCAACTAATATGGAGTTTGGTGGAAACTCCACAGGATCCTCTTCCTCATCCTCCTCCTCTATCTCCTCAGAACTATCCTCTCGGGATCGGTCACAGGCTCATTCTCCTGGATCAACTGTTCCCGCACAACATGAATATCCTAGGGTTCGTCATCTCTAGGCATCTGAGGTATCACTTCCCTAGCTGGACTGGATCCTCCTTCGTTAGACATCCTGACAACAAAATATTTTAAGTTTTTCTTAACATTTTTCGATACTCGCGAGCACATAAGTTATTAACACATAGCCCATAGCGTCTTTTATTATTTAGTTTCAATGGATACCTTAATCCATTCCTTAAAACTCGATAAGAGTTGGACACTTCTATGTTTTCTGTTTCCTTAAAGGTTACTTTCTAAGGTTTCCCCACCTAAGGTTCATAACCTAAGGCTTTGATACCAACCTGTGACACCCCAAATCCGACTACTCCATTCCCACAGAATTTGGTGTATACTATCCAAAACCATTACATCTAACTACCCATCATAAAGGATAAAGAAATAATTTAAATAACTTAAACAATAATCTTTCCCATTAAAGGGTTACATCATCACAAAAATAAGCCCAGGTAATCTAATCTTAAAATTATTACATAAGTTTGCGGAATACATCATAAAATAAGACAAGTCTTATAACATAATTCATTTAAATAAATTTCTCATAAGTCTTCAACACTTGGACATCTTGCCCTTTCCTTTGCTAGTAGATGGCTCATCGACTTTCTCAACTTTAGCTGCAATGTTAAATCCAAGAGTGAGCAAACAATTGCTCACTGATAGAGAGAGTAGTAATAATAAAAACATGAGAATGAACAACGAGTGCTGAACAATAATGAACGTGTTCTACGAATTAAAAACTAAAAATAAGTTCGAACTTTACTATCTGAGGGTCATATGACCACGAACTATGTCTCTGGTATTTCGGTATTATTACCTCAACCTTAACAGTCATTTAGACTATACAGACCCTTCTTAATGTACTTAGGGGGGTCAGCCCTTTGTACCATGTATTGTACACAAACATCTAAACGTTACACGTACAAAAACCCCTATGTTAGGGTTGTTCGTCTCAGCTTGAATTTAGAATTTCCTCTCTAAAGAAAGTTTAGCTCGGAACTAACTTATTAGTGTTTCTGGAATTTAGAACAATATCCAATTATAGATTACTTTAATCAATAAAGGTGTGCTTACTACTCGAAGGTTTAATACAACAATAAAGGTTTGAACAAGGTTATCAAAGTCAAGGACCGAATAACAACAATGTATAATTGAATAACCATGATATACATGCTAAGTGCTATTTCTAAAAGAGTTAGAACAATCTCATTTGAAACAATTAATTAAATCAACATACATTTTGATTAATAATAACAAGAAATGAGAATATGAAACTCATTCGATGCAACGAATTAGGTTGCGAGAGCTTGTTCAATTATTCATGAGGATAGAATCAATAGTCTTGCTCAATAAAATTTTAGGAACTTGCATTCATTAATAAAAGAATGAAGTTAGAAAGCTTGCTCAATAAAAGTTTAGGATAAGAAACTTGCTCAATTGTAAAGAGGTAAGGTTTAGAAACTTGCCTTGTATGTAAGCTACACAAGTATATAATAGAATAGTCCTCATTACATTTATTATCACACTAATTCATAGAATAGTGATGACTATTATAGCCACCATCTCGGACCATCACTCCGTTCCCCGACTAGTCCCAACTATATTCTCATTTCCTGAAGAGAACAATGAAATCAAAGCGTGAGCTCAAATAGCCCAGTAAAAGAATATTAGTACTAAGATAATGCAAAATAAATTATCGTTAGCCTTCAATAGTGTTAAACTGATAGAATACAATAGACAACAAGATTAACTACAACGAAACAAATAATCCATTAGAAGAGTCAAGTAGAGCATGATATCTACTATCTTCTATGATTTAAAAGTTTATCATCAATTTTATCGCTGAGACTCAGCTCAATAAATAATCCTCATCACTAAATTTTCCACGCACTACGGGCCAAGGATATTCGTTAGTATCACATCCATGAATTATCCATGCACTACGGGCCAATGATATTTAGTATTATCACCAGTGGTCATGATCATGCCAACAACTGTCCATCAGTGCAGTACGGGCCAATGAGGACTTTACCACATCATTTGTAACATTAAATGTCATGATTATACCGATACATAGTCATAATCATACCAATCAACAGTCCATCTATGCACTACGGTCCAAAGATGACTTTCATCATAATATAAGCATGAGGATGATGACAATAATATTAGATTCAATCAAACAAAATTAAGGATAAATATTAAAGATATTTTATTTATCTAGAGTTTAAAAATGTCCAAATTGTCAACATGATAACTGCTTTGTGGAGTAAAATTCAAGAATAATATTCATGTACAAAAAATAATTTGGACATAAAAGAAATTAATTTTCTAGGTGAATAGTACCTGAGTGAATAGTACCCTGTGAATAGTACTTCATGAATAGTACCACATGAATAGCACCCCAGCATGAAAAGATTATAATTTAACAAGGATATTCAGAAAATTATTCTCGTGAAAAGATACGCGATGAAGCGCAAATTTCAAGGACATTCTACTAATTTCAAGGAGTGTAGAAGCAATACTTACCACAATAAGTTTAAATCTATGAATATGAAATGAAATAATATCCCTTACATAATATGGAGTATGAAAGAAAATAATATTTCTTACGAGCATTGCAATAAAATAATATCTTTTACCTTTGCAGAAACTTGATTTGACTGGAATATCGAATATTATTCTAAGAAAATCTTGCACAAAAAGCTACACTCAAAGTATCTTTATACTCGAGAAAAATACTCAAAGTACTATAGGATAAGAATTTCTGATATTGAAGGTGTGTTTTAAGAAGGAGGGGTTACCCCCTATTTATAGTTCAACGGAGGGAGAAAAGTTGAATATACTTGCCTAACCTGCCAAACATTTCCTCTGCCTAATTTCTCATTTCAATGCCCAACTCTTCTCATTTTCCATATAGGTGGGGACCACCCTTTGAAAACAAAGGATTTGTAGGCAACTTTCAAGCCTTCACTTACAAAAATAATGTGCAGGAGAAGAAAAAAGACAAGGCTATTTTAATGCCTTTGAAAACAAGCATTCGTTTATAATTTGCCAACCTCTCCTCCTTTTATCACATGTTATATATATATATATATATATATATATATATATATAATATTATTTAAACAATTATAATATATTATAATAATATATTTGAATGAATATTTTATCGAAGAAATAATTGTAATTCCACATAAAATATGCCAAACTTTCAACAATTATTTCATGCTAAAAATCCTTCATTTATAACAAAATTGAACCAATGTCCACCACATAATAATTATTTAAAAATATTATTATAAGCTCACAATATTAACAACAAGATCATTCACAGGAAAGATGGGGCTTTCCAATAAGGACTTCTCCTTATTGGCACGTGTAACAACCCGATATTTTTTATATAAATAAATCATAAATTTTGCGTATAAATTTTTTATTTATTTATTTTTATTATTATTAAAATAAATATAAAATAAATGTGGGGGAGTATGTGTCAAGATAATGTGTATGTATATATGTGATAAATAAAATTTATTTATTACATGAATAATTTCAAATAGTTTTATTTTAGAATTATTGATCATTATAAAGTATATTCTTATAATAATTAATCTTATAGTAAAATGTTTTTATTATTTATTTTCCATGAAAATATGATTTTGTATTATTTAAATAATATATGAAATTATTATTAGAATTATTATAATGATTAGTTTATTATGTGAATTTATACTAGATTAATTAAGTTAATTATTTTAACTTAATTAATAATGTTAAATATGAAAGATAAATCAGATATGGAATCCAAACCCTAATTTTGGATTTTTATCAAGGAATGAGAATAATAATATAATATTAATTATATTTTGATTTTTCAGTGCTATAAATATGTATTGTATGTACGTATTGTTAATGATTGGTCAATTATGATGTATACTATCACCCTAGTATTAATTCGTTAAACCCTAACTTGAAACTCAAACCCGAGTTTTCGATTGGTAAGACATTGCGGTACGTAAGTAATAACAATTATTATATTATGCTAATTAGGTAAATCATAATTATTGTCTAGAAACCCTAATTATAAATTAAAAACCCTAATTTTTAATTTAAAACCCTAATTGCTAAAATGGTAATCTTAATTATTATTTTAGTAAATTATAATGTTAATTAGGAAACCCTAATTGTTAATTTGGGAACCCTAATAATATTAAGGAACCCTAATTATTTAAAATCCTAATTTTCTATTAAAAACCCTAATTTTAATTAGTAAGTTCTAATTAAAATTTTATTAAACTTTAAAATTAAATTTTTAAACCCTAGAAATTATTTGGAAAACCTTAAGGTTTAAGGTTCAAGCACCATGGACAAGAATACCCTTAAAATGCTTTGTTAGTTTACTAAAATAGCCTTTTTGGATTTATTTTAATGAGATAGCTTGCAAAGTCACCACTGTAGATTATAGCACATGCCCTAATTGCTAAAATGGTAATATTAATTATTATTTTAGTAAATTATAATGTTAATTAGGAAACCCTAATTGTTAATTTGGGAACCCTAATAATATTAAGGAACCCTAATTATTTAAAACCCTAATTTTCTATTAAAAACCCTAATTTTAATTATTAAGTTCTAATTAAAATTTTATTAAACTTTAAAATTAAATTTTTAAACCCTAGAAATTATTTGGGAAACCTTAAGGTTTAAGGTTCAAGCACCATGGACAAGAATACCCTTTAAAATGCTTTGTTAGTTTACTAAAATAGCCTTTTTGGATTTATTTTAATGAGATAGCTTGCAAAGTCACCACTGTAGATTATAGCACATGCCCTAAAACTCATCCAATCTTATCCTATTTGACACCTTGCAAGTTAGATTCAATATATTTAATTTATATAAATAGATTAAGAGAGAGAAAGATGAACATTTTTGCTCATTCATTCCCAAACACTCAACTCAACTCTCTCAAGCTCAAACCCACGAATTCTACCAGCATTTCAGTCACTAAAACCAGCCCCACTAACACCCATAACCAAATTAGTAGCCAAGAATCAGAAATTGTTCATCAAGGTATAATCCCTACCCAAGAATCTGATCTTTGATCTGTTGTTAGATGTCAGTTTTTAGTGTTAAAATATATTGTTTATGATGTAAATATATAGATGATCTGGGTTGCTAGATGTTAGATCCATAACATCTAGAGGCTCGAATTTGAAGATTTATAAAATCTAAAATAGTTTATTTTGTGTTCTGACAACCAAATGTTAGGCCTTATAGATCTCTGTCTGTGTTTAGTTTTTGTGTTTTAAATGTTTGATCTTGTAGTATGTCGTGAGATCTGTGTTCTGGAACTCATAGAAGGACTAGATCATGCAGAGATTGATAGATATTCTTGGTCAAAGGTCATTGATCGACCATGATTGGACAAAATCTAGGTAACCCATATCTTGCCCAGAAAGGTCTGACAAGACCTTTGTCGCCTCTGATCTTGCAAGTTGTTGTTGATTTATGTTGGTTATTGTATTCAAGTGGTAGTATGATAGATATACTACACATTAATACTGCTAGATGACTTATACTACATATATTCTATATTCAGTGACCGGTCAAAGTAGCTTAGTTGATCACAGTTCATGTTTTCTAGGTAACCCAGAAAACGTTTGAACGTATCCTCTGACATGGTTTGACCGGGATATATCTGCTTGATGTGTTTTAGGTGTTATATCTCTTCATTTACATGCTGACTACAACTTGGAAGCATTAGATCACAAAATCATTTCATGAAAAGCAAGTTGTGGAAGCCCAAATATGAGCAGTCGAACTGTTCTTCATTTCTAGGTAACCCAGAAAATGATGAACAACCCTGACATCTTGTTCAAGGCTCCAGATCTCACTTATGTTATGCTTGTTGGCCATGTTTGTGGTGGGATCATGTAGTATTGTATTAGTACTACAAGATTAAAGTCATAGTTTGGCCAGAAACACTTTGTGTTAAGAATTATTCATGGTCAAAGTTGCTTACTCGATAACTACACATGAGTTTCTAGATTTCATCAAGAACATGAAGAACACGTATAGCGACGGTTCTGTCGCTATAGGCAGTCTTCATCGACACTTTATTTATAAAATTATTATTTTTGTTAAATAATTATAGAAAATTAGTTTTTAATTATTAAAAATACAAAACAAATTTTTAAAAATTATTTTAAATTCCGAAAATAATATTTTAATAATTTTTAATATATTTCATAAATATTTAATATTTTTGAAATATTAAAGGTATTTAATTTATTTAATTATAATATTAAATAAATTATTTAAAAATGATTTTAATGATATATTATGGTATAAAAAATATTTTAAGTTATTTTAATAACTTTTAATATTATGTGATGAATTTCATTAATAAATTAATATTAACAATAATTATTTTATTTAATAAATATATTAAATAAATTATGAAAAAATAGAATTAATGATTTAAAATAATATTAAAATTATTTAAATGTTATTAAAATATTTTAAGTTATAAAATATAACTTTTAATATTTAAAGGTAGATTTTATTAATAATTTAATAATAATTATATTAAATTTATTTAATAATTATATTAAATAAATAGTTTAAAATGATTTTATTGATTTAAAAGCATTTAAAAGGGATATAAATGAATTAAAAATATTTTAAGTTATAATTAATGACTTTTAATATTTGGATAAATAATACATTAATATTTTAATGTTAATGGTAATTATTTAAAATGATTTTAATTATTTTAAAATTCATTTAATGGTAATATAAATGATTTAAAAATATTTTAATTTATTTTAAATAACTTAATATTTTTGCAATAGTTTCATTAATAGATTAATGTTAATTAAATATTAACGATAATGAAATTACTTAATATTTAAATCATTTATTAATGATTCTGGTGTTTGAAAATTTATGATAAATTATAATAAATATTTAAAAATTATTATAAGTTATTTAAAAATAATGTGACTAATACTTACAGATATTGAATTACTGTATATAGTCTTAGACTCGATAATTACCCGATAAAGTTGTCGGCACACCGACATGTTTCAGAAATTGATTTGGACTTATATAATATGTCTGTATTTGTGTTTATTTGTGATTCAATGGTTGTTAAACTTACGTGACAATGTGATTAGGTTATGTGCTGACTGCAAATAGCAGTACTATGTGTGATAATATGTTATTCTAATCGAACGAATGGTCTATTTAATGATAGGGCTTGATATAAAAGATAAAACTAAGTTATGTAAGCAGCAGACCATGCAAGTATCTAACCCTTTGCATTTACTTTATGCAATGGACATGCATAAGCTAATATCCGAACTATTCTTTTTCATTGTTCAAATATTTCAACCTTTGTATATACTTATGCAATGATTCTGTATAAGTTATTAAATTATAATTTGTTGTATAAGTTCCTTAATTCTGTTATTGTAGATCAAGATATATATTCTGTTCGTTAATTTCCAAACATGGTTGTATAAGTATCCTGACTTGGACAATGAATATATTCTATCACATGTTGATACATACTTATCAATGTTAGTATGTATACGTTAAATTAAAAGTCGTCTAAGCTATTTGATCCGGCTAGACATAAATTTAAAATTTGTTGTTAAACAAGATAAAACTTTATTATTATCCAACCGAATTATTTTTATTTGGATTCAAGACTGTTGTGAACATCCCAAATATGGGAAATTTTTATGCGCCAAGGCGGACAAAGTGAACGATAATATTGTTCTTGAATGTAGTATTGATCAATACAGGGTATAACGGGCTGATCACCCCCGCGTACGTAAGTTATGACATTTTGCCATGATGAAGTTCTGTTTAACCTTTTCAAAAATAGAAAATAATGTTCATAGTCTGTCAACTGATCCTCATTTATTGTCAGTACGTAGTTTCAAAAATTTGAAATTGAAATGATATGTTGGTTATTATTGGTTCAGCTTACTTCACCACAGTTGATTCGTTGTAGAAGTATCGTTCAAAGAAAACATTTAATTCTTTCAGCTAACTGTTATTGATTGCTATTACTTGCTGGGCATTCAAATGCTCATCCTTGCTTAATTTAAATGTTTTCAGCTATATGTGAACAACCTGAAGGATCTGCCAAGAATAAGGGAAAAGCGAAGGTCGTTGAATGAATGTTTATGCTATCTTATGTAATATCTAGATTTTATGAGGATAATGATGATATATATTAATTATCATGTAATGAATGTTTAAAGGTTTCGTACTTGGGATTGAAAACTCTGATAATATGTAAATTAAATTTGATAATCTATATTATTGTTATTATTATTTTTAGTATTATTCCGCTAATAGAAATGGTATCGTTAAGCACCGAGTTCGGGTTTTAAGTACCTGAATTTGGGGGTGTCACAACGCGCAATTAGGTGACCAAACCCCATTCCTCGACCGAACTTTCTATACATTGCCAATAATGCTAACTAATAATATGAAAAATTGTGTCGCGTAAATTATTGATTTAATAATATAAAATATTGTGCAGATGATACTGTGATAAATAATTGAATCAATAATATGAGATACTGTTCAATAAATATTGTGGCAATAATTGAATAAAATTGAGTGACTTCTCACGTAAGCATCAATAATCAAAGATATTGTATAATACTGTGTACTACTATGTAACCACGCGTATTATTGTATTTTTATCACCGAGTATTTCAACAGTTAACGGTAAAACTTTTGTCGTTATTTTTATAAAAAGTTATTTATGTCGTTTTCTATCTTCGACAGTAATTCCGTTGTGGGGTCCACCAATGATTGTGTTGTCGTACGATTATTCCCTGATAAAACGAATATTCCCTGACCAATTGAATATTTTATAAAAACTTTCTTACTTTGTAAAATTTATAAATATTACCCACAACTATAACATTATATTAAATCCACACCTTATTACTCAAAATGATATTTAGAGAAAATTAATTTTTATTCATAAAAGTTTGGGACTTACAACCTCCCGTTCTTATGAAATTTCGTCCTTAAAATTTGTATACGTACCTGGTATATTGAAGAGGTGAGGATACCTTGATTTCAATTTAGATTCTAACTCCTAGGTCATTTTTTCAACATCGTGGTTTTTCCACAAAACTTTAACTTGAGGTATAACCTTGGAGCATAGAATATGTTCTTTCTTATCCAAGATTTTAACAGGTACCTCTTCATACGTTAAATCTTCCGCTATCTCGTCTGGTTCTAATTTAATAATGTGGTTCGGGTCTTCCACATATTTACGTTACATAAATATGTGAAAAATTATAGGAACACGAGACATACTTGGTGGTAAAGCGAGTCTATAGGCCACAGTTCCTACTCGGTCAAGAATTTCAAATGGGCCAATGAATCGAGGATTGAGCTTTCCTCTCTTTCTAAATCTCGTAACTCATTTCCATAGAGCAACACGTAATAATACATGATCTCCAACATTAAATTCCACGTCCCTTCGATGAATATTAGCATAACTCTTTTGTCAATCTTGTGAGGTTTTTATATGTTGCCAGATCATTTAAATCTTTTCCGTTGTCATGCGTACCAATTCCGGTCCTAACAACGTTGCTTTACCCACCTCGTCCCAGCATACTTGAGAACAACATTTGCGTCCATACAACGCCTCGAATGGAGCCATGCCTATACTTGTTTGATAACTGTTGTTGTAGGAGAATTCCACTAATGGAAAGAACTTGTCCCAACTTCCTCTGAAGTCAAGGACATATAGTCTTAATAGATCTTCAAGAGTTTGAATATTCCTATTTGACTGCCCGTCCGTCTGAGGATGATATACCGAACTGAATCCTAAATCTGTGCCCATAGCTTTCTGCAAACTAACCTAAAATCATGAAGTGAATCATGGGTCTCGATAAGAAAATATGGATACTGGCATACCATGCAGTCTTACAATCTCATTTATTTATATACGAGCAAGATGTTCAAGTGAATAAGTTTCTTGTATATGTAAGAAATGAGCAGACTTGGTTAATCTATCAACAATGACCCAAATTGCATCTATGCCTTGAGAAACCTTAGGAAGACCAGTAACGAAATCTGTGGTGATGTGTTCCCATTTCTATTCTGGAATTTTAAATGGTTGCAATGGACCTTTTGGCACTTGATGTTCTGCCATGACACGTTGACAAATTAGACACCTTGAGATAAACTCTGCTATCTCTATCTTCATATTCTCCACCAAAATGTATGTCGAAGATCACGATACATTTTGGTACTCCTAGGATGGATTGCAAATGGTTTGTTGTGCGCCTCCATCATGATTTTATACTTCAAATTAGAGTCGTTAGGAACATAAAGTCTTGAGTTGACTCGAGGTATTCTTTCTTCATTTTTTCTTGCTTCTGGGATAACACCTTCTTGTATTTTATTCTTCATACGCATCAGCTCCATGTTTGTAGCTTGAGAAGTTTTATCTTTATCTATTAAAGTCAGTTCTAATCGTATATTTGACATCATCACGTGGGTCCATGGATTCTTTAACTCTATCTCCATCCTTTGTAAGTCATACAAAATGGGCCTTTGTGTTGACAATATCGCACTCGTACACACATATGATCTTCTACTCAACGCGTCAACTATCACATTTGCTTTTCTAAGGTGGTATTGAATGGTATGATCGTAATCTTTCAACAGCTCGAGCCAACATCGTTGCCACATGTTGAGCTTCTTTTGGGTGAAGAAATATTTGAGGCTTTTATGATCTGTATAGATCTCCACTTTCTCCATATACAGGTAGTGCCTCCAGATCTCTAATGCGAAAATGACTGTTTCCAACTCTAGATCATGAGTAAGATAATTCCTCTCATATTCTTTGAGTAATCGTGAGGCATAAGCTATGACTTTTCCATCCTGCATGAGAACACATCCTAAACCTTTTCCTGAAGTATCATTGTATATAACAAATCCCTCCGAACCAGATGGTATTATCATAACAGATGCTGAAATGAGTCTCCTCTTGAGTTCTTAAAAACTCGTCTCACATTCCTCGGTCCAACTGAATTTTTTATCTTTTCTAGTCAGCTAATTTAATGGAGTAGCAATATGAGAAAATCCTTCCACGAATCTCCGATAATAACAAGCTAAGCCTAGAAAGCTACGTACTTCGGTCACTAACTTAGGCTTCTCCCAGTTTTGTATTGCTTCAATCTTCGTAGGGTCAACAGATATTCTATGATTCAATATCACGTGCCCAAGGAATGCTACTTCCTCAAGTCAGAACTCGCATTTCTTCAACTTAGCATATAGCTTGTTTTTACGAAGCATTTGGAGTATCAGCCTCAAGTGTTGCTCATGATCTTCACGGCTTTTGGAGTATATGAGGATGTCATCAATAAAGACAACCAAAAAATTATCCAAATATTCCTTGAATACTCGGTTCATCATATCCATGAAGGCAGGAGGAGCATTAGTCAATCCAAAAGACATGACTAGGAATTCGTAATGCCCGTACCGAGTTCTGAAAGCTATCTTTGGAATGTCATCAGTTTTAATCTTTAACTGATGATATTCGGAATAAAGATCGATCTTTGAAAAGAATTTTGCACCTTGCAACTGGTTAAACAAGTCATCAATGCGAGGCAATGGGTACCTATTTTTGATGGTGACATGATTCAAGTCCCGATAAAAAATACGTAGTCGCATACTCTCATATGTCTTCTTCACGAATAGAACAGAAGCACCCCAAGAAGACGTACTAGGACGAATGAAATTGATGTCTAATAACTCCTGCAGTTGGGTTTTTAAATCTTGAAGTTAAATAGGTGCCATTCAATATGGAGCTTTGGAATGGGTTTTGTATCGGGTTCAAGATCAATACAAGACTCGATTTCACGCTCTGGGGGTAGGCCAGAAAGTTCTTCGAGGAATACGACAGGAAATTTATTAACAATATAAATATCATTCAAATCTGACGTATTTTTATTTAAATATGTGACATGGGCTAAGAAAGCTTGACGTCCATTTTTCAATAAACGAATGGCTTTATGGCTTGATATGACAGTGATTGACTTTAGGGGTTTGGTTGCTTGAATTCGCATAATAGATTGGTTAGGAATATAAAAGATAACAACCGTACAAAAAAAATCAATTTTAGCATGATGATTAGTTAACCAATCAATCCCTAAAATCAGATTAAATGCAAGTATTTTCAAAGAGATAAGATCGACACGTAATGTGCGGGTGCCGATTTGAATCAAATAAGATTTGTAAATAGTGAATGTAATGAAGATTTCCCCCAACAAGGTTTCAACATATAAGTTAAAGTCTAATTTCTCTTGAGTTAAATTTAAACATTGAGCGCAAGTAGGTGAAATAAAAGAATGGGTAGAACCGGTATCAAATAAGGTATAAACTTTACAAAAGTGTATAATTAGCTTACCCGTGATAACCTCATTTGGGTTCCTCACTTTTTGGGAGGTCAGGACAAACACTCTCACTTGAACTACCAATTTTGACTTTTCTGGGATGACATTTGGTGTCACCCCGCCCCCAGCTGGACTTGTCTTCGCTACACGACAAAATTGCGCTAGGTGGCTTTCTCTTCTGCAATTATAACATGCTTTGGATTGCTATGTGTAGTTTGGACTTATGTGTCCCTCCCCTTCACATTTGTAGTATATGACTGGTGGTCGTTCTCCTTCCTTAACAACGAGTGTTGGTGCTGACATCTTTCCATCATTATTGAATCTCCTCTTTTTGAAATTTCCACTTCTATTATCTTGGTCAGCATTACCACCGAAGTGGTTACCATTTCTAGCATGTTGACTTCCTCCACGTTTGTTGTCACAGCTTCGATGACTGCTACCACTGGTATTATCGTTTTGCCGGCTGCTATCTCTTGGTTGGGTAAAATCATTATCGCGCTCCATTAACTGAGTCATGTTCACAACATCTGAATACAAGCAAAGTTTGTGAGAAATGAGGTATTAACGTATTTCGGGTTTTAAACCTAGCAGAAACTCTCGCGTTATTCTCTCCTTATTATCAACCTAATGGGATGCAAACCGGGATAACTACGCAAACTTAGCCTCATATTGTGACACGATTATATTGTTTTTCTCTAGCTTGATGAATTCCAACTCATTCATGTGACGAATACTTTCAAGAAAGTACTTGTCATTAAACAATTCTTGGAACTTCTCCCAACACATCTTTAGTGCGGCAGGCTAAGTACGTTTTACAGACTCCCACCAATGATCCGCCTCTCCTCGCAACGTGAAGGTGGAAAAGGGAACCTTTTTATCGTCGGAGCATTCCAAGACATCAAATATCTTGGTGATATGATTTATCCACATCTCTGCCATAAGTGGTTATGGCTTTCTAAAAAACTTCAGTGGTCCCAGCTCCTTGAATTGCTTAGCGGTGATCGTTCGAGAGTTGCCAGTGTTTCCACCTGATTTTGAATAGGATTCACTCTTGCCTGATCTTGCATGAATTACATAAAGCCTCTGAACATCCCATCGTTTATCATTTGGTAAGTGTTATTGTTTACCTGATGATTATTGCCTTCCTGATGCACATTATCTGGGTTATTGATCGTCGGTGACTCAACGGTCTCATGTGCTTCATTGCTTATGTCAACATTTTTAGATGCCATTTCAAACACTAAGACAAATCGAGGGTTAATTGACATGCCACATATAATCCCTATATTCTAACCGACCAATTAAATAAAAAATAAACTTTGGTTGGTCATACTAGCGAAGGATTTACCCATCTCTCCCCTCCTAGTTCTAGCTTCAATTCTCACCAAGGGATCATATCCCTAAGCTCTGATACCAACTGGGATGCCCCCAAAATAGGTATACACAACCCATTCTGAGTCGCCAAATACATGGTACAAAATTCAAATACAAACTTCATTTATACAATACGACAAAAACGTAGCTGAGAGTTTTAACACGGATATTGTCTCGTAGACAATATCTAAACTCAAATGGAGTCCTCATTACAATTATTATCACACTATTTCATAGAATAGTGAGGACTACTATAGCCACCATCTCGGACCATTATTCCATTCCCCGACTAGTCCTTGCTATATTCTCATTTCCTGAACAGAATAATAAAAGCAAAGGGTGAGCTCAACTAGCCCAGTAAAGAATATTATGACTAAGATAATGCAAATTAAATTATCGTTAGCCTTCGATATTGTTAAACTGATATAATACAATAGACAACAAGTTTAACTGCAGTGGAACAAATAATCCATTAGAAGAGTCAAGTAGAGCATGATATCTACTATCTTCTATGATTTAAGAAGTTTATCATCAATTTTATCGCTGAGACTTAACTTAATAAATAATCAACATCACTGAATTATCCATGCACTACGGGTCAAGGATATTCGTTAGTATCACATCCATGAATTATCCATGCACTACGGACCAATGATATTAATTATTATCACTAATGGTTATGATCATGCCAACAACTGTTCATCAATGCATTACGGGCCAATGAGGAATTTTACCACATCATTTGTAACATTACAAGTCATGATTATATTGATACATAGTCATAATCATACCAATAAATAGTCCATTTATGCATGGGGATGATGACAATGATATAAGATTCAATCAAACGAAATCAAGGATAAATATTAAAGATTTTTAATTTATCCAGAGTTTAAAAATGTCCAAATTGTCAACATGATAACTACTTTATGGAGTAATATTCAAGAATAATATTCATGTATCAAAAATAATTTGGACAGAAAAGAAATCAATTTTCCAGGTGAATAGTACTCGAGTGAATAGTACCCCGGCATGAAAAGATTAAAATTTAACAAGGATATTCAGAAAAATATTCCGGTGAAAAGATACTCGATGAAGTGCAAATTTCAAGGATATTCTACTAATTTCAAGGAGTATAGAAGCAATACTTACCACAGTAAGTTTAAATTTATGAATATGAAATGAAATAATATCCCTTACATAATATGGAGTATGAAAGAAAATAATATTTCTTACGAGTATTGCAATAAAATAATATCATTTACCTTTATAGAAACTGGATTTCACTAGATTATCAGATATTATTTAAAGAAAATCTTGCACAAAAAGCTACACTCAAAGTATCCTTATACTCAAGAAAAATACTCACAATACTATAGAATAAGAATTTCTGATATTTAAGGTGTGTTTTAGGAAGGAGGGGTTACCCCCTATTTATAGTTCAACGGAGGGAGAAAAGTGAAATAAACTTGCCTAACCTGTCAAACATTTCTTCTGCCTAATTTCTCATTTCAATGCCTAACTTTTCTCATTTTCCATATAGGTGGGGGCCACCCATTAAAAACAAAGGATTTACAGGCAACTTTCAAGCCATCACTTACAAAAACAATGTGCAGGAGAAGAAAAAAAATGACAAGGCTACTATAATTCCTTTGAAAACAAGCATTCGTTTACAATTTGCCAACCTCTGCTCCTTTAATAATATATATATATATATATATATATATATATAATAATATATTTGAATGAATATTTTATCGGAGAAATAATTATAATTCCACAGAAAATATTTGGATATTTCATGCTAAAATTACTTCATTCATAACAAAATTGAACCAATGTCCACCAAATAATAATTATTCAAAAATAATATTATAAGCTCACAATATTAACAACCAAATCATTCCCAAGAAAGAGGGGGCTTTCCAATAAGGACTTCTCCTTATTGGCGAGCAATTAGGTGACCAAACCCCTTTCCTCGACAGAACTTTTTAGACATTGCCAATAACGCTAACTAATAATATGAATAATTGTTTCACTTAAATTATTGATTTAATAATATAAAATATTGTGCAGATGATACTATGACAATAATTGAATCAATAATATGAGATACTGTGCAATAAATACTGTGGCAATAATTGAATAAAATTGAGTGACTTCTCACGTAAGCATCAATAATCAAAGATACTGTAGAATACCGCGTGCTACTATGCAACCACGCGTATACTATATTTTTATCACCGGGTATTTCAACAATCAACGTTAAAACTTTTGTCTTTTTTTTATAAAATGTTATTTCTGTCGTTTTCTAACTCCGACAGTAATTCTGTTGTGGGGTTCACCAATGATTGTGTCATCGTACGAATATTTCCTGATAAAATGAATATTCCCCGACCAATCAAATATTTTATAACAACTTGCTTACTTTGCAAAATTTATAAATATTACCCACAACTATAAAATTATATCAAATCCACACCTTATTACTCAAAATGATATTTAGAGAAAACTAATTTTTATTCATAAAAGTTGGGGTCTTACATGAAAAAACTTCATTATCTTCCTCCCCAAGATTCTAACCCCTCTCTGTCTTTTATCTCTTTGTATTTTGCTAGATTGGGAGAAAAATTAAAGAAAAAGAATAGTAGGTGAAATGAAATGAAATGAAAATGAAATGTGGTGATTTAACTAATATCCTCCATATCTTTGTTGTCCCCTTGGATAAAAGGCTTTGCCTTATCTCTTCCAATTAAGCATAATCATGTCATTAATGGTGCTAAGTCAATTTTCTACCAATGGGAGATGGACACACTTGTACTTGATGTAAGAGTTATGTCGACGTCGGGATTTTTATTTGTCCCTTTTCATTACTTGTTCTTTGGTGTTCTCATGTTATGTGAGATTTTTTTGAAAAAACAAGTGATAAAGGTCTGACATGTATCATGTCGACGATTAAACTTTAAGAGTCGCCAGTTGGTGTTTTTAACTGGTTGCACCAGCGCAACCGAGAAAAGGTTTGCACATTGACCCAATGATGTAACACTGCTAAACGGGAATGTGAAACCGAGATTCATTTGGGTTCGGGGGCTTGATTATGCGGAGGGAAGGTGTTAGGCACCCCCCGACATCCGTGTTGCCACGATGACCGCCACTTTTCAAGAAACTGTTATATGAATATGTGTGTGTGTGTGTGTGTGTTTTGTGGATCAATGTGCAATTTATTTGGAAGTAGTGCGAGGCCTCGTTCGTACCTATATACAAAGGGTTTGAATTTATACAAAAATTTAGTTTTAAGTAAGGTATAGCAATGAGGTTTTATAAAAGAGGTTTTTAAAACCCTGTGCTCAATAGTAATTGAGACCTTTTCATACTTCTATTTTATTATTAAATGTTCTGCTTGTTTGCTTTTATTTTCGAGATGCGAAGCATCTGTGAGAAAATAATATATAGCAGTGCCAAACTCCTCATGGGCATGATAGCCATCTAAGGAAATTCAAACACCGTGAATAATTTAGAAGCTGCTTACAGCTGAAAATGTCCATCACGATAACCGAATCTAGATTTAGTAGACTGAATATGTGATCACATGATTCCTAGGCTCACATGATGCCGCAATTTATATGAAAAATAGTAAGCAGTTATATATATAAAAGTTGTATATATATATATATATATATATATATACAGACTTGATCAACCACCACGAAGCACCTCAATGTGGGATTGGAAATGTAAATATATAAAAGCAGTAAATATATATAGAGACATGATCAACCACCACGAAACACCTCCATGGGGGATCAGAAATGTAAATAAAGTAGTAAATGCGATCAACCGCCAAGAAGTAAACTCCAGGCGGGACGAAATATAAAGAAAGCAGTAAAGACGATCAACCGCCACTTAAGTAAACTCCGTGCCCCATATAAATGTAAATATATATATATATATATATATATATATATATATATATATATATAATCTGTTATCGAACTCTATTCGATGAGCCTGGATTTTATATCCGGAGCGTTTATTGCTTTTATATATATAAAACATAGTTTTAAAAATATTAATGATAATAAAAATAAAAATAACACACATTTTTTGTAATAAAAAAAACCTAGTTTTTTGTAATAATAAAAAACGTAGTTTTTTGTAATAATAAAAAAAAAGTGCGATTTTTTAATAAAAATTATAATAATAATTATTATTAAAAAAAAAACAACGCCTCTTTATTTTTTTATAAGAATAATTATTTTTTATTTTTAATTAAAAAAAAAAAAACGCAGCTTTTATTACAAAAACCAACTACGCTTTTTAAAAAAATAAACTAACTAGCTTTTTTTTTTTATTATTTTTAATAATTATTTGTATTAAAAAAACCAACAACATTTTTTATATTTTTATTAAAAAAAGCTGCTTTTTTATTATTACAAAAAACTGTGTTTTTTAATTTTTAGTACAAAAAAAGCGCATTTTTTAATTTTTATTATCATTAATATTTTTATTTTTATTATCATTAATATTAAACACAATTTTTTTAAATAAAAAAATTAAAAAATGCGCTTTTTTAATAAAAATAATTATTTTTAATAAAATAATAATTATATTATTTATATAATAATTATATAAATAATTTATATTTTTTATATAACTATAAATAAATAATTATACAACTAATTTATATTATTGTGTACTTTTTAGTTGTTTTATTTGTTATTTTTACCTTTTTGTCATTTGATCTCATTAAAAATATATATTATTTTTACACATAAGCACTCATTTAGCCTATTAGGATGCCACGTCAGCAATTTCTGATGCGGCAGGCCCAATTGAATGAAATCGAAAAAAATTAATAGTTCAATCATCTAATTGACAAAATTGAAAGATGGATCACCGAAGTGGAATTTGGCCTACAATTTAGGGTAGTAAATCATATTTAAGCCTATATATAAAAGAAATAAACTCTCCGGATGTAAAGTTCAGGTTCATCGAACAAAGTTCGACAACAATTCATATATATATATATATATATAAGCAAGTAAACGCTCCAGACATAAGTCTAGGCTCAATCGAGGCATAACTCGATAATGTTTGTCCATATATAAATATATACATATATGAGTATATATATATATAGACAAAAATGAAAACCACTGACCAAAGTCCAGGCATACACACGCAACACGATTCTCAACGTGAAGAATAGTGTGTGCAAAGATGAAGAGAAAGGCTTTATAGAGTGTGAGAAGGCTTACAGTGGGCTGTCAAGGCAGGCTTCTATGGCTCAAGATGGATAAACAATCAGCTCCCGCCAGTAAAATATAGCTATATGTGAGCCAACATGTGTTTAAAATGAGAAAGCACTCAATATGGGGTGTGTACAAAGCAAATTGGATAGGGCTTCGTCACCTCTTTTTTTCTTTCAAATGTCCACCCCAAGCTCTATATTTATAGAGCTGGTAGCCGCAGGTGTACCTGCGGAAGCCTTAGATGCACCTGCAGCTGCCCAGGGTGCCCCAAGCTCTACGAGTCCTAACATCTCGAAGTATGTGCACTCGTGCACTGTGTTGTCTGCTTGAACTTGCAGAACTTCAATCTGAGCATCTGAACGAGGTGTACAAGACCTTCTTCGAACCGCTTTTGTCGAGAGCTACGCAATTTCATGAGATTAGAGGTTGTACGAAGTCTGGAAGAAGGGACCATGCCCATGGTCTTCAAGCTTCAAATTCTATCCATTGTGCTACCACACGTAATAGTCACTCGGGATTGGAACTCCTTGGCTCTTGTGGGACATTGCTGTGTAGAAATGTATGTATGAAATATTGAGACGACGCACTGGGGTTATCTTCGGTTTGGGCTGATAGCAAACGTTGCTCAGGGTTACATCTGAGATTGGACTGCAGCAAGTGTTTAAATTCCGCAGGTCATCTGTAAGTGTGCTTGTCTTCCCAGTTTTAGCTTCGGGTCATTGAAATGAGTGGCTCGGCATGAGATCTGAGATTGAAGCTGATTGCATGCATTTGAAACCAGCATTTTCGGGGTTATTGCCGGAACTGCAATGGCATTCCTTGGAATTATCTCCAAGGACGAAACTCGGGGTTATCTCCGAGGTTAGAAATGATGCTCCAGGTGTGTGTTCCGGGGTTGAGACTGAACTTCCGAAAATATCTGAAATGGATGTGAATTGTCTTCCAGGGTTATCTTTGAAAGACGAATCTGCCCTCCTACAATGTTAGTGACAGGTGTGTAGAAAATTTTGAGTGTCTACAAGTTACTAATTAAGGAACTTGATTAACATAATTTTGTTGTCTTAAAAGGCCTAATAGGGCCAGTCACTTCTTGCCCATTATCCCCTCCATTTTTCTTTTATTTTATTGCACAAATTTGATTAATCAAAAGTCTAAAATACCCTTAATCAAGTGGGCTAAATATATGTTTGCTTTTAATTTTCTTTTGGGCTTCTCCTTTAATTGTTTTGGGCTATGTAATAAATGTAGTTTCACAATTTTAATATATATTACCCTAATTATTTATTTAGGGTTTCTATTTCCAATCTTATGGAATTTAATTACTTACACATATCTCTTTAACTTGTAACCAACTTAGGTTTACTATAATTAGGTTTAAAATTATTAATCACTTACAATAATAAAATTATCCACTTAAGTTAGTATAAATATTAAATACTAACTATTCCTTATTACCATATAATTATCTCACCTAATGTATAATTAGGTTATGAAGCTTTTCTTTTAATAAAATCTATAAATATATATCCATAACTATAGTATA
Organism: Panax quinquefolius; assembly: GCA_020205615.1. Lineage (NCBI taxonomy): Eukaryota > Viridiplantae > Streptophyta > Magnoliopsida > Apiales > Araliaceae > Panax > Panax quinquefolius. Next base: position 71,858 of record JAINUW010000660.1, on the reverse strand, counting down.
TATATTTATTTAGCCATACACCACTTCACATATGTTATCACATATTAAATTACTATATATCACAAAGTTTTAAATATTAATAATGTATATACATATAAATTGACTTGAAATTCATGGGTATTACATCCCCCCCCCTTATAAGACTTCCGTCCCCAGAATTACATATAAGGTTACTAAAAAATATGTGGATAAATTTCTCTCATCTTTTCCTCAAGTTCCCACATAGCATCTTCAGCATTGTGGTTCCTCCAAAGAACTTTTACATAATGTATAACCTTATTTCATAACTTCTTCTCTTTTCTATCTAAAATTTCTACCAGAATTTCCTCGTATGACAAATCTTTTTCGACCTGAATTGGTTCGTACAATATCACATGCTTGTAGTCAGGCTTATATGGTCGTAACACTAACACATGAAATATATTACGAATATATTCAGGTTCAGGAGGTTGAGCTACCTCGTACGCCACTTTGCCTATCTTCCTCAAGATCTCAAATTGTCCAATAAATCTCAGACTCAACTGACCTTTCTTCCCAAATTTTATCTTCCCTTTCAAGGGAGATACTTTTAAAAACGCATAGCTTCCAACTTCAAAATCTCTCTTCTTGTGATGTAAGTCCGCGTACTTCTTTTGGCGATCTTGAGCAGCTGCCAGCCGGTCTCTTATCACCTTGACGATCTCTACTGTCTGTTGCACTAATTCTGGTCCCAACTGCCCGCGTTCACTAACTTCATCCTAGCATAAAGGCGTTTTGCATATCCTCTCATACAATGCTTCATACGGCGGAATTCCAATGCTGGTGTGATAACTATTTTTGTATGCAAACTCTACTAATAGAAGATAATCCTCCCAGCTACCTTTGAAGTCCATCACACAAGCTCTGAGCATGTCTTCAAGTGTTTAAATTGTTCTCTCACTTTACCCATCTGTATGCGGATGATATGTGGTGCTCATCCGTAGCTGCGTCCCCATTCTTTCTTGAAGACTTCTCCAGAAGTTTAACGTGAATCACAGATCTCTATCCGATACAATAGATACTGGTACTCCATGTCTCGAGTTAATTTCTTTGATATATAATTTGGCTAGTTGGTCCAAACTATACCTGATCTTGATCGGCAAAAAGTGAACAAACATCGTAAGACGATCTAGAATCACCCATATGGAGTTTTGCCATTTTTACGTTGCTGGAAGCCCCACCACAAAATCCATCATGATGTACTCCCACTTCCATTTTAGAATTTCTAATGGCTCTAGTAATCCACTTGGTCGTTGATGCTCTACCTTGACTCTTTGACAAGTTAGACATCTGTCGATGCATTCCGCAACCTCTCTCTTCATGTTTGGCCACCAAAAGTGTTGACTCAAATCTTGATACATCTTTGTGTTTCCTGGGTGTATCGAGTACCTCGTACTATGTGCTTCTTGCAAAATCTCATCTCTTAGTTCTGGTATTGACAAACCCAAATTCGTCCGTCGAATTGTTAACCGCAGTCTGGTGCCATCACTCTTATATTTCAATTCGTCGCCTTCAGTTAACCGCTTCTTGATGTTTTCGCAATCTTCGTCCTTCTCTTGTGCCTCTTTAACCTTATCTAAAAAGGTTGGGCTTGCTGCTACTCTAAATAATTTTTTTTCGGTCTCCATCATATACCTAATTTCCAATTCCAGTCGTTCGAAATCTTTCACTAATTCCTCTTGAATGGTTAATTTAAGTAACTTCTCCATGCCTTTTCTGCTCAGGGAATCTGCCCCTACATTTCCATTGTCTAGATGGTACTGAATCTACAATCACAATCTTTGATCAATTTTAACCATCGAGATATATCTCACATTTTAGCCACTACATTTGCATTGTCTGGATGGTACATTAGCTCCTTCTGTATGAAGATATACTTCAGACTTTTGTGATCCATATATATCTCACACTTCTTGCCATATAAATAATGCCTCCAAATCTTTAAGGTAAAAACTACCACTGCTAACTCCAGGTCATGAGTCGGATAACCCTTCTCATAGTCGTCCAACTGACGTGAAGCGTACACAATGATCTTGTCATGCTGCATCAGTATACAACCAAGACCCTTATGTGACGCATCAATATACACTAAAAATCCTCCCGTGTAGTCTAGTAAAGCCAACACATGTGTTTAATTGAGCCTCTTCTTCAACTCCATGAAAATCTCCTCGTATTTCTCCGTCCAAACGAACTTCACCGTCTTTTTATTAAGGTTGGTCAATGGCGATGCTATCTTTGAAAAATCCTAGATTAATCTTCGATAGTATCCTGCTAATCCTAAGAAACTCTTGATCTTTGTCGGCGTCTTCGGCTGCTCCTAGTTGATAACCACTTTTACTTTTGCCGGATCCAACGAAACTCTATTCTTGTCGATAACGTGACCCAAAAACTGAGTATGCACACAAGCCAATCATGTTTCATGATAAAGCGTATACTTTGTAAAAAAATTATTCATTTATTAATAAAAAGTATTAATTTATTAAAGGCTTTTAATTTATCTACAAGATGCTATTTTAATAATATGTCATAAACTCATAGTTTTATGCAATGCTTTTAGAATCATTATGAGATCATGCTAATGAGATCTAAATTCTTAGATAGATTAAAAACTAAAATGTTCCCAATCAATGGATTACATTGATGAGCATTATGCCACCATGTAGTTAGCCTCTTATCTGCTAGCTCATGTAGATACCCTTGGACAGGAGCTTGCAGTGTTACCTCCGTCTTCAGAGAGGGATGCCATGTTAGATTTGATAGTCCGCATGTATACAGATTTGTAGATAGCTTTGTATTTTCCTGCACATACTAGCTTAGCCATTTTTTCATGTACAACACATGTATATATCAAACAATATTATGTATGGCAGGGAAATATATTTTGATTCACTTCCCTTTTAGTTATGCCTTGATACTTGCTTGATATTTGCCTGTTTCTTCAGGGCCTTATGATCTTGATCCATTCTGAACTTATCCTTGATATGTGGACATTGAGACGTCACAAGATCTCTCAAAATGGATCATTGATTTCTGTATATCCCTACCATCTTTGGTGTCTTGGGACTGGTATCTGTATGGAATGTGGAGAGGAGGGTAGTTTCTTCCTCTCTGAGATTAACCGCACCACAGATGGTCGCCATTACTTCTATTTGTGAGAAGCCTAGTTAATTCCATCTCTTATGGGTTGGTATTGCTCTTCGAGGCACGATCGCAGCTTAGATGGTCACCAAATCTTCTATTTGTGAGAAGAGGTTTGGTAATTCCATCCCTTTGATCTGAAACCGATGAAATGTGGTGAATTGAAGGTTGATCCCAGTACCGTGTGATAAATAAATTTGTTCTGGTAGGGGTTAGACTGAACCATGAATGGCTTCCTACGTACTCCTATTGAAGAAGAGATCAAGTCTGCGTAGTTCGAACATGGTGTAAGAGGTTCAATGCTGAATGTGAAAGGCATATGAGGTGTAGAAATGTTTTTGTTGTTTTTGTTTTTTTTATAGAGAAAGGGCAAAAATGTTTTTGTTGTTTTTTGTTTATTGCAACCGGGCCATATAGAATATGGTTGCCTACGTATTCTCGGCTGTCAGGGAGATCAGGTCGACGTAGTTCGCCCCTCAGGACGAATCGCAGCCAAAGAGAAGTGTGAATCCCATATGTAGGCTATACTGCGGGGAGAAGAAAATTTGATCCCATAATGGGGATAAACTGCAGGGGTGGAAAAAGTTTGATCCCGTCTTCAAGACAAACTACAAGCGTAGACAAGTTTAATCCCGTCTATAGGATAAACTACAAACGTAGAAAAGTTTAATCCCATCTTCAGGATAAACTACAGGTGTGAAAGGTTCAATCCCGTCTTCAGGATAACCGAAATTGTATGCAAGATTTGAAATGAGGTGAAACTAGGCTGCTGGTTTGAAGTGTATGTTTCCCTGAGAGGCAGAAGAGTATGTAGAAAGGAAGGGTTCAAAACCGGAATGACTGGTGATTTGATGATCAAAACCAGGATGTTTGTTTGATGGTAACTTCAGACATAGAACCGTTTCACGGTGTCCGAGTTGATGAGATGTGGAAATTCATCGCCATCTATTTCCTTCAATCTGAGAGCACCTCCTGTCAATACCTCCTTGACAACAAATGGGCCTTCCCAGTTAAGAGTGAATTTTCCGTTAGATTGATCTTGGTTGTCAATGATCTTCTTCAAAACCAAGTCATGTTGTTTGAACTGCCGTAGTCAGACTTTTTTGTTGTAAGATTGTGCGATCCTTTGTAGATATAATTGACCATGGAAGATTGTCGCGGTTCTCCTTCCATCTATTAGAGACAATTGGTGATACATGTCTTGTACCCATTGGTCCTCATCCAACTGAGCATCCATCAATACGGATTCCACTTCCACCTCTATGGGGAGCACTACTTCCATCCCATAGGCTAATGAGTAGAGGGTTGCCCCAGTGGAAGTACGCATAGAAGTTCTGTAGGTTAATAAAGTCAGAGGCAAGAGGTCAGGCCACCCTTTGTGATTGGCGGACATTTTTTGCATGATCTTCTTGCTATTTTTATTAGCCACTTCAACAACACCATTCATCTTTGGACGGTACATGATGGAGTTAAGGTGTTTGATGTGGAATTTACTACATAACTCCTCCATCATTTTGTTGTTGAGGTTCTTAGCATTGTCTGACACAATGACCTCTGGTTGTCCATATCGACAGACTACATCCTTTCTGATGAAAGCAATGATAACTTCTTTGATAACCCTGGGGAAGGAAGCTGCTTCTACCCATTTGGTGAAGTAGTCGATCATGGTGAATATGAATCGATGACCATTACTGGATTTGTCCTCGATGGGCCCGATCACGTCTATTCTCCACATTGAGAAGGGCCAAGGTGAACTCATATTGTGGAGCTCCCTCGGAGGGGCGTGGATAACATTCCCATGGATCTGGCATTGATAGCACCTCTTGACGTGATCATCACAGTCATCTTTGAGTGTAAGCCAATAATGTCCTGTTCTGAGAATTTTCTTGACAAGTAAGGGGCCGCTCATATGTGGGCCACATACTCCACCATGGATCTCATTCATGAGCCTCTAAGCTTGGTCTTGGTCTAGACATCTGAGGAGACCTAGTCCTACTTCTCTCTTGTAGAGTGCATCTCCGCTCAGGTAGAATTTCATGGCAAGTCGATGGATCCGCCTCTTCTCAGTTAGGCTCGCCTCAGCAGATGTAGATCCATCTCGTAGATACTCCTTGATATGCTGATACCAAGGGTGATGGACGGGAGGTAGCTCATCCGATACTTCTCCAACGTAGTTCCTATAAGCTGGGGCTTTTTGCCTAGCAAATGTGATGCTTGGCATGTTTTCCTTGTCAGGTATGTAAACCAAGGAGGACAAAGTTGCTAATGCTTCCACAAAATCATTCCTATTATAAGGAATGCGTAGAAAGGAGATTTCTTCGAACTCCAAAGCCATCTATAGAACTTGCCAATGGTAAGGCAGGAAATGTAATTCTTTGGTTTGATAGATTCCCGTGGATTGTCTGATCACCAGTTCAGAATCCCTAAAGACAGTTAACCGCCTGACGCCCATTGAACGGGCAAGTTTTAGCCCCATGATACAACCTTCATACTCAGCTGTGTTGTTGGTGTCGATAAATCGCATTTTGACGCATGACGGATATCTTTTGCTCCCCGTCTCGCATATTAGAACCTCCCAGCCCAGAGCCTTCTGTGTTAACAGCTCCATCAAAATACATTTTCCACGTGTGAAATGTATCGTACTGATGTTGTTGCTGTACTGCCATTACCCCTTCATCGGGGAAGTACGTTTCCAAGGGTTTGTAGTCCCCTGCAGGTGCAGAGGCCAGTTGATTCGCAATTCCTTGACCTTCGACAGACTTCTGCGTCACATAGACGATGTCAAATTGTTGTAGGATCAACTGCCATCTAGACATCTGACAATTCAGTATGGGTTTACTGAACACATACTTGAGAGGATCCATGCGGGATATGAGATGGGTTGTGTGACTATGGAGATAATGCTGTAATCTCATGGAAGCCCATGCTAAAGCACAACAAGTCTTCTCAATCAGAGTGTACTTGTGTTCACTGGTGCTAAATCTTTTACTGAGGTAATAGATAGCTCGTTCTTGGCCTCTATCGTCTTATTTCCCCAGCATGCAGCCCATGGCATTATCATTAATGGACAGGTACATGAACAAGGGAACATCATCACTGGGAGTACCAAAATAGGAGCGTTAATCAGCTGCTTTTTAATTGTAAGGAAGGCTTTCTGGCACTCATCATTCCATTTCATGGAGGAGTTCTTCCTTAATAGCTTGAAGATGGGCTCACAGGTTGTTGTGAGTTGAGAAATGAACCTGCTAATGAAGTTGATTCTTCCCAAAAATCCCCGTATTTCCTTCTCTGTCTAAGGAATGGGCATTTCCTTAATAGCCTGGATTTTGGTAGGATCCAGTTCAATCCCTTTGTGGCTGACTAGGAAACCTAGCAACTTGCTTGGTTTGAAACCAAAGGTGCACTTGGCTGAATTAAACTTCAAGTTGTACTTATGCAACCTATTGAATAACTTCTTGAGATGGTCTAGATGGTCCTCCTCCCTTCGAGATTTGACAATGATGTCATCCATGTAGATCTTTATCTCCTCATGCATTAAATCGTGGAAAAGAGCCATCATAGCTCGTTGATAGGTTTCCCCGACATTGATGAGGCTGAATGACAACCGTCTATAGTAAAGGGTTCCCCAAGGCGTGATGAAAGCAGTTTTCTCACGGTCTTCCTCAGCGACCATAATTTGATGGTACCCCGCAAAGCAAGCAGCAAAGGAGTACATGCCGTATTGAGCAATGTTGTCAATGAGAATGTGGATAAAAGGTAAGGGAAAGCTTTGTTTAAGGCAAGCTTTGTTCAAATCCCGGTAATCCACACAGACTCGCACCTTTCCTCCTAGTTTAGGCACGGGAACAATGTTGGATATCCACTCTGGATATGTAGACACCATGATAATGCCAGCTTGAAATTGTTTCACAATTTCTTCTTTGACCTTTAAACTCCACTCAGGTTTCAATCGCCTGAGTTTTTGCCTAACTGGCTTGAATCCCTCTTTAATGGGAAGGCGATGAAGAACAATGTCAGTGGAGAAACCCACCATGTCTTTATGAAGCCATGCAAACACATCCTGGAATTGGGTTAATAGTACAACCATGTCATTCTGCTGATTTGTAATAAGGTTTGAACCAATTTGGATTAGCTTAGAGTTTTCTAAGGTTCCAAGATTGAAAGGAGTGGTTTGGTCAAGGTTGGGTTTAGGCTTGTCTGCGACCCATTCCTTAATCTCCTAAGGTGTCTCAATGTCCTCTTGAATGTCCATCAAGTCTGAGTCCAACTTTGCATCAAAGTTACGACCCTTTCAGGAGAGAAGGTACCTCATCAAAGCAAATACAGCACATCTAAATTCGTAGTCCCAAACAAAGTATGCTTTCACTTAATATATGCAACTGCTTGATCATACAAAAGTGTTAGCATGTACTTGATAAAATAACCGCTAGTATCAGTAAAGAAAAGTAAGCAATTAAAGTTATCTACAGTAAGGAGGGATTTTACGCCCATTTTACCTCGTCGACCAATGCATGGAATGCTGTTCCAATTATCGAGGGCAAAGTCCTGATGGACTACAGTGATGGAAGGATCGTCATTATCCTCCTTCTCCCAAATGATAACCATGACATCTGGGCAATCATCGTCTGTGGTGTATCTGTTTGTATGTTCATCATGAACAATGACGCATATGCCCGCCATCATCAAGGAAATGTCATGTTTACATTTTTGTTCCTTTTCTTCCACTTCGGGATCAGGAATCAACACCTCTTTTGCTTTGAAGGGTACTGGCTTGGGAAACAGCATAGTCATAACATGTGCTGGCACCTTAGCTGGAGACTGTATCATCTCATGAGTTGTATATTGAAAACATCATTGTGTAGCGGAAGCTTGAGGAACCGACCTATGTTTATACGGATTCCTATGACTGGAATTGGCAGAATAGCCTAGCCCGACTGTCCCAATTTGACTGGACATTTGAATAAGGTGCTTAATACCCTGCTTATCTTTACCAAGCCCTTGTCCAGGCTGATAACCCAATGACATCATTTCTTGAGTAGCCAACATAACCTCGGCAGAAATCTTAGGTACGGGAAGTGGTACTTCAATAAGTCGATATTGAGAGGTATGAAAACTGGTCGTTTCAACTTCAGAGTCAAAATTGATGATCGGCAGATCTCCTTGTTCAGGATACTCCGGCTCAGCATTAATAGTGACTAGACTGTTGTTGATAATATATTTGAGTTATTGATGTAATGTGGAGGGAACAACTCCAGCAATGTGTATCCATGGTCTCCCCAATAGCAGGTTGTATCCTTAATATATCTTGAGAACGTGGAAGGATACATTAAATGTATTTGGACCAATCTCAATTGGCAGCTCAATCTTTCTGACGAAATTTTGCCGAGCTCCATCAAAAGCTCTGATAACTGTATGGCTGCTTTGGATCTGCTTGAGATTAACATTCATCTTCCTCAAGGTGGCAGAAGGACAGATATTCAGAGATGAACCTCCATCTATCAAACCTCTAGCTAGCATGTACCCGAAAGATAAAACTGCAATGTGCAATGGCTTGCAATGACCGGTCCCTTCGGGCGGTATGTCATCATCAGTGAAGGATATCACATTGTTGTTGAAAATGTGATCAACCAGATGTTGAAAATTTTCTACATCCACTGATTTTGGCAGATATGCTTCTTCCAAAACCTGCAATAAGATCTTCTGATGATCTTCGGAAGAGAAAACCAAATCTAGTATAGATATCTGGTGTGGAGCTTGTCATAAGCTTAAAACCACATTGGCTTCATTGTGGCCCATAGTGCGGAGGAATTTTTTAATCTTCTCCATGGGAATCTTCCCCTTTGCTTTGCAAGTAGACATCATAACATGTTGAGGAAGATATAGTGGATTATCCTTCGACACTGTAGCAGTAGTATGAGACGTAGATCCTTTAGCTTCTCCAAAATTCCATGGAACTTTGTGCAAGCTGACAACAGGATGCTGTGGTCTGAAGGGTAAAGGAATTGGCTCATGTGCAGCCACTTTCAAAGGATTATCAGCTCCTTTGAGTTGAATTGGTTTTATGGGAAATACTTTGACAGTCTCATCATCCACTTTGGATATAACTGCTATTGATTCCTTCCATTTGGTAGGACATGCATTCCCACTCTTGAGTTACATAGTGTAATCATCTGCGATTTGCAGGACACCGCTATCAATAAGATTCTGAATGAGATGGCGGAGTGCCCATCATTCTTCTGTGCTATGACCGTGAAAGTGTGAATGATATTGACACACTTCATCAGAATTGAACCGTCCGGAGCGGGGATTGATTGGAGGTAGAAGGAAGGTAAATCTTCCTTCGTTGATCAACATTTACAATATCTCCTCCATAGATTGGCCGAGATAGGTAAATTCCCATTGATTAGCAAAATCCCGATGGGATTTAACATTTGCTCTCTTTGCAACCTTATCCTCCATAGCTTCGCTTTCTGAAGGTGATGGTGGAACATTCATAATAAATGGAAGGAGATGGGCATGCTCTTGTCTGATTAATTGGCGTGTGATTTGATGTTGATGGGTCACTAGTTCAGCCAATTGCTCAATTTTTTGCAAAGAGCTTTCATCTTTCCTTCCATAGTAAACTAGAACTTTACATAATCCCATTTGTCAACACCATCTTTGATGGTCTAAGATGGCTCGCCATTAAAACTGGAACTTTGCCAAGTGCTCCAACTGATCATGTTGACCTCTTCTTCTTTGTGTTAAGGAAGAGGTTTGTCTTGCACATGAGTTTGATCTGGTTTGGTGACTACGATCTCACCGTTGTCTATTAAATCTTGGATCTTGTGTTTCAAGGCACAACAATCTTGAGTATCGTGTCCAGGTGCTCCGGTATGATAAGCAAACTTTTGAGCAGCATTAAAACCCCTCCCATTAGGGTTGACTGGTGGAAGAAGATGTGTAATTTTCTTCTGATTAGTCAGAAGAGCAAGAATATTCTCGAGCGAGTCCCCTAAGGGTGTGAACGTCCGAGGTCACTTTGTATCTCCACCTTTAGGCAATGGATTATTGATGCTTACGTGAGAAGTCACTCAGTTATACTCAATTATTGCTACAATAATTGCTGCATCATATCTCTCATATTATTGATTCAATTATTTTCACAGTATCATCTACATAATATGATATATTATTAAATCAATAATTGAGACAACAAAGTTATTCATATTATTAAATTATAATATTTATAATGTCTAGAAGTTCTGTCAAGGAGAGGTTTGTTCATCTAATTGCGCGCCAATAAGGAGAAATCCTTATCGGAAAGCCCCCTCTTTCCTGGGAACGACCTGGTTGTTAAATATTATGAGTTATAATATTAATGATGAATAAGTTCGTGTTGATTAAAGATGAAATTGATAGTTCCATTGTGTTGGAATTATTAGTGTTAGTGAAAATCGACATTTATTTTGATATTAATTGATGTCTAGAAGTTATACTGACCAGTCGGGTAATTAATCGGATAAATGAGAAATTAATTGCTATTAATTCACATGATTATAACTATTTGTTCACTTGTGTGTACTATTGATTCACATTCTTGTACTATTAGGGGAGTTGGTGCAAGATTGATAATACTTGCATGACTAAGTTAAAAATGGAGGTATAGATGGAGGTACTATACTATAATTCATATTTTCACATGATTATAACTATTGGTTCATATGATTGAACTATTGATTCACATTATTTACTATTAGGGGAGGTGATGTAAGTTTGATAATACTTGCAGGACTAAATTAAAAATGAAAGAAAAGTTGGAGGTATTATACTGTAATATATTGAGCCTCAAAACATGCAATTATCGAAACTATGTTTTCCTATAAATAGAAGCGCATTCTTCCTTCATTGCTCACCAATTCACTAAAGCTATAGAGCAATTATTATAGAGAGAAATTATAGATAGAAAGAAGAAGAGAAGTCTGCTACCTCACCATTCCAGTATCCAGTCTTCTTTTGAGGTAAGGGGTATTATTCTTTCTTATTCATGAAGAGAGTTATTTTTTTTCAATACTCGTAAGGGTTATTATTCCATTCTTTATTATTACGTTAGAATAACCTGTCTATACGAAGTACCACATACATGGTGAAATTCTTCTGTTATTCCATTCTTTATTATTCTGTTGGAATAACCTGTCTGTGTCGTCTATCGCATGCATGGTTAATTCTGTAGTTATTTCATTCTTTATTATTCTGTTGGAATATCCTGTTTGTGCAGATTACGTATAACCTGGTTATATTCTTTATTATTTTGTTGGAATAACATGTATGTGCGGTTTATTGCATGCATGGTGAATTCTGTTATTATCCCATTCTTTATTATTACATTGGAATAACTTTCCGTATGCATGCGGATACGCATTTACCTAGTTCCATTCTTTATTATTACATTTGAATAACTTTTATGCATGCGGTCTATCGCATGCCTGTTGAATTCTTATGTTATTCCATTCTTTATTGTTCTGTTGCAATAACCTGTCTACGTGGATTACCACATGCATGGTGAATGATCCTTCGTATTCATTCCTTATTAAATTGTGGAAATGATCTGTCTACGTGGATTACCGTATGGCAGGTGAAAATCCATTTGTAGTTTCATATATTCTATTATACTCAGTTGGTTAAAGTTTTGACTTCCATACTCCATGAAATTAGTAGAATATCCTGGATATTTGCGCTTCATCCAATATTTTTTCATGGAAATATTTTTCTAAGCATTCTTGAATTTTACTCTACAAAGCAGTATCATGTTGACAATTTGGACGTAATTGATTTTAGGATAAATTAACTTATAAATCTTTTAAATTTATTCTTGAACTTGTTTTATTGAATTATTATGTCATTGTCATCATCCTCATGCTTATATTGTGATGAAAGTCATTTTTGGCTTACGTGCATAGATGAACTTGGTATGATTATGATCAAGGATCATTTGGTATAATCATGACCTATAATGTTATAAATGATGTGGTAAAAGTCCTCAGTGGTCTGTAATGCATTGATGGACAGTTTTTGGTATGATTATGACCAGGGATTATTCGGTATAGTCATGACCATTGATGATTTAATGAATATCATTGGCGAGTAGTGCGGGATGATTAGATGATGTGGTTTATTTTTTTAAGTTGAGTCTCAAATGATAAAAATTGATGAAAACATTTTAAATCATAGAAGATAGTAGATATCATGCTCTACTCTGACTCTTCTAATTGATTGCTTATTCACCGCAGCTTAAACTTGATGTCTATTGTATTTTATCAGTTTAACATTGTTGAAGAATAATGATAATTTATTCTCGCATTATCTTATTCATAATATTTCTTCTTTGGGCTAGTTTAGCTCACCCTTTGCTTTCATTGTTCTCTTGAGAAATGAGAAGCGTGGCAAGGACTAGTCGGGGAACGGAGTGATGGTCCGAGATGGTGTATTAGTAGTCCTCGCTATTCTATAAAATAGTGTGACAATAAATGTAATGAGGACTCTATTTGAGAGTGGATATTGTCTAGAAGGAAATATTCCTGTTTAAACTCTCAGCTATGTATTTTCGTATATTACACGACGGTTGTATAATTAAGTTTGTATTTGTATTCTGTACCATGTATTTGGTAACTCAAGATGGGTGATGTATACCTATTTTGGGGGAGTCACAGTTGGTATCAAAGCTTAGGGATATGATCCCTGGCTGAGACGTGAGACAAGAACTAGGAGGGGAGAGACGGGGAATTCCTTCGTTAGTATGACCTACCTAAGTTTTTTTGGTATTTAATTGGTCGGTTAGAGTATAAGGATAATATTTGATATGTTAATTAACCCTTTTGTGGCAGTATTTGAAAATGTCATCCAAAAATGTTGAGATAAGAAATGAAGCACATGAGACCGTTGAGTCACCAACAATCAATACCCAGGGTAATGTGTAACAGGAAAACAATAATCCTCATGTTAAACAATAACACCGATGAAATGGTGAACGATGGGATGGTCAGAGGCTTTATGCAATTCATGCAACATCAGGCGAGAGCGGCTCCTGTCCAAAATACAGGTGGAAACACTAACAACTCTCGTACGGTCACTGCTAAGCAGTTCAAGGAGCTGGGACCACCAAAGTTTTTTGGAGAGCCAAAACCACTTAAGGCAGAGACGTGGATAAAGCAGATCAACAAGATATTTGATGTCTTGAGATGCTCCAAGGAGCAAAAGGTTCCCTTTGCCACCTTTATGTTGCGAGCTGAGGCAGATTACTGGTGGGAATCTGTAAAGCGTACTCAACATGCCGCACTGAAGATGTCCTGGGAGAAGTTCCAAGAACTGTTCAACGACAAGTACTTTCCTGAAAGTATTCATCACATAAAGGAGGTATAGTTCATCAAGCTTAAGCAAAACAATATGACCGTGGCGCAGTACGAAGCTAAGTTTGCCGAGTTGTCTCAATTTGCGTCCCACTTGGTTGATAATAAAGATAGAATGACACGAATGTTTCTAAAAGGTTTGAAACCTGAGATACGTCAATACCTTATCTCTCATAAACTATGTTTGTATTTAGATGTTAAGAATAGGGCTCAGTTATTGAAGCGCGATAATGAGTCAACCCAACCAAGAGAGAGCATCCGACAAGTCGATAATACTAGTGGTAGCAGTCATCGAAGCGGTGACAACAAACGTGGAGGGAATCAACATGCCAGAAATGGTAATCACTTCGGTTGTAATCATGGCCATCACAATAAGAGTGGACATTTCAAGAAGAGGAGATTTAATAATGATGGAAAGACGTCAGCACCAGCACCTGTTGTTAAGGAAGGAGAACGACCGGTCGTATGTTACAAATGTGGAGGGGAAGGACACATAAGTCTAAACTGCACAATGCAGTCCAAAGCATGTTACAATTGTGGAAAAGAAGGTCACCTAGCCCGATTTTGTCATGCACTAAAGTCAAGTCCAGCTTGGATGGAGGCCTCAAAGGGTGTCCCAGACAAGACAAAACCAGTAGTTCAAGAGAGAACATTTGTCGTAACCTCCCAAAAAGCGAGAAATTCGAACGAGGTGATCACGGGTAAGCTAATCATAAACTCTAGCGATGTTCATACTTTATTTGATACTGGTTCTACCCATTCCTTTATTTCTCCTACTTGCGCTAAATGTTTAAATTTGACTCCGGAGAAATTAGACTTTGACATATCTGTTGAAACTCCGTTGGGAGAAACCTTCATTACATCCACGGTTTATAAGTCTTGTTTGATTCAAATCGGTAACCGCACGTTACCTGTTGATCTTATTTCTTTAAAAATACTTGCATTTGATGTGATTTTAGGGATTGATTGGTTAACTACTCATCATGCTAAAATCGATTGTTTTCGTAAGGTTGTTAGCTTTCATATTCCTAACCAACCTATTATACGAATTCAAGCAACCAAACCACTAAAATCAATCACTGTCATATCAAGCCATAAAGCTATTCGTTTATTGAAAAACGGATGTCAAGCTTTCTTAGCCCATGTCACGGATTTAAATAAAAATACGTCAGATTTGAATGATATTTCTATTGTTAATAAATTTCTTGACGTATTCCCTGAAGAACTTCCTGGCCTACCCCTAGAGCGTGAAATTGAATTTTGTATCGACCTTGAATCCGGTACAAAACCCATTTCCAAAGCCCCATATCGAATGGCTCCTATTGAACTTCAGGAGTTAAAAACCCAACTATAGGAATTGTTAGACATCGGTTTCATTCGTCCTAGTACGTCTCCTTGGGGTGCTCCTGTTCGATTCGGGAAAAAGAAAGATGGAAGTATGCGACTTTATATTGATTATCGGGAGTTGAATCATGTCACCATCAAAAATAGGTACCCGTTGCCTCACATTGATGACCTGTTTGACCAGTTGCAAGGAGCCAAATTCTTTTCAAAGATTGATCTTCGTTCCTGATATCATTAGTTGAAGATTAAAACTGATGACATTCCAAAGACTGCTTTCAGAACTCGATACAGGCACTATGAATTCTTAGTCATGTCTTTTGGATTGATTAATGCTCCTTCTACCTTCATGGACATGATGAATTGAGTATTCAAGGAATATTTGGATCACTTTGTGGTCGTCTTTCTTGATGACATCCTCATATACTCCAAAACCCATGAAGACCATGAACAACACTTGAGGCTGATACTTCAAAAGCTTCGTGAAAACAAGCTATATGCCAAGTTAAAGAAATGTGAATTTTGGCTTGAGGAAGTTGCATTCTTTTGGCACGTAATATCAAATCATGGAATATTTGTTGTCCCGACAAAGATTGAAGCAATTCAAAGCTGGGAGCAACCTAAGTTAGTGACCAAAGTACGTAGCTTTCTCGGCTTAGCTGGTTATTATCAGAGATTCGTAGAAGGGTTTTCTCGAATTGCTACTCCATTAACGCAGTTGACTCGAAAAGATACAAAATTCAGTTGGAGCGATGAATGTGAGAAGAGTTTTCAAGAACTCAAGAGAAGACTCATTTCAGCACCTGTTCTGATAATACCATCTGGCTCGGAGGGATTTGTCATCTACAATGATGCTTCAAGCAAAGGGTTAGGATGTGTTCTCATGCAACATGGGAAAATCATAGTATATGCCTCACGACAACTCAAAGATTATGAGAGGAATTATCCTACTCATGATCTAGAGTTGGCCGCTGTCATTTTTGCGCTTAAGATTTGGAGGCATTGCCGGTATGGAGAGAAGGTGGAGATCTATACGGATCATAAAAGCCACAAATATTTTTTCACTCAAAAGGAACTCAACATGTGGCAATGACGATGGCTTGAGTTGTTGAAAGATTATGAATATACCATCCAATACCATCCTGGAAAAGTGAACGTATTAGCTGATGCATTAAGTAGAAGATCATATGCGGGCATGAGTTCAATGTTGTCAACACAAAGGCCCATTTTGCATGACTCGGAAAGGATGGAAATAGAGTTAAAGACTCTAGGGACCCATGTGATGATGGCGAATATACGAGTGGAACCGACTTTAATCGATAAAGTTAAAGCTGCTCAAACTACAGACCTGGAGCTGAAGCGTATGAAGAAGAAAGTGCAAGAAGGTGTTATTCCAGACGCAAGAATTGATGAAGAAGGAATACTTCGAGTCAACTCCAGACTTTGTGTTCCTAACAATTCTGACTTAAAGTTTAAAATCATAATGGAGGATCACAACACACCATTTGCAATCCATCCTGGGAGTACCAAAATGTATCATGATCTTCGACATACATTTTGGAGGAGCAATGTGAAGAGAGAGATAACAGGGTTTATCTCAAGGTGTCTAACTTGTCAATGAGTCAAGGCGCAGCATCAAGTGCCAAAAGGTCCATTATAAGCACGTGAAATTCCAGAATGGAAGTGGGAGCACATTACCATGGATTTCATTACTGGTCTTCCCAAGGTCTCTCAAGGCATAGATGCGATTTGGGTCATTGTTGATAGATTGACCAAGTTTGCTCATTTCTTATCGATACAAGAAACTTATACACTTGAACATCTTTCTAGTATGTATATAAACGAGATTGTAAGATTGCATGGTATGCCAGTATCCATTGTTTCTGATCGAGACCCATGATTCACTTCAAGATTTTTGGTTAGTTTGCAAAAAGCTATGGGCATGGATTTACGATTTAGTTCGGCATTTCATCCTCAAACGGATGGGCAGTTAGAAAAGACTATTCAAACTCTTGAAAATTTATTAAAACGCTGTGTCCTTGACTTCAAGGGAAGTTGGGACAAGTTCTTACCATTTGTGGAGTTTTCCTACAACAACAGTTATCAAGCAAGTATTGGCATGGCTCCATTTGAGGCGTTGTATGGAAGAAAGTGTCGTTCTCCAGTATGCTGGGATGAGGTGGGTGAAGCAATGTTGTTGGGACCAGAGTTAGTACATATGACTACGAAGAAGATTCAAACGATCCGACAACGTATAAAAACCTCAGAAGATCGACAAAAGAGTTATGTTGATCTTCATCGAAAAGAAGTGGAATTCAATATTGGAGATCATGTGTTGTTACGTGTTGCTCCATAGAAAGGAGTTATAAGATTTGGAAAGAGAGGAAAGCTCAATCCTTGATTCAGTGGCCCATATTTAATCCTCGATCGAGTAGGAACTGTGGCCTATAGACTCGCCTTACCGTCAAGTATGTCTCGTGTTCATAACGGTTTTCACATATCTATGTTACGTAAATATGTGAAATACCCAAACCACATTATTGAATTAGAACTGGACGAGATATAGGAAGATTTAATGTATGAAGAGTTACCTGTTAAAATCTTGGATAAGAAGGATCATATTCTACGCTCCAAGGTTATACCTTAAGTCAAAGTTTTGTGGACAAACCACGATGTGGAAGAAATGACCTGGGAGTTTGAATCTGAGATGAAGTCAAGATATCCTCACCTCTTCGATATACCAGATACGTACTCTAATTTCAAGGACGAAATTTCATAAGAAGGGGAGGTTGTAAGACCCCAACTTTTATGAATAAAGATTAATTTCTCTCGAAATATATTTTTGAATATTATGGTGTGGATATAATATAATGTTATAGTTGTGGGTAATATTTAAAAATTTTGCAAAGTAAGCAAGTGGTTATATAATATTCGATTGGTCAGGGAATATTCGTTTTAACAGGGAATATTTGTATGATGGCACAATCATTGGTGGACCCGACAACGGAAGTATTGTCGTAGTTAGAAAACGTCAAAATTATCTTTTTATAAAAATAACGGCGGAAGTTTTACCGTTAAACTGTTGAACTACCCGGTAGTAAAAGTACAGTAATATGCGTGGTTGCATAGTAGCACACGGTATTGATTATTGATGCTTACGTGAGAAGTCGCTCAGTTATACTCAACTATTGCTACGGTAATTACTGCATCATATCTCTCATATTACTGATTCAATTATTGTCACAGTATCATCTGCATATTATGATATATTATTAAATCGATAATTGAGACGACAAAGTTATTCATATTATTAAATTGCAATATTTATAATGTCTAGAAGTTCTGTCAAGGAGAGGTTTGGTCATCTAATTGCGCGCCAATAAGGAGAAATCCTTATCGGAAAGCCCCCTTGTTCCTGGGAATGACCTGGTTGTTAAATATTGTGAGTTATAATATTAATGATGAATAAGTTCGTGTTGATTAAAAATGAAATTAATAGTCCCATTGTGATGGAATTATTAGTGTTAGTGGAAATCGACATTTATTTCGATATTAATTGATGTCTAGAAGTTATACTGACCAGTCGGGTAATTAATTGGATAAATGAGAAATTAATTGCTATTAATTCACATGATTATAACTATTTGTTCACATGTGTGTACTATTGATTCAATTCTTGTACTATTAGGGGAGTTGGTGCAAGATTGATAATACTTGCATGACTAAGTTAAAACTGGAGGTATAGATGGAGGTACGATATTGTAATTCATATTTTCACATGATTATAATTATTGGTTCACATGATTGAACTATTGATTCACATTATTTACTATTAGGGGTGGTGGTGCAAGTTTGATAACACTTGCAGGACTAAATTAAAAATGAAAGAAAAGTTGGAGGTATTGTACTGTAATATTTTGAGCCCCAAAACGTGCAAGTATCGAAACTATATTTTCCTATAAATAGAAGCTCATTATTCCTTCATTTCTCACCAATTCACTAAAGCTATAGAGCAATTATTATAGAGAGAAATTATAGAGAGAAAGAAGAAGAGAAGTCTGTTGCCTCACTATTCTAGTATCCAGTCTTCTTTTGAGGTAAGGGGTATTATTCTTTCTTATTCATGAAGAGAGTTATTTTCTTTCAATAATCGTAAGGGTTGTTATTCCATTCTTTATTATTATGTTGGAATAACCTGTCTATGAGAAGTACCACATACATGGTGAAATTCTTCTGTTATTCCATTCTTTATTATTCTATTGCAATAACCTTTTTGTGCGGTCTATCGCATGCATGGTAAATTTTGTTGTTATTCCATTCTTTATTATTCAGTTGGAATATCCTGTCTGTGCGGATTACGCATGACCTATTTCCATTCTTTATTATTCTATTGGAATAACCTGTCTGTGTGGTTTATCGTATGCCTGGTGAATTCTTCTGTTATTCAATTCTTTATTATTCTGTTGGACTAACCTGTCTATGTGGATTACCACATGCATGGTGAATGATCCTTCTTATTCATTCCTTATTAAATTTTGGAAATGATCTATCTACGTGGATTACCGCATGGTGGGTGAAAATCCATTTTTAGTTTCATATATTCTATTATACTCAGTTGGTTAAAGTTTTGACTTCTATAATCCATGAAATTAGTAGAATATCCTGGATATTTGCTCTTCATCCAGTATCTTTTCATGGAAATATTCTTCTGAGCATTCTTGAATTTTACTCTACAAAGCAGTATCATGTTGACAATTTGGCCGTAATTAATTTCAGGATAAATTAACTTATAAATCTTTAAAATTTATTCTTGAACTTGTTTTATTGAATTATTATGTCATTGTCATCATCCTCATGCTTATATTGTGATAAAAGTCATCTTTGGCTTACGTGCATAGATGAACTTGGTATGATTATGACCAGGGATCATTTGGTATAATCATGACCTATAATGTTATAAATGATGTGGTAAAAGTCCTCAGTGGCCTGTAATGCATTGATGGACAATTTTTGGTATGATTATGACTAGGGATTATTCAGTATAGTCATGACCATTGATGATTTAATGAATATCCTTGGCCCGTAATGAAGGGATGATTAAATGATGTGGTTTATTTATTAAGCTGAGTCTCAGCGATAAAAATTGATGGAAACATTTTAAATCATAGAATAAAGTAGATATCATGCTCTACTAGACTCTTCAAATGGATTGCTTATTCTGCTGCAGTTAAACTTGTTGTCTATTGTATTTTATCATTTTAACATTGTTGAAGACTAATGATAATTTATTCTGCATTATCTTAGTCATAATATTTCTTACTGGGCTAGTTGAGCTCACCCTTTTGCTTTCATTGTTCTCTTTAGGAAATGAGAACGTAACCGGGACTATTCGGGGAACGGAGTGATGGTCCGAGATGGTGTATTAGTAGTCCTCACTATTCTATAAAATAGTGTGACAATAAATGTAATGAGGACTCTATTTGATGGTGGATATTGTCTAGAAGACAATATTCCTGTTTAAACTCTCAGCTATGTATTTTCGTATATTACACGACGGTTGTATAATTAAGTTTGTATTTTTATTCTGTACAATGTATTTGGCTACTCAAGATGGGTGAAGTATACCTATTTTGGGGGCATCACACTTGCTATATCATGATAAACATTGTAGATAAGGCGAATGCGTTCGGATACATGAAAAGGATAAGCCAAGTTCAGCTTGGGATAAAATGTGTAGCTAGTTTGTAATAGTATAGTTTGATAATAATGATATGTGTTAGATAGTTTATGAATTGTGTATAAGTTAAGGTTACTCGATTTTGGGGAATAGTGTGTAAAGTATATTGTATAAACAATTTATGTTTATATCTTCCGCAATTAGTTATAGAAATAGTATACCAGATCTATGGTGATTAGGACCCGGATTTGGGGCTACTACAGAATAGCTTTTAACAGCTCAACTCTTGGGAGAAGTGTAAGGGAAGCTAAAGAACATATAATTCACAAAATATAACACTTAAACAAGTGATTTAAACCTTAGATGAAGGCTGAATGGAAAGATTTAACGGGATTAAAAGACAAAGAATGTAAACGCAACTTATGGAACAGATATCTGGGGACCGTAGTCGCGATTAAGCAAACGTGTAGGATTGCTATGATTGTTATTCCTTCGATGTTACGTGACGAGGATGATGTATAACATTTCGATGTTATGATGTCATAATGAGAGTTAAGTATGAAGTGTATAGATGCGCTGTGAACGCAACGTTGTTGCGATGAATGATCAGTCTTAGCATACAACGAATTATATGACTTCAACATTAAGAACGAGTAATGAACGTGTGGTTCATGTAATGGATAACGAAAGTAGTAAGTAAGATATGATCTATCAAGAAAGTCGTAATGAATGGTATCAAGATTAATGAAAGTCGAATGTGAGTCAGATAGAGAATGTTAGAATGAAATGTAAGCGTTGAACACTTTCACCGACGTGAGGGTTGAGTGTACGCGAATATTAAACGGGCAGAACCTACACCCCGTGTATGGTTTGACCGTAGGGTAATGAAGACCAATGATTAAACCTATGAATGGTGAAGAACTAAATTAAACACAATAATGTGTAACGTAAGAAGCTGAGTTAGTAATTATAACTTGGATAATGTTCTGAGTCAAATGAACCAGACGTTGTAAGATAAGAATAAGGTAATGTAAAATGATTAGACGATAAAGAATGAACCCTGAGGTATGGTATTTAGTTTCTAGAAAAACAAAATGAATGAGAAATTGACCCAACAAACATTATAGTTTAATGGTTCAGATAAGTTAAGATAAGTTTAGGTTGTAGTACAATCGTAATCTTTGATGGTTGACATATGGGAGTTGGGTTAAACAATTCCTTCAGAGAGCGAAGGTATATAAGAAACTGACAATCGATCTAACCCACTGTGAAAGACAGTGTAAATGAGACAGGAACTTGTTTGTTTGTTGTTTGTGGGAAACCACTCAAAGTACCATATGGACTACTAATAGAGACACGATGTGTGCTGAGTCCTAAAGGAGTTATTAGAAGAAGATGAGAATGCAAATCATCAAAGATGATTATCGTATGAGTAAGACATCTTCGTATGTCATGAAGCTGTAAATCGGTAAGGAAAGTTGGTGGCGTAAACTTAGATTGAAAGAACGCGAACCCTAAGAAGTAAAGTTAAGTAAACCAATGCCTAAGTTAAGTATATGACTAATTGATGTATGTGTTATTTCCTTATGTGTTTTATAGGGATTGGAATAAGCAGTTCAATGCAAACTGTAAGTTGTAGTTGTGCATAAGGCAAGTTTCCTAACTTCATTCATATTTTAAATGATTGCTAGTTTCTTAAACTTCTCAGATGTTGAACTTGAGAAGTTCTATCTATATGTGCGAATGTGCGATATTTGTACAAGGTGGTAGAACGTATGAGGCCTTGTGCCACAATTTGAACACTTTGGTGTTTCTATGAGATGAAATGTTCTTTAATTGAACTGTTAAATATGCAAATGTTCTATTTATACATGAATCGTTATTGTTAAGTTTGTGCTAATAATTCTAGCCAGACATGATTTGTATGAAAAAGAGTAGAAGAATGAAAGTATTTCAAAGTTAATGTGACTAATGTTTTAAAATGATAGGAATCGAGATTATTCCTATTATTCAAGCTGCTTTATAACCTTTGTTTGGTTATCGAAGTTTTGAAGGGGTTTTTGAATTCTTGAAGTTGTTTATTCAACTACTATGACTTTTTGAGCAATTGAATTCTCACACATGCTTTAAATGAAAAACATTTTCAGTGTACGAGTAAAAGAACTTAAGGATCCCGTAAAGATCAAGCTGATCGGTATCCAGAAGAAGTGTCATTCATTAGATGAATGAGCGTGAAGATCAAGTGAAAACTTGTAATGTAGAATAATTTAATTAAACTATAGACTAGTTTAATGAACTGTTATGTATCCTTGGTGGAAGATGAAAGTCACTTGTGCAAGATGTAAAGAATAATGTAATCAAAATTATTTGTAATGAACGAGGTTATAAGGTATTAGAACCTGGGAATTGAGAATGTATGTTGTTATATTTCACTATATAATGATGTATGTTTGAGAAGATGTGGGACCGTGACATACGAAATCTGGGTGTGAAGATAGACCGGATTTTGGGGCGTTACAAAGTGGTATCAGAGCTGATAGGTTATAAACCATAGGTATGAGTACCTAAGGATATAATCGTAGAGAGAAGGTTAAGGAAATCGTTGAGTTAAAATGATTAAGGAAGAAGATCACCACGTGATCATATTGAATCGTAATAATGGATGTTCTATTAAATAATGTATGATTTATAGCTAATAATATAAATGAATGGTACTAAGAAGTAGTATGGGAAGAAGAACACATATTGAGTTGTAAAGGATATCATACGAATTAAAGAAAAATTGTATTAAGAAAAGGGAAACGTTAGAAGTTGTAAGATTCCAATTGAGGACTTATGTGATAGCTAAGTTGTATGAACCTTTGTTATGGGCAGAGGTTTGTGCTTTGGTGTAACAACTTCTTAGCTTTTTACACTGATAATCATTGGAGTAATTAGTCGCACTATCAATATGTATATGATGAGAAGGTGAATCTTTTCTCATGTATATGTGTGATAGGTAGAGAATGTCAAGATAGGTGCAAGTTCTTGAAACTCATACTTATGAAAAGTTTGTGACTAATAGTTATATGTTATGTTTCTGAGCCCTAAGCATATGGATAGTCCTTGATTTGTTATTGGATTACATATTGCGAAGATAAGTCCTTAAACACATAAGGTTGTGGAAAGTTCCTAAACACATAAAGTGTGGTGAGTTGATGGACTATACTAAGGTATAGGGATGTTTAGACAGAAAATAAGTATGTTCAGTATAATTAGCATTGAAGGTCCTAGAGAAGATTAAGTATAGAGAAATAGGATATTCCAAGTCATTTAGCTACGCTGGATTTTGAAGTTTATTGAAATCGTTATTATTTGTGCGCATTTTGAAAATGAAAGAATTGATTCAACTTTTGGAACCAATGGATTTTAAAAGAACTGTTCTTTATATGTTTGTGCTAATTGTTTCGGCTAGACATAAATTAATTTGAAATATTAAAATGAATTTTATATCATTAGTGAATTTGATGCAAGGATGGTAAAAAGATGGAGTTATTAATGCAATTGAACCTGGTGTTGGATGTGATCTTATGATCAACAACCCACTATGATATGATTTATAATGATGAAGTCATAAACTGATGAAGTCCTCAACGTACTATGAAAAGTACGGTATCATGACATCATAAAACATTTTGATGTATTGCGAAAGAATTTAAAGAAGTAGTCGGTGTCAATTGATTTAACTAGACAAATGTTTCAAGTTGATGTCAAATTTATTGGTATGGTTTAAACTATTTGATTTGGCTAAGACAAATGGTATGTCATATTATAAGAAAATCGAGCTTTCTTTGAAGAGTTATGCCAAACGAAATTATTTTGGTGCGGAATGTAATGATTAAGTCTGAGGTAAACACACCCCGAAATGGGTTATACGATGGGTTGATCGCCTACATATAAAAGAGGTAGTTTACCTTTGGGTGATTATAAACTGACCGTGAAAGAAGGGTTACTGCATCATGCTGGTAAGAGTTCATGGTCAATTTGACCCCTCAACAAAAGTATGAAATGTTTTAAAGGAATTCTTATATTCCTTGTTATATATTCTACTTCATGACTCTTGATAAGTTATGAAGGCTAGGGAATGCTTGAAAGATAAGAACTTCTTTGAAGAGAAGTTGAGAATAAGGGTATGTTAAAATTTTGATGACAAAATTTTGTGAAGAAGGGGTGAATGTGATGACTCGGGTATAGTTGTGGTTTTAAGAAATTCAGAAGACAAAATTTTTATAAGGGAGGAAGAATGTGACAACCCAGAAAATCGAATTGTCCAAAATTTAAGATTTAAAGAATTAGTTATTAATAAAATAAATTTTTATTAATAATATTATGTGTTATGTGCTTATTAATCATTCTAGAACCTAGGATGATTATAAAACTGGAGGATTCTGGCTACAAGCTAGACTGAACGAGTAAGAATTTTCAAGAGGAAAATAAAATTTTTTCGGGAAAAAAAATATTTTCGAGGAAAAAGATTAAATAGGCACTATTCACCCGACAAAACCCTAAGGGTTAGGGTTCGAATAACCTAAGCCTTTTCAAGAGTTCAATATGTCTAAAAGACATTTCGTCGAAAGATTTAACAATAATATATCGTGAAAAGTTAAGTAAGCTGATAAAAGTTTTTCTCGAAAAACGTGTAAAAATCAAATGAAATAAAAACAATGAAAAGTATTGTTATGTATTTTTCATTCATTTAACTACGTTAGGAGAAAATGTGAAGGAAAATGCTTAACGTCAAAAAGTGTTTTTCAGATTTTCGAAGATCCGAAGAATACGTAAAAGTTAAATTGTAGAGGAAAGACGAAATATTTAAAAATATTTGGATTTCGAGAATCGCATTTTTTTAAAATTGTCAAACGAATTCCACAAGACGAAAGAACAAAGCTTCCAGGAGAAGCTTCGTGAATAGTAAGGAGGTTTAGTAAGGAGATGTGAATAGTAACCTTAGGGGAAAAATAACTATTTTGCCCCTAGATTTGAAAATCTAATAAAGAGAACCTAAATTCATTTGTTGGTTATTTTAAAAATCACCAACACTTGAGAGAGAGAGAGAGAGAGAGAGAGAGAGAGAGAGCTCGGATTGGAAGGAAAAGGAAGAGGAAAAGTTAGCTCGTGAGCAAACTTTGTCCAACTGGAGGAGATTAAAGAGAAAAGGTAATCTGAAACCTAACTTTTATATAAATTTTCTTTAAGTTTTATATGTTTAAAACATAACTTAATGAGAATAGAAGTAAGAGATGTTAAGAATGATTTCATATGGTCGAAATCATGAGAAAACGAAGAAATAAGAATTAGAAGTTTAGTTTATAAATTTCTTAAGAAAGTATAAGTTTTGTAATGAATTTGAACGATCCGAATGAATCATATAAACGATTCGGTGGAATTAGTAAGGAATGGTGTTTCATAACACTGAATTCCAATAAAAAGTGAAATCATAATCAAAATACCGATTTAAAATGAAGAACGAGAAGAACACACGAAGAACACGAAGAACGTTGTTGATGGACAAATTTAAAACCATCGCGTATAAGTTAGTTACTTATTGCTTGTTTAGAACAGTAGAAACATTCATGAAGAACAGATTAAAACTTAGCTATAACAAAGTTATGGCGAAAATTTCTTAAAAGACGAACGAGAAGTAGAAAGTTTGTAAATGAACTCGAACGTTTAGAGTTTCATAAGAATGTAAGAGAATGTAGAAAACGTGAGTCGTGGACTTAAGAATAAACAAGTTCCGAGTTCGAATGACCGAATTATGGACGAACGAACGAAGAACATTACTAACGTAAAATGAATGAATGATGAAGATTAAGCCAATAGAATTGCATGTTAACGGATTTAGAATAAATTTTTGTGCAAGGGAAGTTGAAGTGCGTAATATAAGGAAAAGAATGGCTTTGAAATGACCTCGTTCTGAGTTATAACAAATAAGTTATGAGATCGGGAAGTAAGCGTCTCAAAATAATTCAACACTTAGAAAAAAATTTTATAGTTGGATGTTTGGTGCCACAGTGCCAGCCATGCCTTGGGAAGCAAATAACATGATGGTTAAATCAAGCCTATCGACTATAGTGAAAAGTCACCATAGCCGTGAGAGAAAGAGAGAGGAACCCAGTAAGTAAGCTACCGGAGAAAAAAGCCAGAGAAGAGCTTTTAACTGCTCAACTCTTGGGAGAAGTATAAGGAAAGATAAAGAACATATAGTTCGTGTAACGGGATTAAAAGATAAAGAATGTTAACGTAACTTACGGAACCGATATCCGGGAATCGTAGTCAAGATTAAGCGAATGTGTGGGATTGCTATAATTGTGATTCCTTCGACGTTGAGTGATGTGGATGATGTATGACATTTCGATGTTATGATGTCATAATGAGAGTTAAGTGTGAAGCGTATATACGCTGTGAACGCAATGTTGTTACGATAAATGATCAGTCTTAGCATACAACGAATCGTATGACTTTGACATTAAGAACGAGTAATGAACGTGGGGTTCATGTAATGGATAACGAAAGTAGTAAGTAAGATATGATCTATCAAGAAAACCGTAATGAATGGTATCAAGATTAATGAAAGTCGAATGTGAGTCGGATAGAGAATGTTAGAATGAAATGTAAGCTTTGAACACTTTCACTGACGTGAGGGTTGAGTGTACGCAAATATTAAACGGGAAGAACCTACACCCCGTGTATGGTTTGACCGTAGGGTAATGAAGACCAATGATTAAACCAGTGAATGGTGAAGAACTGAATTAAAGACAATAACGTGTAACGTATTAAGCCGAGTTAGTAATTATAACTTAGATAACGTTCCGAGTCAAATGAACCGGACGTTGTAAGATAATAATAAGGTAATGTAAAATGATTAGACGTAACAATCCATAATTTTAAATTATAATTTCAAATATTTATTGAATTATATAAATATTTAATTGATGTGTTTATTGTTGAATAAATATTTGTTTAATTTTATTTGATTTGATTATTTATTTGTTAAATAAATAATTAATGAGTGAAGGAAATTAATTATTATGAGATAATATTCTAATTTACTTTAATAATTAAATTAGTGAGTTGATAGGGATTAAATGGATTATTATAATGTTTTTAATTTAATTTGGTAATAAAAGTGTGACAATAAACTATGCTATAAAATGAGTATAAAATAAAATTAAAGTAGTTTTAAATTGATTTATCCAAACAAGGCTTAAAATATTAAGTCTTTATTTTAAAGAGTTTTTGCCAAACAAAGCCTTGCATTTTAAATTTTATTATAATAAATCAAATAAATCAAATAATAAATAAATTATATTTATAACCTATACGTTTATATGTTTGTAACTGATATATTAAGTATGCGTATTATGACCTATCAGTTTTATTTTACGTATACTGTTAGTTGGCTTGGTTATCAGTTTTGTTTACACATTTGAGATATTTGCTAAGCCTAAGAAGAAAATATACAGAGTTTGAGAGAGACTTGTGAGAGTTTGAGAGAGACTTGTGAGAGATTTCAGTGGTTATCACGGGTTTTCAAGCAAAAGAAGGTATTATTCATAACATTAATATTATATATATATATATATATATATGTTTTACGGCATGAATTTTCAAGTACCAAATTACAGTATATGTTTTTACATGTATTTTCAAGCCAATCATTATTCATGTTTTCTGGAACTGTTGATATATATGACACCCCCAAAATAGGTATACATCACCCATTCTGAGTCGCCAAATACATGGTACAGAAAATAACTACAACTTTATTATTACTATTGTCGTGCAAAATATGACAACACATGCTGTGAGTTTAAATACAAATATTGTCTTCTAGACAATATTCACACTCAAATAAAGTCCTCATTACAATTATTGATGCACTATTTTACAAAAATAGTGAAGACTACTAAAATAACTGTCTAGGACCATCACTCTATACCCCGACTGGTTTGTGTTATATTCTCGCTACCTTAGAAGAAAAATGGAACAAAAAGGAAAAGGGTGAGCTCAACTAGCCCAGTAAAGAATATTACGACTAACATAATATACAAAAAATTATCCTTAGTCTTTAATAGGGAAAAATCTGATAGAATATAATAGACAACAAGTTTTAGATCAACTACTGCAGCGGAAACAACAATTCATTAGAAGATTTAAGTGGAGAATGAAATCTACTATCATCTATGAATTTAAAAGTCCATCATCAATATTTTATCCATGTAACATCAATCAATATACATCTTGCATCAAATATTCATCTTTGCACTAAGGGCCAAAGATATTGATTTGTATCACCAGTTGGTTATGTTCATCTCAACACCTGTTCATCTTTGCACTACGGGCCAAAGATATTCATCAGGTAATCATTCATCTTTGCACTACAAGCCAAAGATATTCATCAAGTATCACCATTAAGGACTGAGGATGATGAAAAACATTTTAGAGAGCGAATCTAGTGAGACAGAAGGACAAATATTAGGGATTCGTATTTCGGTTTATCCAAATTCAATAATACTCCATAATAAACAATTGTGAAGTAGAATTCAAAAATAAAGATCAAAACATGGATACAATCAAAGATAGTAAACATAAAAGACATCTGGGATGAAAAAGAGAAAATTTCATTTTTTGGTGAATAGTGTCGTATTCGTGAATAGTGTCGTATACGTGAATAGTAACCCCGACACAAAAAGGTAAAAATTCCACAATAAAATTTATATCAATATTTCGGCATAATGATATTGAAGAAAATAATATCATTTACAAAGAAAATAACATCCCTTACCTCAAAATAACAATATTTCTTATTGGAATATCGAATGTAAAGTCAAAGGAAACTTGAACTGAATAGCAACTCTCAAAGTATCTAAATATTCACAAAAATACGCTCGACAATATAGAGAGAGAAAACTTATGTTTCTGGTGTGATTTTTAATTCTAACTTAAGAGCCTATTTATAGGAAAATGCTAAAACGCCATAGGAGACTAAAATAATAAAATATTATTTTTATTATTATTATTATTTTCTTACGAATGCCAATCTAGACCAAAAATTCAACCACCACAAATGGGCCCACCAAAAATCAGCCACTTTTCCCAACAACCAAAAGTGGGTCCCACATTCTAGAAATCTCCACCAAAATAAAACAATATCGGAATCAGTAAACTTTTAAAATTCATAACAAATCATGCGTTAATTTTTAATGGTTCAAATTTTGTGGACATATACTCAACTTATATATGTATAACATATCCAAAAATTACAACGATCCAACGGTCGAATTAAAATTTATAACAAACGTAATATAGCTTAAGAACACTAATTTTTCGGACTCTGAGTCCTTTGGACCAGTTTCATTCAAACAGTCATCACGAAAAATCCACAAATTTTTTTTGGGTGATTCCAATTTCTACGGTTAGCTTACCTCCAGGGCTTTCTTTTGCTATATGGCTCATCTCCTAACTCATTATACACAAAGAGTTATGGATTCTACAAAATCAAGTAATAAACTAATTTTTCTGAAAATCCCATATTTTGTTCTTCATTTCGACAAATTCTGATAAAACACCTCAGCTTTAATTCCTTCATTTACAACCACATAAAATATATCCATCATTTATATCCACATAAAATAAATATTTCCTTATCATATAAATCAATAAATAATTATTCACAAATAATATTACAGAATCATAATAATGACAACCAGACCGTTTCAAGGAAAGAGGGGGCTTTTCGATAAGGATTTCACCTTACTGGCGCGCAATTAGGTGACCAAAGCTCTCCTTGACAGAACTTTCTAGACATTGCCAGTAATGTTATCTAATTATAATATTCAAATAATATGAATTATTGATCTGATAATGGGAAATATTGTGCAGTGACAATTATTAAAATAACAATAATATAAAATATCAACGCAACAATTATTGAACCAATAAAATAAAATATTGAACAGTAATTACTGTAATAATTATTAAGTAGTGCCTTCCTACGTAAGAATCTATAATTCAAAAATATTGTGCAATCTGGTAATGCTACTTTGTGCGACCCACCACGATATTACGTATTTTAACCACCAGGTAATCCAACAGTGTTAACGATAACAATCACGCCGTTATTTATAAAAACTCAAACTTGTCATTTTTTTCATTCGATAGTTATTCTGTTATGGGCCCACAAATGTCTGCGCCGTCGTACGGATATTCCCGATAAAAAGAATATTCCGCGACCAAACGAATATTCCCCGATAAAATGAATATTTTATAACCACTTGCTTATTTTGTAAAATTTGCACATTTCACCCATAACCAAAATATTATATCAAATTAACTACTTATTATTTCAAGATAATGAATAGAGGAAATTCAATTTTATTTGTAATAAGTTGGGGTCTTACAACCTCCCCTCCTGATAAAATTTCGTCCTCGAAATTGACGTTTGCAACTTACAAGTATTTGAAAAGGTGAGGATACCTAAGCTTTTATTTAAGTATATTCCAACTCTGGTAATTTCTATAATAGCATGGTTCCTCCACAAAACCTTAACATGTTGTGACACCCCCAAAATATGTCCACACGACCCATTCTGAGTCGCCAGATTCATACTATAAAAATCAAATACAAACTTCATTTATACAACTGTTGAACTGTCGTGCAGAATACGACCACAATTAAACTATTAGTTTTAATACAAATGTATGTAACTCTCATGGTGCCTCGACCACAACCTTACAATGGTAATTTACATAAAAGTACAGTCAAAAACTATTTTAGAAATTAAAATTTTTGGGAAGTGCTCAAGGAAACCTTCGTACATGGGAGGCCATGCGTCTAAGTTATGATAGATATCATATGCCCGCAGAATTATCCTTGGTTGACCCAATAGACCACAAAGAAAAATAAGAAGATTACTATTATGTTCTTTCCAATGGAGAGTCTTCTTTTGACATATAACTATCTCCACTGTCTGCAATCGAAAACTATATTTCAAACAAACTCCAAGATCATATAGGTAGTGCTCATAGATATACTTAGCAAGTGGATGTGCACAACCCTGTCTTATGATAACACGAGGTTGTATGTCGCTCGACATCTTGTATGATAGTGGCAAAACACCCTTCCAAAGTTGGGTTCACCTCACCCAATTCGGTTCACCAAAATTAAATATCAAATGACGTATACAATATGACACACTTATCTAAAGTTCTCAAAAAAATTATTTCCATACTATTTAAGGAGAACCTCAATAGCTATAGACCATAGTTCTATTCTCCTGTTACCCCCGCTCGACCCAGCTACACTCTTTATTACCTAAAAGGAATCATGAAGCAAAAAGGGTGAGCATAACTAGCCTAGTAAGAATATCATGACTAAAGATAATTTACATCATCAATAGCCTTCATCAGTAATAAATCAGAGATTTAGAATATATGGTAGATGATAAAACTTTTCAACCATAGTTGCACCAGAACGAGCAATCCATTAGAAGAGTCAAATAGATCATAAGGTCTATTATTTTCTCCATGTTAAAAGTTCACCAATAATGTTTTATCCCTATAACATCAATCAACAATTTATGTCCACAATCATATGAATAACTTATAATCATAATTATGATTCTAAATTCCTCTTCGCACCCAGGACGAAGATAATGTTTATCACCTATCTTCACCTGAAACATCAAAAATCATGGTTATAACAAATCACAATTCCTGCTCATAATCGTACTAATAAATTCATCTTTGCACTACGACCATAGATATTCATTAACAATTCATCTTTGCACTACAGACCAAAGACATACAACTGTATTTTAGAAGAGTCAAGTAGAGCATGATATCTACTATCTTTTACAAATTAAAAGTGTATAATGAATATGTTATCACTGAGACTCAGATTAATAAATAATCCACATCATTGAATCATCCCTGCACTCAGGCCAAGGATATTCATGTAATCATCAATGGTCATGATTAAACCGACTAATCCCTGATTATAATCATACCAATAACTGTCCATCAATGCACTACGGGCCAAAAAGGACTTTTACCATATCATTTATAACATTAAGGGTAATGATTATACCGAATGATCCCTGGTCATAGTCATAACAATAAACAGTTCATCTATTCACATAAAGCCAAAGATACTTATCAATCAATAGTTCATCTTTGCACGTAAGCCAAAGATATACAATTGTAAAACCAATAATCATAAGTCCATCTTTGCACGTAAGCCAAAGATGGCTTTCATCATAATATAAGCATGAGGATGATGGCAATGATATAAGCATTAATCAAATGAAATCAAGGATAAATATTAAAGACTTTTAATTTATCTATAGTTTGAAAATATCCAAATTTTCAACATGATACTACTTTGTGGAGTAAAATTCAGGAATAATATTCATGTACCAAAAATAATTTTGACAGAAAAGAAATATATTTTTCAGGTAAATAGTACCCTGCAATAGTATCCTATAAATAGTACTTCGGGAATAGTACCTCGTGAATAGTACTCCCGCATGAAAAGTACCCCAAATACCCGAGTGAATAATAATTGGGTGAATAGTAATTTAGGTGAATAGTAACCCGTGAATAGTAACTCATGAATAGTACTCCGACACGAAAAGTGTCCCGAATACCCGAGTGAATAATACTAGAGTGAATAGTAACTTGGTTAATAGTAACCCATGAATAGTAACTCGTAAAAAAATACCAATGAAAATGATATTCCATGACGAGTACAAAAGAAATGATATCGCATATGAGTATAATAGAATCTACGAAACTGCAAATGGATTTTCTCCCGCCATGCGGTAATCCACGTAGACAGATCATTTCCACAATTTAATAAAGAATGAATACGAAAGATCATTCACCATGCATGCGATAATCCACATAGACAGGTTATTCCAACATAATAATAAAGAATGGAATAACAGAAGAATTCACCATGCATGCGATAGACCGCACAGACAGGTTATTCCCAACTGAATAATAAAGAATGGAACTAGGTTAAGCGTAATTCACACAGACATGATACTCCAACCGAATAATAAAGAATGGAACCAGGTTATGCGTAATCCGCACAGACATGATATTCTAACAGAATAATAAAGAATGGAATAACAACAGAATTCACCAGGCATGAGATAGATCGCACAGACAGGTTATTCCAAAAAAATAATAAAGAATGGAATAACAGAAGAATTTCACCATGTATGCGGTACTTCGCATAGACATGTTAGTCCAACATAATAATAAAGAATGGAATAACAACCTTTACGAGTATTGAAGGAAATAACTCTCTTCATGAATATGAAAGAATAATACCCCTAACTATAATAATAATATCCATTACCTTAGAAAAAACTGGATACTGGAAAAGTGAGGTAGCAAACTTCTCTTCTTCTTTCTCTCTATAATAATTGCTCTTGTGAGACTTAGTGAATTAGTGAAAAATAATGAAGGAATGAGCTTTTATTTATAGGAAAATATAGTTTCCATAATTGCACGTTTTGGGGCTCGAAATATTATAGTATAATACCTTCCTCTTTTTCTTCATTTTTAATTTAGTCCTGCAAGTATTATCAAACTTCCACCACCTCCCCTAATAGTAAATCATGTGAATCAATAGTAAATCATGTGACTCAATAGTTCTAAACATTTGAAAAAATTAATTACAGTATAGTACCATCAACTATACCTCCATCTTTAATTTAGTCATGCAAGTATTATCAATCTTGCACCAACTCCCCTAATAATACATGAATGTGAATCAATAGTACACACATTTGAACAAATAGTCATAATCATGTGAATTAATAGCAATTAATTGCTCATTTATCCGATTAATTACCCGATTACTTCTAGACATCAATTATTATCGAAATAAATACTGATTTCCACTAACACTAATAATTCCTACACAATGGAACTATCAATTTCATCTTTAATCAACACGAAATTATTCATTATTAATATTATAATTCACAATATTTAACAACCAGGTCGTTCCCAAGAAAGAGGGGGATTTCCAATAAGGATTTCTCCCTATTGGCGCACAATTAGGTGACCAAACCTCTCCTTGAAAGAACTTCTAGACATTGTCAATATTGCAAATAATAATATGAATAACTTTATCGTCTCAATTATTGATTTTATAATATATAAAATATTATGTAGATGATAATGTAACTGAATCAATAATATAAGAGATATGATCGTGAATTCTCGTAGTAATAATTAAGTATAATCGAGTGACTTCTCACGTAAGCATCAATAATCAATACTGTAGTTCTCTACTATGCAACCACACATATTATTGTACTTTTACTACCGGGTAGTTCAACAGTTTAATGGTAAAACTTTCGCCGTTATTTTTATAAAAAGATAATTATGTCGTTTTTTAACTACGACAATACTTCTGCTGTGGGGTCCACAAATGATTGTGTCGTCCTACGGATATTCCCCGACAAAAAGAATATTCCCTGACCAAACGAATATTTTATAACAACTTGCATACTTTGAAAAAATTTCACATATCATCCTTAACTTTAACATTTTATTAATTTAACCATTTACTAAATAGAATAATTAGAAAAAAATTGAATACTTTCATTTCATAAAATTTGGGGTCTCACAGTTGTGGTATAACCTTTGTGCGTAGAACATGCTCTTTCCTATACAAGATCTTGACAGGTACCTCCTCGAACGTTAAATCTTTGGCTATCTCGTCTGGTTCTAACACAATAATGTGGTTTGGGTCGTCCACATATTTACGTAACATCGATATGTGAAAAACGTTATGAACACGCGACATACTTAGCGTTAAGGCGAGTCTATAGGCCACAGTTCCTACTCGATCGAGGATTTCAAATAAATCAAAGGTTTGAGCTTTCTTTTCTTCATCAACTCGTACTTCTAGAATAACGCCTGTTGGGTAAAATTTATATATGCACAACACGCAAGTATACGTAGTCAACAAGTAATAGAGTGATGAGTAGAGTATTCTTCCCACAGAGACTAACTAGCAATAACCTTAACTTATAATTACCAATTTCCTATTAACCCTAATTTTATTAAACAAGTCAACTCAATAATTTAAATTAAAGAATCTAAATTAAAGAATAATTAAACTAACACAGAACAATCAAAAATATCAAA
The DNA here is from genome assembly GCA_020205615.1 of Panax quinquefolius. NCBI lineage: Eukaryota > Viridiplantae > Streptophyta > Magnoliopsida > Apiales > Araliaceae > Panax > Panax quinquefolius. The sequence goes on along the minus strand of JAINUW010000660.1, from coordinate 36,087 downwards.
ATTTGAAATTTCAAACAATTAATGGAGAATTAGACTTATGATTTCACCCTAAGCTTCACTCTGATTTTAACACCTTTATTCCAATTCAATGCACTATCCTAGTTTATTAATCAAGAACACGAATGTAGTATTAACCACCTCTTGATGCATTAATACTGTATTAACGTCAATCCACAATTAAGATAAAAATTCGTTAAACACCTTAATCAACTAACCCACTATATCTCTATGTGAATTATAATTGAAGAAGGTTTAAGAATAAGTTCTCTATCCGATTACATGTGATGTCAAGCATATCTCTACCTTAACATTCATCAAGAATAAGCTATTCACAAAATTCATGAACACGTGCTATATTAATTAGGTCTAGATTTGAATATCCTCTCTCGATTCCATCCAATTCCACAAAGAATTGTTGACCAGGCAATTCATAGATTCAAGCTCAAATCAATAAGGATAAACTGGAAATAGACTATTAAATTAGAAATCAATGTTTACAAAATCATCGATTCACTTACGGATCCACCATAAGCCTAAAAAGTTAATTAGTTCATATTAAACGAAATAAACACTGAATAAATAATAGAAATTATTCTTTCAATTACAAATAACAGTCTAACACGAAGAATATTGAAAAACACCCTTCACGTAGCCTAGAATCACAATCGTCTTGAAAATCCCTTCGAAATACTCCTCCACGCTTGCTATTCAAAAATAGAGCTTAGATCTTCGTAATATGTCTTGTGTGTTATTGAAGTTGTTATTCATTGAGTATATTATGTCCAACACACAAGTCCCAGCCGAAAAACTCTTTAATTAGAGTTGCAATGCTATAAAAATAGCTAAAATCCGTGCCCAACAAGAATTACAAACATAACAGGACACTTCAGAATCCACACCCCCACCCCGGCGGGGGTGTAAGGGCTAATAACACCCGCCCCAGCGGGCACCCTCTCTGCTAACTGAAGATCAAGACCCCCCGGTGGGTATATATAATGTAATTTGGCTGCCTTTTGTGATAACTGTCTTCTGCTAGATAACTTTGCTGAATTTCATGTTGTACTCCAAATATGCTCTAATTGACTTCAAATCACACCGAATAGTTCCAAATGCATGTTAAACGCTACAACCACCCTCCTGCACATGCAATAACACAAAAAGAGTAAAAAGGAACATGATCACAAGAATTTAACAACAAATAAGCATGAAATGGACATTGAATCGCGTATATAAAATCCACTTATCAACGCCTTCTTGTACCTTCTTCTTTATATTCACTAGCTCCAGTGTGCAGCTTGAGCGATTTTAACTTTATCAATTAAAGTCGATTCTACTCGTATATTTAACATCATAATGTGTTGAAAATTATAAAATAGGTCTTTAACTCTATCGTTATCGTTTGTAAATTATAAAAAATAGGTGTTTGTTTTCAACAATATCACACTCGTACTTGTGTACGATCTTCTACTCAACGCGTCAGCTACCACGTTCACTTTTCCAGGATTTTATGGTCAGAACAGATGCCGAAATGAGTCGCATCTTGAGCTCTTGGAAAATCTTCTCGTATTCTTTGCTCCATACGAATTTTGTATATTTTTGAGTTAGCTAAGTTAACGGAGTAATGATTCAAGAAAATCCATTCACAAATCTCCGATAATAACCAGCTAAGCCCAGAAAGCTACGTACTTTGGTCACCGACTTTGGTTGCTCTCAACTATGATTCATATCCCAATCATGGATAGCACGTCACAATGGCACCTATCGTTTTACCACCACAAAAATATAGAGTCCCCTACAGAGAGTCTGGCTTTGGTGCATTCCACAAAGGAAGTCACCAGATAGAGGCTCGGGTACCAATTCTTGTACTTGGGTTTTTTAACTCCTGAAGTTTAATAGGAGCCATTCGATATGAGATTTTAGAAATGAGTTATGTACCGGGTTCAAAGTCGATACAAAATTCAATATCACGCTCTAGGGTAGGTCAGGAAATTCTTCAAGAAATACGTTAGGAAATTCACTAACAATAGAAATGTCATTCAAATCTGACGTATTTTTGTTTAAATCTATGAAATAGGCTAAGAAAGCTTGACATCAATTTCTCAATAAACGAATGGCTTTATGGCTTGATATAAAAGTGTTTGACTTCAATGGTTTGGTTACTTTGAATTCACATAGCAGGTTGGTTAGGAATATGAAAACTAACAACCTTACGAAAATAATTAATTTTGGCATGATGAGTAGTTAACCAATCAATCCCTAAAATCACGTCAAATGCAAGTATCTATAAAGAGATAAGATCAACAGGTAATGTGATTGTGCCCACTTGGATTAAACAAGATTTATAAACAGTGGATATGATAAAAGTTTCTCCTAACGGAGTCTCCACAAATAAGTCAAAGTCTAATTTCTCCGGAGTCAAGTTTAAATGTTGACCACAAGCAGGGGAGATAAAAGAATGGGTAGAACCAGTATCTAATAAGGTATAGATTTTGCAAGAATTTATAATTAACTAAACCGTGATACCTTCGTTTGGGTTCCTCACATTTTGGACAGTCAAGACAAACGCTCTTCCAGAAACCGCCGACTTTATTTTGTCCAGTGCTTCGCCTTTGGTGCCACCATCCTCGCTTTGGACTTGATTTACATTCTGGGACAAAATTGAGCTATGTTACCGTCTTTTCCACAACTAAAACATACCTTGGAAGGCTGTGAACAGTTTGGACTTATATGTCCCTCCTCTCCGCATTAGTAGCATCTAACTGGCGGTCGTTCTCCTCCCCTGGAATTTGTTCTTTGGTCTTTGGTCTTCTTGGCGGCGTCTTCCGTCATTGTTAAATCTTCTTTTCTTGTAATTTCCACTTGAATTATTTCTTCTATTATCTTGGCCATGACTACCACCGAAGTGGTTACCATTTATGGCATGATAATTTCCTCCACGATGGTTATCATTGTTCCAATGACCGTTGCCACCGGTTCGATTATCATCGAGTTATTGGTCGTTATTCTTTGATTGAGCTGACTTATTATGGCGCTCCAATAACTGAGCCCTATTCACAATATCTGAATATAAACAAAGTTTGTGAGAAATAAGGTATTGACGTATTTCGGGTTTCAATCCTCACAGAAACATTCACATCAATCTCTCCTCATTATCAACCAAATGGGATGCAAATCTGGACAACTCGGCAAACTTAGCTTCATACTGCGACACGTTCATATTGTTTTACTCCAACTTGATGAACTCTACCTACTTCATGTGACGAATACTTTCAGGAAAGTACATGTCATTGAACAGTTTCTGAAATGTTTCTCAAGATATATTGAGTGCGACATGCTGGGTACGCTTCATAGTTTCCCACCAGTAATCTGCCTCACCACAAAACATAAAGGTGGCGAATGAAACCTTCTGTTCTTCCGTGCATCCCAAGACATCGAATATCTTGGAAATTTGCTTAACCCACGTTTCCACCTTAATCAGATCTGGCTTTCCAAAGAATTATGGTGGACTCAACTCCCTAAACTGCTTGGCTATAACAAACCGCGCGTTGCTATCATTTCCACCCGTATTTTGTACACGAGTCTCCCTCGTCTGATTTTGCATGAACTACAAAAAGTTTCTAAACATCCCATCATTCATCGTTTCCTCGTTAGTGTTATTTACAGGAGGAATATTGCCTTCCTATTGCACGTTCTCCTGATTGGTGACTAAAGGTGTTTCCACAGTCTCATACACTCCATTGTTAACATTGTCAGCTGCAATTCTTAAATACTGCCATAAAATAACGGTTAATTAAATAAATTAACATATCACATAATATCCCTATATTATGACCGGCCAACAAATAAGCTTAGGTAGGACACACTAGCGAAGGATTTACTCATCTCTCCCCTCCAAGTTCTATTCCCCGATCACCGCCAGAGAACATATCCCTAAGCTCTGATACCAACTATGACTCATTTCCCAATCGTGGACAGCACCTCACAGTGGTACCTATCAGTTTGCCATCGCAGAACGGTGTCCCCTACGGAGAGTCTGGCTTTGGTGCATCCCACACAAGGAAGTCAGTAGTGAGAGGCTAGGGGCTCTTTACTTATAGCTTTGATACCAACTGTGACGCCCACAAAATAAGTATACATCACCCATTTTGAGTCGCCAAATACATGGTACAGAAAACAACTACAACTTTATTATTACAATTGTTGTGCAAAATATAACAACACATACTGTGAGTTTAAATACAAATATTGTCTTCTAGACAATATCCACACTTAAATAAAGTCCTCATTATAATTATTGATGCACTATTTTACAAAAATAGTGAGGACTGCTAAAACAACTGTCTAGTACCATCACTTTATACCCCGACTAGTTCCTGTTATATTCTCGCTTCCTAAGAAGAAAAATGGAACAAAAAGGAAAAGGGTGAGCTCAACTAGCACAGTAAAGAATATTATGACTAAGATAATATACAACAAATTATCCTTAGTCTTCAACAGGGAAAAATCTGATAGAATATAATAGACAACAAGTTTTAGATCAACAACTGCGACGGAAACAACAATTCATTAGAAGAGTTAAGTTGAGAATGAAATCTATTATCATCTATGAATTTAAAAGTCCATCATCAGTATTTTATCTCTTTAACATCAATCAATATACATCTTGAATCAAATATTCATCTTTGCACTACGGGCCAAAGATATTCATTTGTATCACCAGTTGGTCATGTTCATCTCAACACTTGTTCATCTTTGCACTATGGGCCAAAGATATTCATCAGGTAATCATTCATCTTTGCACTACAGGCCAAAGATATTCATCAAGTATCAACATTAAGGACTGAGGATAATGAAAAACAATTTAGAGAATTAATCTAGTGAGACAGAAGGACAAATATTAGGGGTTCGTTTTTTAGTTTATCCAAATTCAATAATACTCCATAATAACCAATTGTGAAGTAGAATTCAAAAATAAAGATCAAAACATGGATACAATCAAAGAAAGTAATCATAAAAGACATCTGGGATAAAAAAGTGAAAATTTAATTTTTTAGTGAATATAGTGTAAATATTCGTGAATAAATAATCGTATACGTGAATAGTATCAGTATACATAAATAATGTCGATATACATGAATAGTAACCCCACACAAAAAAAGGTAAAAATTTCACAATAAAATTCATATCAATATTTCTAAGATAATGATATTGAAGAAAGTAATATCATTTACGAAGAAAATAACATCCTTACCTCAAAAAACAATATTTACGATCGAAATATCGGATGTAAAGCCGAAGGAAACTTGCACTGAATAACAACTCTCAAAGTATCTAAATACTCACAAAAATATGCTCAATAATATATAGAGAGAAAACTTATGTTTCTGATGTGATTTTCAATTCTAACTTAAGCGTCTATTTATAGAAAAATGCTAGAACGTCATAGGAGACTAAAATAATAAAATATTATTATTATTATTTTTCTCACGCATGCCAAGCTAGACCAAAACTTCAGCCACCACAAGTGGGGCCCACTAAAAAGCAGCCACTTTTCCCAACAACCAAAAGTGGGTCCCACATTCTAGAAATCTCCACCAAAATAAAACAATTTCTAAATCAGTCACCTTTTAAAATTCATAACAAATCATACGTTAATTTTTAATGGTTCAAAATTTTTGGACATATACTCAACTTATATATGTATAACATATCCAAAAATCACAACGATCTAACGGCCAGTTTAAAATCTATAACTCACGCAATATAGCTTAAGAACACTGATTTTTCGAACTATGAGTCATTTGGACCAGTTTCATTCAAACAGTCACCACGAAAAATCCATAAAGAATTTTTTGGTGATTCTAATTTCTACGGTTAGCTTACTTCTAGGGATTTCTTTTGATATATGGCTCATCTCCTAATTCATTATACACAAAGAGTTATGGATTTTACAAAATCAAGTAATAAACTAATTTTTTTGAAAATCCCATATTTTGTTCTTCATTTCGACAAAATTCTGATAAAACACCTCAGCTTTAATTCCTTCATTTTCAACCAAATAAAATATATCCATGATTTATATCCACATAAAATAAATATTTCCTTATCATATAAATCAATAAATAATTATTCACAAATAATATTACAGAATCACAATAATGACAACCAAGCCGTTCCCAGGAAAGAGGGGGCTTTCCGATAAGGATTTCTCCTTACTGGCGCGCAATTAGGTGACTAAACCTCTCCTTGACAGAACTTTCTAGACATTTCCAATAATGCTATCTAATAATATTATTCAAATAATATGAATTATTGATCTGATAATGAGAAATACTATGCAGTGACAATTATTGAAACAACAATAATAAAAATATCGACGCAGCAATTATTGAACCAATAAAATAAAATATTGAACAGTAATTACTGCAACAATTATTGAGTAGTGCCTTCGTACGTAAGAATCTATAATTCAAAAATACTGTGCAATACCGTGTGCTACTGTGTAACCACGCGTATTACTGTATTTTAACCACCAGGTAATCCAACAGTGTTAACGGTAACAATCACGCCGTTATTTATAAAAACTCAAACTTGTTGTTTTCTTCATCTGATAGTTATTCTATTATGGGGCCCACAAATGATTGTGTCGTCATACGGATATTCCCGACAAAAAGAATATTCTACGACCAAACGAATATTCCTCGATAAAATGAATATTTTATAACCACTTGCTTATTTTGTAAAATTTGCACATTTCACCCATAACCAAAATATTATATCAAATTAACTCCTTATTATTTCAAGATAATGAATAGAGGAAATTCAATTTTATTTGTAATAAGTGGGGGTCTTACAATATACAACTTGTTTTTGATGATTATATGTATTTGTGATGTAAGAGTTTGTATTTAAACAAGAATTTGTATGTTAATTACGTTTAAAAAGGAAGAAAAGTAATTATAGTGTATGTTTTTACATATGGCTTGTGAAAGTACCAAATTTGGTGATTAATTTGTATACTAATTTGTAAATTGAGTCTTGGATATGTTAATTCGATAAGAAAGAAAGAGAATGTAGTTTGAATTAATTAATTTGGTGTATAATGGTGATCACAGTGTTAATTGGTCAAGGATGTCAAAAAAATGGAGTTTTGTATAAAACATGGACTTGAAAGATTTTAAATTTCATGTTTATGTTATTTATGTGGGTAAAAACATGCCAGAGACCTTAAGTTATTTTTATGTGAAATCCTGTAAGTTATATGGGCTCAATTGGTTTCTAGTTGGTCAAATTTATCTTTGCATGTGCTCGCGTTGCCTGGAACTGAACTTCGGTGCCGCAACGCCAAGCCTCGCACCGCAGAGCCACTTTCGACTGTGACTTCATGTTGTAAGCGCCAACACCGCCATACAAAGACCGTCCCCAAGTGTAAAATGTGGCGTCCACATCATGGGTTAGCGAAATTGCGGAAAATTTGTTTTTAATACACAAAGTCTTTAATTGTTGATAAGGTGAAATATTTTGACTGTTAAGATGTGATTTTGGTATTATAATACTACGAATGAGCATATAATTAACAATTAATGAGTTTTGTTATTACGTTACTAATGTAACTTGACTATGTGATTAAAACCAATCCATACATAAAATAGATAGTTATTTGTATACAGAGTATATGTAGTAACTAATTATGTCATGATGAAATGTGTATAGGATATTGTGAAACGAATTATTACGGTTTAGCTTACACGCAAGGCAAGTTTTCTAATCCTAAACTTTCTTTGAGCAAGTTCTCTAACTCTATTGTTACGATTGTGCAAGTTTCTTAACTCTAATTATATTGTGCAAGTTTCTAAACTTTACCTCTTGATATTGAGCAAGTTTTTATAATCTTTAACTTGTTTCTTAGTATGCAAGTTTCTTAACTCTAAAGCACTTATGTTAAACAAGTTTTATCGTTCAAATTACTATTTATTATGCATGCTCAATACTTAATTCTAAACAAAATTCTAACCTTAGTTTAATATTGTTCAAGCAAGGTATGTTACGTTATTTAATGCTTATACTTTTAGCTTATTTCTAAGGTATGACCTTAATATACAATGTTGATTCATCTATGACTTATTTCATAGCATATTGTTATTACATTCTTATTCAACTAATCCTTAGTTGATGTTCGTTAAAATCTAAATTACCTTGAACTTATCCAAACCAAACTTACTTTGGTGCTACTTGTATTCTAAATACTGAGATGAACAACCCTATTATAGGGAATAATTTACGCATAATGTTTAAATGTTTTTGCACAATACATTGCACGAATGGCTGATCCCCCTATGTACGACGAGTCCCTATAGTCGTATGACTGTTAAAGTTTAAGTTGAAAAATACTTATAACTATGGACATAGTTCGTGGTCTTTTGACCCACAGATATATATTTCAAATTTTGTTCCTGATTAAGCACATTATTCAGTTCTATTAAGCATATTCATTTGACAATTGATATGATATTTATTCATTATCATTTTAAGTGAGCATTGTTTGCACACTCTTGCTTATATAAATATTACAGCTAAAGTTGAGAAGGTTGATGAACCTACCACCAGTAAAGGGAAAGGGAAGATGAACAAGTATTGAAGACTTTTAAACCTGTTGACTTTTATATTATCCGACTTTATTTTAAATCTTGTGATGTAGTTATTTAATTTTCTGCACATGATATTTTTATTTAAAGGTTAGATAACCTGGGAGATTTTATTGGACTTATTGATGTAATCAAGGTTTATTACTAAATTTTATTATGTTTGGGTAGTTAGACATGAATGTTTTTATCAAGTGAACACCAAATCTTGTGGGAATGAAGTACCCGAATTTAGGGGTGTCACAAGTTGGTATCAAAGCTTTAGGTTATGAACCTTAGGTGGGGAAAAGCCTTAAGAAATAACCTTTGAAAAGATAGTGGTGATAAACTCTTATCGAGTTTTATGAAGAACTAATAAAACACTTATGTGCCTATGTGAATACAACCTATATGCTCGTGAGTGTTGAGTAATGAGGATTAGTAATTGAAACTTAATATTTTTGTTGTCAGGATGGCTAAAGTAGGAAAATCTAGTCAGGCTAGAGAGGAAGAATCCTATATGCCTATGGAGGAGAGCATCGAGATATTTAGGTGGTTTGGGAACAGCTACTGCCACGGAAATCATCTCCGTTGGTCACAGTGGTTGAGAAGGAGGGGTTACCTGATGAGGATCCTGAGATAGAGATGGACAAGGAGGACCCTGAGGAGGTGCCACGGTCGAATGAGGATGAGGAGGACGAGGGGAAGAGATTCCACTAAACTCGATCGCTGCTCGTATGTACGACGAAGTATACGATCGCAATGTGGAACTTCAGGATAGTGTTGAGGAGTTGAGAGAGATAGTAGCTGAACAACAGACCTCAATGGCGCAGAAGGACAACGAGATCTAGGATCTAGAGGAACGTCTGAGTAATGTCGAAGGGAAACTGGTCCACATTGAAGGAGGAAATGAGCAACTGATAGAGGAGATCGCAGAACTAAAGAACAAGCTAAAGGAAGAGTCTACTAAGAGGGCAAGAGCTGAAGACGCGTATGAAGAAGCTTCTAAATGAGCCGGAGTAGTAGAGAGAGATGTACAAGTGAAGAAGATCAAGATGGAAGAGATGAATAGTGTTTTCAACACTATGACCAATCGAGCTCAAGATAGGGTAATGGGTTATCCGATTCAGTTCGAGACGCTGTCATTGTACATGTTAGATCTGTGATGCCCCCAAATCTGAGTCCCTTCGGACCACAGATCCGGTTCGCCACGATACTATTATCGTCAAACTTTTATATCTTTTATTCATAACTTAATGAATAAAACTTCACTTATTACAATTTAGAATATAAATTCCTTCCATTTCCAGGATCTATGTATTCGATGTTATATTTCCTTCAATTTAGAATATAAATTCCTTCCATTTCCTTCAATTTAGAATATAAATCACTTATTTACCATTCATGTTTTACATCATATTCGATGTTATATAAATATGCATAATAATTTAAACTTTTTCAATCTCCTTGGAAAAATAATCTTTTATTGACTTCTTAACTTGAATCAATTACAAATCCCTGAATCAAATTATGCTATAATTCATTCTACTCAATTATTGTACAAATATTTACATCTCAATTCGAATTTATTTATGTATCCCATAATACAACTTTACAACACAACCTGTATTGCACCTAGTAAACTACTATCTTGTATGACTCCTAGAACATAGACATGGTTCAAGAGTATATATTTAAACACATATACCGATTTCCTTCAATTAGTATTGAACTCGATCAATCAAGTAGCACGTAATCTTTACCATGAATCCTTAACCTGCAAAAGTGGTTATTTGCAAGGGTGAGCTCGATAGCCTAGCAATTCTAACAGTTTTTATCCAGCACGTATGATATAATAACATATACAATTGATGCATTTATAATCGATCAATATTTACTACGCATGTTACTTCTAACATAACAGGCATAGATGTTTATATCACAAGTATATCATCAAAGATCAACTTTCACATTTCATACATATCTCATATGCATTTCATATATATATATATATATATATATATATATATATATATATATATATATATATACATCAACATTCTCATGGCATAATATAACTAACAGTTATCAAATTCATATAACAAATAGGAACTGAAAGACTTGCCTGATTCATAGGTTATTAACTACGACTTAACTCCTTAAAGCTTATATGCACTGCGTGTGTTCCTACACAGTTATATAATCATGGATTAATACCCATCAGTCATACATTCATTAATTCTCAATGAAATAATATATTTTTACATCGTTCTAGTTCACTTCTTCGGTATACTCTTAGGATAACTATGTTGCTAGTCCATTTTACTCTCATACTTATTCTTTCGAAACAATCTTATTTCTTCTTTTACGGTCTTTAAGTATTTATATAGGCATGCTCTAGATTCTAGACAGTTAACAAACTGTTCTTGACTACTCAGCAACACGGCGCGGCCGCACTGAGTATAAGCTTGGGAGTGGCGCGGCCGCGCTACTCCTTGCCAAAACCAGAACTGAAATTTTCAAAAGTATAGTTCTCTTATTAGCACCTTAACATCTTTGAACAATATAAACACATAAAGACAAGGTTTCGGACATATTGGGTTTCCCAAACTCGTTAACGTTGAGGCTAACTTTTTAAAACTTTTAGTTTTCTTTTGAACTCATTTGTTCAACTAAGATTTACATGTTCAATAGCCCATTGACCAAGATGAACACCTCCTCATGTATCTAAAATATACTTTTGAGATAAAACTCAAATCAAGCATACAACTTCCTTTTTCAGAACTCTTTAATCGAGGCTAAAAAGGTTTATTCAACAAGGGACTCGCTACGTTAACCATTAAGTCACATAACGATACTAAACCACCCTTATTACGCATGGTTATGTGTATTTATATGACTAGAATGGTTTATCATTTGAAAACTTACTTTAAGACATGCATGGTTTATATTACGTCTATCTAGTTGTGTGCACGTATCATTCATTTTCAAAGGCATAGCAACTCTATCATGCTTGCTTATAAGGTCACAATGCAAGTAATACAATGCTCATCAAAGTTAGTTTCTAACACTTTTAAATTTCTCTTTAAAACACATACTAAACCGAGCTTGACAACCTTTTATGTGTAATATATCTTGAAATAACATTTCTTGTCCATCCGTGCATATAACTAGGCCACAATCACATGTTCCCAAAGTCGAAACTTAAAAGACACAAAGTTCGTCAAGTTTTATTTTCAAAACTTCAAGTTTTTGATTCAAAACACTTTAAACCAAGCTATATCAATCTAGTATATGCAAGGTAACTTTAAAACTACATTTCATGGACGTTTATATGCATACATAGGGTCCAAGGTCAGAACTTAAAGGACACAAAGTTCATCAACTTCCGTTTCTCTAAAACTTTAACTTTTGTTTTACAAATCATTGTTAGAGCATTCCATTATGAGTAAACTAATATTAGCCATATGACATGTCTATTATCATAAATTTTCATGTTATATCACTTAGAATAACATATTCCATCGTCGGGAGCACTATACTTGCGTATGTGCTCGTTCGACGCCCTCTAATCGCCTCTGAATACGTAACAGTCACAAAGATGACTATTTTGACTCTTTGTAACGACCTCAAATTGCAAAATTTAAAGAATAAAAGTTGTAGGTCTATTTGTCCTCGTTCCGGATCATCTTGAATCACCTCAATCGGAGTTCGTATGAAAAGGTTATGACCGTTTTACCAGAACAAGTTAAAGTAGTTACACTCAGCACACATGGGGCGCTGCCGCGCCCCTTTTCCTCACCATTACCGCGCGCCCATGCCAATACCCAGCCCCAGCTGCGCGCCCGCATGTATGGGTGGCGCACCTAGCTTCGCACAAAAAGAGTTTTTGACATAACTTTCTCATTTTATGTTTGAATTAATTGGTTTACGATTCGTTGGACTCATTAAACTCTTAGCTACCCATCTACAGAGTAATTATAACACCTCAAAAATATTAACTAATCCAAAGATTAATCCAAAACTCTTATTCATACTAAATTTTCATGTTTTAAAAAGTTTAGCGAATTCATTCACTACGAATTCGTTTCTCAACCAAATTGGTTCATTTTACTTTCGTTGTTTTCGTTTCTAACTATAAGAACAGTATCTAGCAACAACTCATGGATTACAACAATCCTTAACCATCAATTTTTGTACTTAAATGCTATTTTTTCATGACATTTCTAAGAAAAGCAAAACTTAGGAATTCAAGATCATGTAAGTTAATGTTATTACCTCTTGAATGCTTCAATATGCTAAGTATAGCCTTCCTAACTTCAGATTGCTCTCCAATTTTATTGACTCTTCATAGCCACTTCTCAGACATCTCAACAAAAGAAATAAAAGATGAAGGAGTCTCTATATATAGAAAACCCAAAACACAGTCCATAGCTTTGCTCCCTAAATCAAACCAACGGGAATGATAATTGTATTATGGTTAAGGAAGAGTTGGTGAGTGGTTGGTGAATCCCATCATGTTGCCCACTCCCTTTGAAATTATTTGCTACACTTTGATGAAAATGAGGGAAAAGTAGGCTAGTCTCTAGAGTTCACGTGAATGAGAAAAGGAAGAGCAATAGGACACTTAATATGGGACAAACAAACCTCATCAACTTGTAAGTATAGATCATTTATGCCCAACTCTTAGTCATATAATAAGTACACTAAGTTATATAATATATGTATACCATTCCTCCCATATCACTTAGGTTATAATTAAATTACAAATGTAATTTCTAATTACAATGTATCATATATCATCCATATATACCTCATCCTAATTTCTAATTAAGAGCAATTTCTTAGAGCAATTTCTAATTTTCACATGTCTTAAGAATTTTATCTACTAATTTCTTATTTTAATATTTTTTGAAAATTCGGGTTCTTACAAGATTGTCGAACAATGTTTCGTATTATGGAAGAAGAGTGTCGTAAGGGTATGTAGTATTTTAGTAGGTCGTCATAAATGTACTTGATATGTGATTAATGATATGATAAATAAGATGTAAATCCCAAGTGTTATGTAACCTATGGGATATGATGATGATGTTATCCTGAAACTTTAATAGTTCAGGAAAGTAATGTAAATAGTAGTGATGCTATTGTCCTTATGTTTCCTAAAAGATTAGGAATGAATAAAAGTTATTATTTTATTCAAAGTGTTATGTATTATGTGATGATCTTTTATTGGGTGCAAATTATGTAGAAAATACCTACAGGAATTGAGTAATAATCTAATGAGTGTGTTTAACAGAAAATGCCTCCAAGAAGACGTCAACCATGACAAAGAACCCCTGAGGGATCTACCAACAATAACAACGCGACAGCTAACCCCGTTCAGCAGTTAGTGACGTTACTGACTGGTGCATTACAGAATCAACCGCAGAATCAAGCAGTGACATTTAAGGACTTCAAGGCGGTTGGACCACCAAAATTTTGTGGGTCCATGAATCTAGTTGAGTCACATACCTTGATCATAGAGATAGAGAAAGTGTTTGATGTGACACCCCAAAATCTGAGTACTTCATTACCCTAAGACTTGGTGTTCAATTTCTAAACATTATACTGTATACCAAAATAAGATAACATTTAAACCATAATTCTTCCATATTAAAGGGTTACATCAATAAGTTTAATAAAATTTCCCAGGTTATCTAAACTTTAAATACAAACATCAAGTGAGGAAAATAAAATAATTACATCTCATCAAATAAAAAAACAAAGTCTGACAATATAGAAATCAATAGATTACAAGTCTTCAATACTTGTTCATCTTTCCTTTTCCTTTATTTGTGGTAGGTTCATCGACCTTTTCAACTTTAGCTATAATGGTTATATAAGCAAGAGTGAGCAAAACAAATGCTCACTAGATATAGCAATGAATCAACAAGAGAATATTAATTGCCAATGAATACACTCATTAAAACTGAATAGTACTCTATCAATGATAACCAAAAACTGGAATCAAAATATGAAATATATCGGATTGTCATAAGACCACAAACTATGTCCATAGTTACAAGTAATCTTTAAACTTTAACCTAAGCAGTTATACTGTAGGGACTTCACGTACTTAGGGGGATCAACCCTTTGTAACATTTATTGTGGACAAACATTTAAACGCTTATGCGTAAATAATCCCCTGTAATAGGGTTGTTCATCTCAGTTTTAATATACAAGTCCGCACCAAAGGAAGTTTGGTTTGGATAAGTTTCAAGGTAATTTAGAGTTCAACGAACATCAACTAAGGATTAGTTGAATCAATATAGTTTAATATCACTTCAAGTGCTCGATAGCAATATGATATGAATTATAAGTTAATCAACATTATACATCGAAATCATGGTTTAGAAATGAACTAGGAAGCATAGGTGTGACGCCCCCAAATTCGGGTATCTTCCAACCCAACATATGGTGCTCCACTGTGCTAACATCCATACAATCATTCCATTGAAATACAACAAAATGAATGTAATTACTATCTTCTTACTACAATCAAAGTATAATCCTTCCCAGATTCATAAACTGGTTACATCGTTCATTGTTCATAATGTATAATACATACAAACTTACTAAACTATTACACAATGCCTAAGTATCCATCTTAGCTTTGCCCTTATCTCTCTTGGCATTAACAATAGTTCATCTTTAACTGCAGTTATATAATTCACGCAAGAAGTGAGCATGACAGCTCAGCAAGTTTAATCAAGGATAACAGTAATACCACATTCGTGCATTATATAACAATTTCGATATAACTGAACAATAGTTATAAAGTATTATGAATCAATAATACTTTAACAGTTCATAACATCAATTCCTAAAGTATAGAATAGATTAGAAATTCTGAACCGGTCGATAGACCATGAACAGTAACATTTAGTTTTCATACTTGAAAAGGAGTCCACAGCGCTAAGCCCGTTTATCCGCATATCTTACGAGCACTTCTAGGTGATCAGCCTATAGTACTCTATGTTGATCAACACTTATTCATTAAACGTATTTACGTTTAATATTTTTGGCAAACTCGCGTGCCCATCGAATAATCGATGAAAAATACTTTTGTTTGTTCATAAACAAACCTTACCTTCACGTCCGTACCAATTACTTGGCATAGGATAGCGTTAACATTTCTATATAGAATGATATGAATCATAATCAATCTATATACTACGAATAGTCTAGCCAAGTTAAAATCTGGCATCGACCCTTTCTTTAAAACAAGTCGTGTAATTCAATTCAATGAATCACATAAAACTTGACTAACATGAAAGTCATACAAGCGTTAAGTAAACTTGCCTTTCAGCGTCTTCAAATAAGTTAATTGACTGGCCACAGCCTTTACAGAATCTACATGATATATTTACATAGCACACTGTAATTAGCTATCAAACAAATGTTCACATTGTTCTTACAAACTTCTTTCTCTTTTATGTCTTAATTAACTTAATATCAATTATAAAGTCAACTTGACTTATTACCATTCGTCACGGCTCATTACTCAATTGATTTGATTAACCGGACTCTAACATTGTCGATGAAGTACCAAATTTGTTCATCGTTCTTAACTTGTTAACATGCATTCAATTCCTAAGTTTTTAACACCATATACCTTACTATAGGTTGTTAGTTCTCAGTAGGCACAAAATAGATCTAGAAGGGGGGGGTTGAATAGATCCTTAGAATTTCAAAATATTTTTACTCTATTAAGTTGTATTACTCATTAAGTAGCTAATAACAAACTTAAGAATCTTTTAAAGCACAGCGGAATAAGTAAAATATTCCCTTCATTGATATATTCATAATCACACATACATTGTTCGTAGAGTTACTTGAAGAGTAGCGAGTTAAAACAAACATACTTGATTATGGCAGTTAATGTACATAATGTAAATGACATAAAGTAAAAGACACAAGGGGTTTTAAAAGGTTCAGAGACTCAAGCTCCTAATCCACTCTTCTACTTTTAATTAGCAGGATTTCCACTAAGGAAGGGCATCACCCTGAATCACTAAGATTCCTTCAAGGCCAGCAGCCTTGGGACTTCAGTTCACTAAGAACTCTTCAAGGCCAGCAGCCTTGGAACTTCTCTAGTTCCCTAGGAACTCTTCATGCCCAGAAGGCTTGGAACTTTATTTAGTCCCTCAAGACAAGAACCCCTCAGGCCCTGGCTTCTTGTAGTAGTAGTTGTTGTTGTCGTTGGTGCTGAGATGCTAATATGTCATTAAGCTCTGAACATCTGTTGTACTTAGCAGCTTGGTGCGGTCCTCTTTAAATTTTGCTTCGGGTCTGGACCACATCTTCTTTTGGTGCAACTGATCTCCACTCTTTTTTGTTCATCTTCATCTGGTATCAGCTTTGCACCATCACCATCTGGGTTTGCTAAGTCTCTGAGCTTTTGGTAGACTTTGTCTGACACTTAGCAATCCCTGAACCCTTCTTGAATACTTTGCAGATGTGGTTCTGCACTTGTTCAGTCTCAGCTTTTTGTTCATGGTGATTCATAGAGTGGCTCTCTTGATCTTCTTTGTACTTAGCCACTTTTCTGAATGCTATCTTCTTGGCCTTCTCAGCTCTCAGCTTGGCTGCCATCTTTAGTGGCATTCTCATCTTTGTTTTAGTCCTTCAAAGCTTCTTCACTTCCACCTTGGTAGTCTCACTGTCACTCAGACTTGTTCTATTGATATTTGGTAGAACTCGCTGAGTCAATAATAGCATTCACCAACTCAATGATTCTGTAACTCCACAATCATCAGCAACTCTTGATCTTTGAAGTTCTATTGATTTATACTGCTTCCCAATCTTCCCGTTGGAAAGTGGCCGTTAAAAGCTATTCAAATTTCTTCGCAGATCTCGAGTTATTTGGTGCAGACTGTAGATGTGACATGACATCTTTTTCTGACTTTCTGACACTGCAATCTGCTGTTTCACCAACCCTATTAGATATGTCACTTTAATGTCTTGAGTAGGTTGAATACTTTATTTCCTTCTTCTGATTTCTCGATCAGAGGTTGTCCTTACATCGATGCTCTCAATGAGCTCTTGTCCAAATATTACCCTTCAAATTGAACCGTTGCCAATGCTTCAGTCTTCAGCTATTCGAACTCTACAATTTTGATGCATGTCTTCATGGACTTGATCGTAGTGTCTTGTTGACTGGTAGAGACAACACTACGATCTCAAAGAGTGTTGATTTGATCTTCAATGTAGAACACCTCTTCCTTTTCTTGTGCATTGCTTCAATACTTCTGTTTGCCTCAGCAGCTCTCAGATAATGATTGCTCGATTCCTTGCTCTGGCCTATTCTGAATAACAAGACACTTCAGATTTGTGGTATGTCCAGCTCGCTTTCTCCTTGTGATCTCCTATTCACTTATCATCAATGGACTGACCCAATGCTTAATCACTTTAGCCTTGTTCTTCAGAAGCTGTCCAGTATCTCTGTATATACTCCATCAGTTCTTTCTTTATTGGGCAAATACTACGATCTTGGTTGTGTTCGAAGAACGTTATCGTCTTTCTACATGACAGCTACTGCATGTGCTAACTTTCCTTAGTCAGTTACAGAAGTCTTCTTTTGATCTCCTTGTGGAAGACTTCATCTCGAATAGCTTCACAACTCAATCTTGATACTGATTGAGTTGGTGCATAGATCTTCTGTTAGCTTGCATTCCATTCGTTGAGTGCTCTTTGGTTTCCTTCAGGTGGGACGTATCTATGCAGTGCCAATCAGAGGCTTCATTCCTTTGGATATTCTGGGAGTGCTCATTCGTTGAGAATTATATTTTCTCTACGATTCTGCCTTGGCATTGTGAGCACATCTATTGAGGTCTTAGTTCTGCACTCTACGATTCAGCTTTGGCTATGCAGACACTATGACTCTGAGATCAGATCTTGACACTCTACGATTTCTGTCGTTGTGCTTGTTGTTTTCATCTGATCTTGCTCCACTACGATCTCTGCCTCTATTATGATTAGTAGACTCTACGACTCTGAGTGTAGTCTACGATTCTTGACTTAGCTTTGCGCGATACTCGGTGAGCTCAGAGGCGTTGTCTCTCTCACATTACGAACATGACTTCCTCGGCGGACTACTACCTGAGGAGGAAGTTCACCTCGACACACTACGATCCTTCCTCATCTCTCCTGAGAGTCTACAAACTCTGAGATCTACTATCTTGCAGACTACGATTCTGCCTTGATAGCTCTCGAGTTTTCCTTGACTCTCCTAGTAGACTACGATTTACGTGCAATGCAGGCGATCGATCAAACTTCATCTATTACATCATAAGATAAACCTAACATTCTTGATCTTTCTATATTTATAGTCCTTGTACATCATTTCTATTTAAGGACTTTACAAAGTTGTTTTGCTTATGTAGGATCAACCTAACACATTTGATCAATTCATTCTAAGTCCTTGTACATATGTTTCTATTATCTATCAACGGACTTTACAACTTTTCTTAATGCAATCATACTTGCATATTCATTCATATATATCATAATCAAATCATATATAAATAGGAATATCATTCACATGTTTATTCCTGACAATCTCCCCCTATTTGATTATGACAAAAACAATAAGTGCATATACATGTTATGAATGAATCTTATATACACGGTGAGCAAACAGATTTCTAAAAGCAGATAATCATGAATGTCATTTATAATGATGTGGAATTTAATACACTGACATTTTACATCCTGGATCCAGAACATACCTAACTAGTTAGAGATGTACCTCTTTGGTTCCATGTATGCTTCCAGGATGTCTGTTGATCAACTATTCATCTGTTTGATTCCTTTGCTCCTGCTCCCTTTCTCCCCTTGGGATGTAGAGCTATTCCTTTCTTCTTTTCCTGGTTCAGGCTCCTTGCTCCCCCTCACCTGATGAACCATCTCTTTATTCTGTTTTCTCCTTCTTTGTCTTCTTGAATTGTTTGCTCCTTCTTTCCTTGCTCTTTCTAGAGTGCCTCTTTTTCTTCCCCTTTCTATGCCTCTTTTTGTCATTAATCATTTGAGAGAGCTGCTCCATATTGGACATAAGCTGCTCCATCAGGTAGGAAGAATTTCCAACTTCATGCTTGTTTTCTTGTTGACTCAGCTCCAGTTGCATAGAGAAGGACTGAGTCACGTGGTCAATCATGTTAGAGAGGACTTTGAGTTTCTCTTCATTTTCCTTTTGTGCTTGTAGAGCTTCATCCTTTTGAATATTTAGAGCCTTGAGATAGATGTGATCTCTTTTGCTTACTTTGAGGGATACTTCAGCCATCATTGTTTGGAGTTTCTCTTGAACTGAGTTACCTTCTAAGGTTGTCAGCTTCTTTGACTCTACAATGAATAGAGATATATCTCAATTCGTTCATCAAAATTCTTCGTCAGCTGCTTTTCCACAGTTATTTGATCATTTAATTGTGCAATCCTTGGTTGAGTATCAGATTGGACTCTACGATTTGCTTACTTGGACAGATTATCGAAGGTGTTGAAAATCTAAAGAATCGTTGAGTACTAATCGATATTGAAAGATGAAGGGATGTTGGACAACAATGCTTGAGCAGATGAAGGCTTCTCATTTTGAGCTTGAATACCATCGGTGATAGATTGAGCAGACTCTATGATTATCTCCTTGGTTATAAATCTTCTGCCTTCAGAGTCCACTCTACGATCATAGGGAATATAATGATTGCCAGCATGTTGATAGACTTTGTAATGAGGCTCGTCGTTGATTATCATTGTTGCAAACTGCTTAACTCTGGGGAAGTTTTGTGATACCAGTTCCAAATTTGGGAAATGAGAGTAGCACCAGCTGAAGTAACTTCCATCTCTCTCAGTGTGTTCCTTTAACCATGGCATCCATGGAAAGAACCATCTTATCAGAAGGTCTTTAGAGTCATTCAGTATTGTTGTGCGGTCTAATTCCATATTTTTCTAGTTGTGGAGTACTTCATATGTGGTCATTCTGACAACTCGAAGTTGTTCACTTCCTTGATTTATCCATCTTATTAGTGGTTCTGCTGGTGGCTCATCAAAATCTTCCACTACAATTCTTCTGTTGATTTTGACTGGAGAGAGAATAGGATAGAATTCTAGTTCCTCAAATTCCTGATTTGTAGAGTTGGAATCTTTCTCTATCTCTTCCCTTTCTGAGCTTAAATTTTGTTGCTTACTTTCATCAGAATTATCAATAGATTCTTCTTGCTGACCTCCATTTTCAGAGTCTTCTTCAGCAATGTCTTCCTTGGAATCATCTCCTTCAAAGTTGGTCCTGTCATCAGTATTTTCTTCCCCTGATGCGGATTCACCGTCACTTAGTTTAATTATTTCAGTAGATTGATCATTTCTCTTCTTTGAGGCAAATTGAGCTATCAATATGTGACTTCTTCTTCTTCTTGGTAGTTCAGTTGTGGGTGAATCAGATACTCCTTCTTCTTCTTCTTCTTCTTCTTCTTCTTCTTCTTCTTCAGACTCTGAGTTCTTTGAGTCAACATATAGACTTTCTTGAGGTTCATCATTAGCTGGTGCTGATGTTTCTTTCTTAACCTCATCATTATTTGATCCATCATGAGAACATGTTGGAGCATTTTCATCTGGACATTCAGATGGGTCCTCTTGTAGCTTTTCTTCATCTTCAAAGTGAGTACTTTGAGAGTTAGCCATAGATCTTATGTATTCTTCTTTATCAGCAGAGTTTACATCTTCTTTCATGAACCCAGCTCCACCTTCATCACTGAATCTGTTCTTCGGATCCTCAGTCTTGAGATCATCAGTTCCCCTCTCTTCCTTTGACTCTACGTCCTCTTCTTTGTCAGATGTTCTTCCTTGGGGAACTGGAATTTGTCTGTTTATTACTTTAGCTTTCTTTTTAAATGGCTCTTGAAGCAGCCTGCTGCTTCTTCGCTTTGTGGTTTCAGCAGTTAAGGCTTTTTCTTCTACATCCTTGTCTTTGGTGGATAGACTTCTTGGAGGGGCCTCAGTTTTCCTCATGCTCTTGGGTTTCTTCTTGGCTAGTGAGGTCGCCGTTGGTATAGAATTATCTGATTCACAGCTTTCTGGCTCTTTTGCTTTCCTCTTCTTTGTAGAGGCTTTGCTACTGCTCCTAGTTGTCAACCTCCTATTTTCCTTTGGGCTTTTCTTCCAGTTTACGAAAAGTTGTGGAGACATTATCTTGTGAACATTAAGAATTTCGCCATCATCATCTTTAATTTTATTCTTCAACTTTTTCTTCAAGATGATGCTTAAGAATCTCCCATGAAAAACCTTTGTGAGTGGTTTCTCAGTTACTCTTTTCTTTTCTTCCTTATCCAGCCATTTAGACATATGATCGTGCAGGACAGCTCCAAAGTTGATGTGTTCCTTCAAGACTATGGTAGATATGATCTTCAGCTATTGGTCAATCACAGTATCATGTGCAGTGTCTTTGCATAAGATACATTTCCCCACTATTTCAGCAAGAAACTCGAATTCTTCAGGAAACTCCTTTTTCTTCATATCCTTGAAACTAGGGTTTCTTCTGTACTACATAATCTTCTTAGCTTTTTCTATGTCAATCTCTTTCAGGCTTTTCAGATTTCGGTCAGGAAGACCTAAGCATAGATTGATGTCAGAAGCGTTTAGTTTCAGACTCTGACCTTTAACCTTGGTGGAGAGGATTCCAGAACTTATAGTTGCGTTTGAATGGAACTCCCCGACAAGGTCACTATATACTCATGTGTTTTCTTCAAGACATTCTGAGAACCCGGCCTTCTTTACAAGTTCAAGAATATCCCTGAACTTCTTTTTGGAATTTTTAAACGTCTTGGTTCCTAGCTGAATGCCAGTGATAACTCGCCAATCTGCCATTTGAATGATTTGATGAATGAAGGTATTGATTCAGGGAGATTTATGGAGTATGGTTGATTTTGGTTTGGGCTCTGGAAGTTTTAGTGGTTTGGCTTCGAAGAGAATTCTAGGGTTTGAAAATGGGAGGGAGAGAGGTTCAATGGATTTTGGTAACTGTTTGCAGATTTTGAATTTGTCTTTATGGCAGTTTCTTCTTACACTGCATACGCTATGACGTGTCAACTGGTTATTGGTTGCACGATGCCCAGTAACTAGCTGTAACTCCCTAGTAACTTGTCAGTTAGCTATCTCTTTTAGAAGAGTGGACGTTTGATTGATGTGGATTGACCTTTGACTTCTTTAGTTCGTAGAGTAACATGATAGGACAACTATTGACTCTGCGTTTTCCTTTGTTGACTCAGTGATCAATTCTCTGAAAGATGTTGCAGTGGATGATTTTTGACACTTTTCCTCATGTTGAAGCTGCATAGCTCAACCACTAATGTACCCCATGCCAGTTTGGGCACTTAAGTTCTGATGTGCATTTGCAAGATGTCTTTCCAAACTATATTAGAACTAATCTCCTCATACTTCAGAATGGTAGAGCAATTGTCTCATTCTTCCAAACTCCTCATGAGCTAGTGTCTTCTGGTAAGTCTGCGATCGTCGAGTCTGCTTCTGCGATTGTTGAGTTTACACTGCGATCGTTGAGATTGCATCACAATCGTTGAATTCTCTCAAAACTCTATTCTACAATAGTTGACTGATTTGGTCCTAGAGATGAACTTTACTAAGCATTCCTTCTGGGTCAAGGTAACTCAGGAAGGGCCAACCTCTTAGAGTGAGCTAAGGGTCAGGTTTGTCCTTGACGCGCTTTCCAGAGAAGATACTTTAGAAGTGATTTGTGCTGATATCTCATTTGACCTTTTCTGTTGAGGAGTCCCTCTTCCAACTTTAGACATCTGCACTGGCTGCAATTGTGGTGTCCTCCTACTCATGCACTACGATCAGATGTTTGATCGTAGGAACTCCACGATTTTGAGTTGGGTGGCTGAAATGTTATCAGTAGTACGTGTTGGGTTTGGTGAAAATCAAAGTAGCAATCAAATTGAAAAATTAGCGGGAGCGAAATAAAATCAGATTTTAAAATTTTTCACAAACCAATTACCCGGATCATCCTTTATGCATATTATTAATTAAACGAAGAATAAGAAATTATGAAATCATACCCTTGTAAAACGAGCTTCCTCAGTGCACGAGTTCACCTCCTACTTCTCCGCGATCTCCTTGAATCTCTGGGTAGATTCCTTCCTTTGATCAATGTAAGCCACCCAAGTGTATGACCTCTAGAGGTGATCCACCAAAGAAGAAGAATTTTCAAGAAGAAGGGTTGGCTCAAACCCTAGTTTTTCCTATCTCAGATAGAAAAAGGAGGCGTATTTCTCAACTCTAGAATTACGTATATTAGATATCCGATATAAGACTCCTCTTATAAAGATATCATGTAACCTATTTTAATTAAAATAATGTATTATTTATTTAATTAAACTCTTTTAATTAAATGGGCTCCCTAATCCTATTAGGGGTAATTAATTAAATTCCTTTAACTAATTTTCTTTCCTAATCCAATTAGGAATAAATGAGAGTACTTATATTAAATTAATTCCTAAACCTTTTAGAAATTAAAATAATAATAATTGTAATAATATTAATAAGACTCCTCTTATTAATTTATATTTAATATTTCTAAAATATTAAATAATAAATATTAAGCTATTTAATTTATTCTATCACCATAGATTAAATTAAATATACTTAACATATTATTACAATTATGCCATTAACTTCAGAAATAATTATTCTTCCTTTTATGGTGTGACCCTTTAGGTTCTCCATATTAAACCTATTTGTGAATAAATCAATTAGAACAATTCTAATCTCATTTAAATAAATAAATTAAACAAATAATTTATTTAAATAAATAATTTTATTCTACAATAGGGATAAGCCTCCTAGCGATTAACGACTTTCCGAGATAATATAGATTTCAACATTAATCATAAAAGAACCTTTGAGTAAATAGTTACCGTATAATTCAATCCTTCCACCATATAAATGTCCCAATTAAATATAAGATATGGAATTACCACAAGTCTTATTTTATTTAATTATATATATTTCGATTCCTAAATGCACAACTCTAATGAATGCAAATTAGAAACTACTTTCTAATTTCATTCCACCTTAACCAAGGATTCTGGGTTGTCATTTATCGAATCACATAGACATATCTCCTTTTTACTAGAAGTGGTAGATTCTTTATTGGTCATTCATTATCTTCATATATAACTTATTACACCCAAGCATACCCTTTGATATACTCTAAGAGTCTTAAGGAATAAGTCAAAGTGTAATTCATTATATATAAGATACTATGATGATCTTAAGTCTAAGGATCATTTGTACTTACTATCACTACAGAATTCCTATTGACGGTGTAAGTAAAACTCCATTAGGTATTCCTTAGCGAGTCACGCTCAGTGAACTTATTCTCTAATAAGCACCTACATACTTGCTTTAGTGTCTCGCATTGATGATGATCATGAGATCAATCATCCTCATCCAATGAGCAAACAACGACGTACTTCAATCTATCCGGATTCATTAATCCCTTTTAGTAATCCATTGATTAGGAACATTTTAGTTTTAAGCTATCTAAGAATTTAGATCTCATTATCATGATCTTATCATGATTCTAAAAGCATTACTTAAAACTATGGGTTTATCACATATTATTAAAACAAAGACCATGTAGATAATAAATTCCTTTAATAAATAATTCTTTTATTAATAAATAAATAAGATTGATTACACGAGATATGCTTTATCATCATACATGATTGGCTTGTATGCATAATACTTTCAATCTCCCACTTGCACTAAAAGCCAATCGTCGTGGTATCTCATACCCATCTTCTCTAAGTGACGATCAAACTGCCATTGTGTTAACGCTTTAGAAAATGGATCTGCAATATTGTCTTGAGAGTCCACACGCCTGTGGTGACGTCTCCTCTTTCAATGATCTCTCCGATCAAATGAAATCGCCGCAACACGTGTTTGGATTTCGATGAGACACTGGTTCCTTAGCTTGCTTAATGACTCCAAAGTGTTGTCACGTAATAAAGGCACCGGTCCTTTAATGCTAGAAACCACACCAAGTTCGGTAATGAACTTCTTCATCCAAATGCTTCCTTTGCGCCTTCACTTGCAGCCTATGTACTCGCCTCACATCAATCAAGAAATCGTTTTCATTGCTTGGAACTTTTCCAACTCATCGCGCCACCGCTTAAGGTAAACACATACCCCAAACGGATTCTTCATCATCTTGGTCTGCTTTGAAAACTTGAGTCTGTGAAGCCCTCTAGTTTTAATCTGCACTCCACCGTAGACAAGAAATACATCCTTAGTTCTTCTTAAGTACTTTAGGATATTTTTCACCGCCTTCCAGTTCTTCTTCTCTCGGATTCAACTGATATCCGCTTGTTACACTAAGTGCATGAGCGACATCCGGTCTAGTACATATCATTCCGTATATGATAGATCCTATTGCCAAGCATAAGGAATCTTACTCATACGGCTTCTCTCCTCGTGTGTCTTTGGGGCTTGTTTCTTGGAGAGATGTATTCCATGGCTCATCTAAGATGAGACCTCTTTTGAATCTTCCATGCTAAACCTTTTTAGCATCAAGTCAATGTATTCCTTGGTACAAGCCAAGCATCCTATTAGATCTATCTCTATAGATCTTTATCCCCAAAATATAGGATGCTTCTCCCAAGTCCTTCATGGAGAAGTGTTTAGATAACTGATTTTAATTGATTGGTAAGATAGAATATCATTCCCTATCGGTAATATATCATTAACATATAATACAAGGAATGAAACAAAGACTCCCACTAACCTTCTTGTACATTACATGGTTCATCCTCATTTTGATAAAATCAAATTCTTTGATTGTCTCATCAAAACGGATGTTCCACCCACGAAAAGCTTGCTTTAATCCATAAATGGATCGTTGTAAGCTTACAGACTTGATTTGTTCCAACCTTTGAAACAAATCCTCCGGTTGTGTCATATACACATCCTCCTCAAGTTTCCCATTGAGGAAGGCCGCTTTTCACGTCCATCTCGCCAGATTTCGTAGTCATGGTAAACTATAATCGCAAAGCAAAATCCGAATGGACTTGAGCATTGCTCTCGGTGAGAAGGTTTCGTCATAGTCAACTCCTTGTCTTTGTTTGAAACCTTTTGCAACCAAATGGGCCTTATAGGTCTCTACCTTGCCGTCTGCTTCCAGGTCTTTCTTTTAAAGACCCATTTACACCCAATAGGCTTAATGTCTTCGTGTGGTGAGACCAAAGTCCATACTTGGTTCTCATACATGGAGTCCATCTTGGATTTCATGGCTTCTTGCCACTTCTCCGAGTCTTTACTACTCATAGCTTTGCTCGTAATTCAATGGATCATCATCATCTATGATGCACCTCTTCATTGTCATCTTCTATGACAAGTCCATACCGCCCTGTATCTTTGGTACTCTTCCGATTTACGAATAATAGGTGTGGTATGTATGAATCTCTACTTGGTTAGGTACCTCACTTTGATCTCAGAGTATTTTGTGGTTCTTGAACCTCTTCAAGATATATCTTACTCCCACCGACCCCTTCAAGGATAAACTCCTTTTCCAAGAAGGCATGATGTTTCGCAACAAACACCTTTTGATCAGTTGGATGATAGAAATAATACCCGATGTTTCTTTAGGGTATCCCACAAATCTACATTTGTCGATCTACTCTGCACTTTTATCGCTTTTCAAACTTTTTGACATAAGTCGGACAAACCCCAAGTCTTAACATGCTTAAGATTTGGTTTCCTCCCGTCCATAACTCATATGGGGTCTTGGGGACGGATTTTGTAGGTACCTTGTTAAGTAGGTATGCGATTCTAGGGCATATCCCCGTATGAAACCGGAAGGTCAGTAAAGCTCATCATAGATCGAACCATGTCCAACAATGTTCGATTTCTCCTTTCGAGATACACCATTCATCCGTGGCGCCCCGGTGGAGTCCATTGTGAGATTATACCATTTTCTTTGAGACAATTGAGAAACTCACCACTTAAGTATTCTCCTCCTCGATCGGATCGAAAAATCTTAATACTCTTACCAGCTTTGCTTCTCAACTTCACTTCAACTCTTTGAACTTTTCAAATGATTCAGATTTGTATTTCATTAAATACACATATCCAAATCTTGAGTGGTCGCAAAGGAATGTAATAAAATAAGAATACCCTCCTCGTATGGGTCATTGTCATAGGTCCACATACATCCGTGTGTACCAACGCTAACAATTTCAGAACTCTTTCTCCTTTTCCACTAAAAGGAGATTTAGTCATTTTACCCATGAGACAAGATTCACAGTTGATATGATTCATAATCGAGATAGCTCTAGGAGCCCATCTTTATGCAACTTGATAATCTTGTTTCATTAATACGACCGAGTCTACAAAGGCCACATGAAGGTATAATTAACATCATCTCTTTTCCTTTTCTTAGTTTGTTCAATTTGAAATATATTTTCATGCAAGTCAAGTATATAAAGTCCATTTCGCAAATTACCAACACCATATAAAACATTATCATTATAAATAGAAACAATCGTTGTTCTTTATTATAATATTAAAACCATCCATATCCAATATAGAGATAGAAATAATGTTTTAATGATATTTGGAACAAAATAACAATTATTTAAATTAATGAACTTGCCTGTAGGCGCAAAGCAAAACAATAAGTCCTTACAACTTAATCGCAGAACTTTTGCTCCATTTCCCCACTCATAGATTTACCTCATCCTTGCTCAGCTTTCTACTTCTGACCAGTCCCTTGCATATTATTACATATGTGAGAACCACATCCGGTATCCAATACCCAAGTAGAAGATTGACTTTCAGAAAAATTAATTTCAATCATAAACAAACCTTGATTAGGATTCGAAGCTTCTCCAAGCTTCTTCGCTTTTTGTTCTCATGAGATAATCCTTGCAGTTCCTCTTCCAGTGACCCGGCTTATTGCAATGGAAGCAAATTCCTTTGCTAGCTGGATCAGGTTTCTTTTGATCCTTCACTTTCGCCTTTCCCTTAGCCTTCTTAGATTTCTTCTTTTCAGAAGATACCTTGGGCCTCTTCCTTTTCTTGGAAGAATCATCCACCAGTAAGACATGGTTCATCTTGGATGGGAAGTGACCTTCATAGCTTTCAACATGTTAAGTAATTCGTGCAAGTCGACATCCAACTTATTCATGTGAAAATTCACAACAAATTGTGAGAAGGTGTCCGGGAGTGACCGCAAGACTAAATCTTGACTCAATTCCCGATCCATGATTTAACCCAAGTCGCCCAAGACGCTTAATCGATTGATCATCTTTAGGACATGAGTCTCAACCAGTAGTGCCCTCGGTCATCCGAGATCTAAGAGCTCTTTTATATATTTCATATCTAGCAAATCCTACTTTTGCTCACCATACAACTCTCAAAGGTGCAAGAGCATAGTAGAGCATCCATGTTTTCATCGCCGACATCAAGCTCGTTACTTCATGGATGCGAAGCATGATGCATTAAGCCACGATGCATCATTTTGCCTTTGCTTAAAAGTAGCAATCTCTTCCTCGAGGTCGTCTCTGCAACTTTTGCAGTGCAATAATTTAGGACATAAGAAATCTTTTCAAAGAAGTGAGAACAATTCTCGATTCCTTAACCAAATCCAGTGTAGTTCGGTCCCAAATCAGTTTGTTAGATCAAGTATGCTACGCAGATGAAATTAGTGAATGTGACATTTTCAAAATTCTCGCATGTAAAAAGACAATATTTTAGCAAACATTCATTTAATTAATTACCAAAATAAATTAGGTCTTATTTTATATCGGTATCTCCCACTATTTTCTTCAAAACTATATTACCCTCATTTATATAGTTCAAAGAAAATCTAATTAAAGTTTTTTGCTAGTGAGAATAAGGATCCCATTTCAAATATATATAGCCTTGTGGTGACACAACAAACTATATATAAATAAATAGGTAGACAACTCCTTGTCAATTACATCAACATGTAACTCCTTATGTTTTGCCTCTTAAATTATTTTGATCAAGTGGTGGCACATCCGAATCAAAATTATCTAAGTTAAGTCCAACCTAGCACTTCCATATATTCAAAAAGAAAAATATCGCCTTGTGGTGACACAACAAAACAATATTGTTCAATTTTCTTTATAAGCATCAAATGTGATAAATTAACATCTTAAATACTTAATACTTGCCTTGTGGTGACACAACAAACTCATATTAAATATTTAATACTCTATTAATTTTATCATGCTAGAAAGGCGACGCTTCGATATTCTAAATATCTTTGAACGCTTAAGACTTAATAAAAAACTTTGAGGATTTGTTATTATTTGTCTCATCTTGTTTAAGCGCATGCAAATATATATATAAAATACGCGTCATATTATTATTAAACATGCGAAGCATGTTTGCATAATATATAATATATATAATACTAGCATGCACATATAGAATACTATATTCTACCCGGATTGATTATGGACTTTTATTCTAGTTTGGTTCACTAGAGCCACCAAGTGAACCAAAAGGTCAAACCCTAGGGTGCAAAGAATAAACATTTAAATATAACTATTACATTTAAACCCGGGCTCCATTACAAACGGGTCTTATAGCGCTCCTTGCTTCTTGATCCTCGATTCTTCGAAAAATTCTAACTAGTCCTATTACATAAACTATTTAATTTAAATAGAAACCTTGATCAGCAGTCAAGGGGAAGTACATAGGAGAGAGATAGAATTTACATCAAGAAGAAAACTAGAAAAGACGAGGTACGCAGACCCCATTTAATAAAACCCATTCATTCAAACATCCAACTAAAATAAATCCAATCACATTGGTCAATTGTCCATAATCAATCCCATTTATTATCATACATATCATTATATGTATCAATAAATTAAATCATTCCATATTTATATGAATATCATTTAATGGGCAATTTTATGTTGCATGAAATCCAATTTCAAGATTAAAATAAACTATTTTATTTTAATTATAAAATTATTAAGATTAATATATATATAATTATATATATATATAATAAAAGTCCTACTCCTTTTTTTTTTTAACTAACGGCAGGACCTACTCCTTTTTTTAACTAACGGCAGGACCTTCTTTGCTAACAATATTATATATATATATATATATATAACAGCCACGGGCCCACGCGGTTAAAAAAAAAAAAAAACCACAACCACCGCCTGCAACAAAACAAGTTGCAATAGGCCTAACTTTTGACAAAAAGATCCAGCAGGACTCATGCTTACGTGGTTAACAAAAAAATAGCAGGTATAACGATTTTTTTTTTCTTCCGGCAATCATGCCCCTTAAAAAAAATGATTACCCACGAAATCATAAAAAAAAAAAATTCGAAAACAGTTTTTCGGTAAAATAATTTTTTTTTTCATAAAATAATAATTTTATACAACAAATTATGCCCAATAGATTATTCTAAATACATACCCATACATATATGGAATCAAAATAATTAATAATTCGCATAAAGTTTGGCTCATGATACCACTGTTGGGTTTGGTGAAAATCAAAGTAGCAATCAAATTGAAAAATTAGCGGAAGCGAAATAAAATCAGATTTTAAAATTTTTCACAAACCAATTACCCGGATCATCCTTTATGCATATTATTAATTAAACGAAGAATAAGAAATTATGAAATCATACCTTGTAGAAACGAGCTTCCTCAGTGCACGAGTTCACCTCCTACTTCTCCGATGATCTCCTCAATCTCCGTGTAGATTCCTTCCTTTGATCAATGTAAGCCACCCAAGTGTATGGCCTCTAGAGGTGATCCACCAAAGAAAAAAGAATTTTCAAGAAGAAGGGTATTGCTCAAACCCTAGTTTTTCCTATCTCAGATAGAAAAAGGAGGCGTACTCTCCAACTCTAGGAATTACGATATTAGATATCCGATATAAGACTCTCTTATAAAGATATCATGTAACCCTATTTTAATTAAAATAAGGTATTATTTATTTAATTAAACTCTTTTAATTAAATGGGCTCCCTAATCCTATTAGGAGTAATTAATTAAACTCCTTTAACTAATTTTCTTTCCTAATCCAATTAGGAATAAATGAGAGTACTTATATTAAATTAATTCCTAAACCTTTTTAGAAATTAAAATAATAATAATTGTAATAATATTAATAAGACTCCTCTTATTAATTTATATTTAATATTTCTAAAATATTAAATAATAATATTAAGCTATTTAATTTATTCTATCACCATAGATTAAATTAAATATACTTAACATATTATTACAATTATGCCATTAACTTCTTAAATAATTATTCTTCCTTTTATGGTGTGACCCTTTAGGTTCTCCATATTAAACCTTAACAGAATAAATCAATTAGAACAATTCTAATCTCATTTAAATAAATAAATTAAACAAATAATTTATTTAAATAAATAATATTTATTCTACAATAGGGATAAGCCTCCCTAGCGATCAACGACTTTCCCGATAATATAGATTTCAACATTAATCATAAAAGAACCTTTTGAGTAAATAGTTACCGTACAATTCAATCCTTCCACCATACAATGTCCCAATTAAATATAAAACATGGAATTATCACAAGTCTTATTTTATTTAATTATATGTATTTCGATTCCTAAATGCATTAACTCCTAATGAATGCAAATTAGAAACTACTTTCTAATTTCATTCCACCTTAACCATGGATTCCCTGGTTGTCATTTATCGAATCACATAGACATATCTCCTTTTACTAGAAGTGGTAGATTCTTTATCGGTCATTCATTATCTTCATATATAACTTATTACACCCAAGCATACCCTTTGATATACTCTAAGAGTCTTAAGGAATAAGTCAAAGTGTAATTCATTATATATAAGATACTATGATGATCTCAAGTCCAAGGATCATTTGTACTACTATCACTACAGGAATTTCTATTGACATGTAAGTAAAACTCCATTAGGTATTCCTTAGCGAGTCACATTTAGTGAACTTATTCTCTAATAAGCACCTACATACTTGCTTTAGTGTTCCACACGTGGATGATCATGAGATCAATCATCCTCATCCAATGAGCAAACAACGATGCGTATTCAATCTATCCTGATTCATTAATCCCTTTTAGTAGTCCATTGATTGGGAACATTTTAGTTTTAAGCTATCTAAGAATTTAGATCTCATTATCATGATCTTATCATGATTCTAAAAGCATTGCTTAAAACTATGGGTTTATCACATATTATTAAAACAACACCATGTAGATAATAAATGCCTTTAATAAATAATTCTTTTATTAATAAATAAATAAGATTGATTACACAGTATATGCTTTATCATTATACATGATTGGCTTGTATGCATAATACTTTCAATGTTTTTAGACGTTCCTACTGACTATGGATCTTCATTTGGTTCATCAGTCACAAGGTTTTGAGACTCTGTAGCTGGTACACAACTTCATAGTATATCTCAGTATTTTTATTTCTTAACATATCACTGCTCTTCATGGTTGATATTGTCTTCTTGGATAGATACGATTCCCTTTTCTTTATGTGTATCAGAAGACAGCCTTACATATTTCCTTCTGATTGGAATCACCAAATCTTCTTATATCGTAGAAGTGGACATCTTCAAGGTTGATCATTCTATGATCCTTTTATAGTACTACGAACGTAGTCATCTTTTATAATTTGTACTTGAGGAGTTCTGCTCCCGTAATGAGTTCCTCATGTTTGATCCTCAAGATCTTCTCGTGAGGTGAGCTTCGAGGAGTTTTCTCTTACGACCGCTTTGAATGATTGAGCATCTAGGACCCTTTACATCTTTTGGATGAATGACTTGCTTCCTTATAAGAATCAACAACAATGTCACCTTCATTCAGATTAGCTCAAAGAGTCTTCTAGATGTGCTTTGACAAAAGAGAGTTTTATCATAATCATTTCTGAACAGTTATAAGCCTTCTGTTGGTTGGATTTTCTTGACTGAAGTCTTCTGCTTCAACATTCCTTAGTGTGGTCAGATGGACCAGGTACCTGCAGGTTATAAATTTCTATTTTTGGTACCCATGATTAAATGGGTCCTGCTAGGTTAGTTTAATAAACCCATGTTCCTCATATATTTGGATAAACATCATATTGACCATCATCAGTCGTATTCATGCATGTACTTCATTTAGATAATACATTTTGAGATGCATAGTGGTGAGTGTGAGAGAAATCTGTCATTTTTAATAAAACACTCTTTTCCTTGATGGTTTCATCATATGCTAAGTTATGATCACACAGTTTAAATGTTCACAGAGTGAGAATCAATTCTACGAATTATTTGTATCTGGTTGATTCATGGAGGTGATCAGTTTCTACAAATTATCAAGATACTTTTGCTGGACTGATCATACTCTGCGGGTTATCAAACTCTTAGAACATAGGTTTGTACATACATACTAACCCATCAGCAAAGATTACTTCACATAAAATTAATTTAACCTATGATGCTCTTATGACCCATTTCAGATTTCTTTCAAAATGTCATCATCAACCTAAAACTTGGATGGAGAGAAAGTTTATAGACATTTGAGTTTCCATTATCAGTGTACTTTCTCTCTTCACCTTTTTAGATAGATTATGAATACTTGAAGGAAAACTGATATAGTTCATAAGTAAGGTGCAAATATGATGTTCATATCTATATTACTGAGGAACCATACCTTTTTACTATTGATTTCTTAACAGTCATTTATCTTAGATATACTGAGTTTAGGCATTGATGTGCATGTTTTCTCATTTGCTTCTGACAGCCAGTTGCTCCAGTTGATCTTTAGTCAATCGGTCGTGGTCTTGAAGATACAAGCTAAGAGAATGTTAGCATCTCTAATTCTTTGACATCCTTGAGTTCATAAGATTTACATCCAGCTGCTGTTTGACCTAGCATGTGATTGAGAAGTTCTTCTTTCTTCTCTAAATGAGCATCACTTAGCATGTATAGCCTTTTCATCTTTTCAGGCAGGTGGATGTTTGAATCTTTTCTGTTGACATCTCTTGAGCTTTCTAGCCTGGTCTTCAGATAACAAGATTGACATCGAGCAAGGATTGGTCCTGTTGATATGATAATAAAAGACATGGACCAATCTGAGCAGCTTCAAGTGTATGTGCACATTTACCTGTACACAATATTTCCAACGTGTGAGCTCATCTACATATAACATGTGACTTACTGCTAAACTAAGTTTAGAACATTGTTTGTGCCTAGGATCAGACTCAAAGCGATTATCTTTTGAATGTAGCATGAGAACCTGCTTTGATACCAATTGTTAGTTCTTAGTAGGCACAATATAGATCTAGAAGGGGGGTTGAATAAATCCTTAGAATTTAAAAATACTTTTACTCTATTAAGTTGTATTTCTCATTAAGTAGCTCATGACAAACTTAAGAATCTTTTCAAGCATAGCAGAATAAGTAAAAGATCCCCTTCATTGATATATTCATAATCACACAAACATTGTTCGTAGAGTTACTTCAGTAGTAAGCAGTTAAAACATACATAGCAGTTATAGCAGTTAATGTACATAATGTAAATGACATAAAGTAAAAGACACAAGGAGTTTTAAGTGGTTCAGAGACTCAAGCTCCTAAACCACTCTTCTGCTTTCAACTAGCAGGATTTCCACTAAGGAAGGACAGCACCCTGAATCACTAAGATTCCTTCAAGGCCAGAAGCCTTGGGACTTCAGTTCACTAAGAACTCTTCAAGGCCAGCAGCCTTGGAACTTCTCTAGTTCCCTAGGAACTCTTCATGCCCAGCAGGCTTGGAACTTTATTTAGTCCGTCAAAACAAGAACCCCTCAGGCCTTGGCTTCTTGTTGTAGTAGTTGTTGTTATCGTTGGTGCTGAGCTGCTAAGATGTCATTAAGCTCTTAACATCCTTTGTACTTAGCAGCTTGGTGCGGTCCTCTTTGTATTCTGCTTTGGGTCTGGACCACATCTTCTTTTGGTGCAACTGATCTTCACTCTCTTCTATTCATCTTCATCTGGTATCACCTTTGCACCATCACCATCTGGGTTTGCTAAGTCTCTGAGCTTTTGGTAGACTTTGTCTGACACTTAGCAATCCCTGAACCCTTTTTGAATACTTTGCAGATCTTTTTCTACACATGTTCAGTCTCAGCTTTTGGTTCATGGTGATTCATAGAGTGGCTCTCTTGATCTTCTTTGTACTCAGCCACTTTTTTGAATGCTATCTTCTTGGCCTTCTCAGCTCTCAGCTTGGCGGCCATCTTTAGTGGCATTCTCATCTTTGTTTGAGTCCTTCTTCAAAGCTGCTTCACTTCTACCTTGGTAGTCTCACTGTCACTGAGACTTGTTCTATTGATCTTTGGTGGAACTAGTAGAGTCAACAATAGCATTCACCAACTCAACGA